>LR738713.1:401722738-401765353 GCA_902687465.1 Secale cereale
CTCCTATTATGTACTCCTGGGAGTATATACTCCCATCCTCAATATACCTCATATACACATTAATTATACCTCTTTATCATTCTCAATATACTTTATTAAATATTCTAAGAAACCACAATACGAGTTTTGTTGAAAAATTATCATCTGCGACGTACTTTTTGTAATATACCTTTTTTCACGTACAAACACATCAGTATATACGTAAACATTTAAAAATATGTAGACTCGCATGATTTTTTTGATGAAACTCATTTTGAGGTATATAATAATTACTAATGAAGTATATTAAAAATAATAAAGATGTATAAAAGATTCATCTATATGGTATATAAGGAGCGGGAGTACGTACTCCTAGGAGTATACAACCATTTTCCTATATATATATATATATATAGGCTGGAGGCTCAGCGTTCCTTTGCTAGGGTTTGCTATATTCACTGTCTCTCACCCTCTTCACCAGATCTAAAGAAGACTGCATTGTGGCCTCTGTCTCTTTCACCCCCCCCCCCTCACAGTTGGCGAAGGAGGCGTTCGGATCCCGTCGCATCGGGAAGGGAAGGAGGTGCATCGTTCACTCTATCGCCTTCGGCGAGGGAGGCAATCCACTGCCAGCTCCGCTTTTCTCTTTCACCCAGCGCCTGTGCGGGAGGGCCACCGACCCCTTCTTCCTCGCTGTCGTACGTACTGTGGGCAGATCCGACCTCTCGCCGCACGCCTTGCCACATCCCGACGACCCTAAGGTATAAGTTTCTTTGAAACCGTCATTGGTCTAGCTGCATGCTAATCTTTTTCGATTTTGTAGTCGAATCTAGGTCTTGGTTCAAAGAGGAAAGAAGGGTGCGGTGGGGTGGAGCATGAATCTAGGACGTTGTTCAATGTGGAAACGAGGGAGGGAAAGTAGTATAGACTAGCTATCCAGCTGCTTTGTTGGTCGAAAAGGGAAAAAGGGGTAAGCCAGCACACACATCTGTAAGGAACCGAACTCTTTGTTGAAAAGGGAAAGAAACTGGGGGTCGGGTAGTTTATGCAGGACTATATTTGCTGCCCTCACATTGGAAAAAGTTTCGAAGAGAACAAATATGGGACCAACGCAGATATGCTGCTTGGCTACATACTCTACATCACCCATTTATACGTGTGGACGCACATGGTGCTGGCATGTCCCATGTCCCATGCATCCACATGATCGTGCAGTGTGTTTTGAGATGTTGTGCTACTTGTATTGGTACTATTTTAAATAAACTCTGCATCACCTCCTTTATAAGTAGATGGAAGAACATGTTGTTGTTGCGCCCACTCTCCCCTGGAACTGTTTATGCTTTTTCTTAATCTAATGCCGCTGGTAAAATTAAGCAATGCCACTCTCAGAATTAACTACTGAATCTTATTTCAAAACTACAACACTTGTTAGGGATTGGCGGGATTACCATTTTTATGGCCGCATGTTTCATCGTCCTTTATTGGCCAGTAATTGATTCCTTTTTTCGTCTGTTAAAACAGGAATATCTATGCAACTTGTTGCTATTGCGACATTTTGCTTCGCTTAATTTTGGTGGAACTGCACAAAATGAGACTGGATTTCCATATATGTGTTTAGATCTCTTTGAGGTCTTCTTCACACGTTATTTCAAATCTTGGTCTTGAAAGGTCAGTACCGACTTTCCTCAGAATTAACTAGTGAATCTTGGTTCAAAACTGCAACACTTGTTAGGGATCGGCGGGAGTACCATTTCTGTTAGGGATCGGCTGGAGTCCATGTTTATGAAATGTATTGTTCAGATAATGTCTCTGTTATTATATATCAGTTACAGTGTTTTACAAATGGTACTATCCTGCTTTGTAGTTCTTTCTACATGTTTAACCAGGGTATTGTTAAGGTAATGTCTCTGTTAAAATGAATCAGTCGCATTGTTTTAGGAATGATACTTTTCTGCTTTGTCGTTCTTTATACATGTTGAAACAAGGCATTGTTAAGATAATGTCCCAGTTAATATGAATGAATCACACTGATTGAGAATTGCTACTCTCCTGCTTTGTTTCCCATTAAGATAAGGTAGATCAGTTGATGTTTTTCTTCTGGGAGTACAATTCATCAACCGTTATTTCTCAGTAATTGTTTCCCTTATACCTTTTGTTGCTTACAGGGATATCAAAATTAAAGCTCGGTTTTATTCCGACTTTGATTTTAGTTGAACTGCACAAAAGGAGTCAATGTGTCTATGGCAAACTGTTGCATTAGTGGGTCCAGTTGGTCTTACCACTTTGCAGAAAGAAGCACTCACAGTTTGCGCTACATTACACAAGGAATGATCGAGAAGCTTTACAGAGTATTAGTAGACGCTGGTGAGATGACTAGTCTGTAGAGAGCATAGGAAACTCTACAACACATGGAGTGCACTGGGCAAAAAGTGCCCAAACAAGTACATGAAGCCAGGACAGGACTCCAAATCTGTCAATGTCATTCTAAGCAACAATGACGGGGCATCTGGGTATGGTAATCTGTTTACCGTACTTTCAGTTTGTTAGTCCACCAATTGGTGGGTGGACACTAGGGCCAATATTCATGTGTGTGCTGATGTGTCTTTGTTTTCTAGCAGCATATAAATACAAAATCCACAGGGATGCTCAGATTGATTTTAGTGGAACTAAACAAAATGTTCAGATGGTTCGTGTCCTCCATAATAATACTTCATCATGCACAATACATCGAATGGTTCTCTAATCATTCATCGTCACCTTGAGCCACCGGACAATCAGATGACAAACTGATGACAAACCCTGCCCGTTCCACAATCATAGGCATTACATGTTTTGAATGGGAAAAGCTTGTCAAAGTTGACATTAGTTTAATATATTGGAATTGGAAAACCTTGTCAATTTTTGCTCATTGATGTTAGCCAGAAGACATGCATTTGATATTTTTGAGTGGGACGCCCTTGTTGTGAGCAACGTCGATCGTTTTTTTCTATTCCTGTCTTGAGTTCAGAAGTAAATATTTACTCTACTGAGATGCATAGTCACATGAATGTTGACTTATCTAAGATATTTTAAGAGTTTGTTCTCAATATTGTCTATGTAATGCCAGGCCTTGTGTTTGATTGAAAAGTTGAGCTTGGAATGTTGTGGCATGCGGCATAATGAGCTGTTCACTGTGCCTCCTGAGAATAATGCTTCGTATTGTTTTGCATGTCGATCTAATGCGAGTAATTTGCTTGTTAGGAAGATCATCCGCTTCTGTTGTTTCCATGCTTAAGAAGTTTATCGTCTATTGTTTCATTGATAGCCTATACGACAAGTCGGGTAGGTTAGACGTGAAACCATATGATCTTCCGACCAACTCATCATCTTAGGCCATGACTGGATCATCATTTTCCAACCAAAACCGCTTGTAAAACTGACGCTTGTAAATAAAAGCAGATGGTCTCAGGCGAATCGCATGGTTGGTCGATTTCGACTAGTAAAATTTACACCTGTCTCTCAAATTACACGCGTAACCCGCCGGTTTTACTTACAGACCTCGGGCCCTCGGTTCATTACGCATGTATTTTATGCGTTGTTTCCGATGATGAGTAAATTACACTTGTATCATAATATAGGTGTGAAATAAACCAGAGCTCTCAAGAGCGGCCTTACCGTTTCATGTCGCCTCAGTCTCTCGAAGGTGCTCATAGGTATGCGATGATCCTGGCTTCCTGAATGAGCAGCGGGCACTGTATCAGACGACTCGTAGTGCCCGCGAGGCCCCCTCCATCGTCCTTCGAGTTGTTGCGCTCGCCGTGGCGCCGAGCATTGTTAACATGGTCAATGAACATTAGGATTCAGGAGATGACTTTATTTTGAGTGGTTGACAGTAGGGGCCCACTAGGGCCATAGCCGTACGTACGCAAGTGCCTCCTTATTATGTACAACTATTTTTTTTCTTCCTCCTGGTTTCCTGACATCATGGTCCCACACCATTGTCAACCTATGTGGTCAATATAAACGAGAGAACTGCACAAGGTGCGGCCGACAGCTGGGACCAAGCAGCTCGAGCAGTATTTGTGTTTCTGGGGCGTGAGCACTGCAGAGTGTTTCTTGGCGATGTTTTCGTTGTTGTTCAGAGGAGAGCAGAGTATTAGCTGGGCGGGCTGTGGCCCGTCTAGCCCAGGACAGATATCCAGCCTAGATATTATTATTTTTCAAGATGAAAATGGCTAGCCCAGATATACGTTTTTTTAGGAATACTCACGCAAGGTCAACTTGTTATTCTCCGCCCCGCTGGGCTGCAAATCTTTCCTAGGAGGGATGCATTAGGCTTAAAAGCAAAATGGGCTTTAAAAATAATAAATGGGATGTAATTATAAAAACTGGGAGTAACTATAAAAAAATGCACCAAGCACGAAATTTATGGATTTTCAAAATCTTAATTTTTAATTGTTGCGCGGGCAATGTTTCGTTAGATTTTTACGTAATACAAATTTATATTTAATCTGACTAGAAATTTCGGGATAAAAATATTTCGGATCCCATCAAAATGTGGGAAATTTTATTGAATTCTGTCTTGAACGGTTGGTTGAAATTATTAATCGTTGTACTACCTAGAAAATGGGATGTACTTTTAACAAACTGTAAAAAGAGCCCAGTTTATTTTTTCTGAAGAATACCCAATCCAGGCCTATTTATTTTTCTACGCCCTGATGGCCTGCAACTCTTTCAAGACGCCTGCAAATCTTGAAAAGTAATATGTAATTGGTTGTAAATATAAAAACAGATGACAAATTGGCAATTACTTTATAATTTCTAAAAAAATTCACATTTTCAGATTCCTATTTCACTGGGCATTAACCTAATTTAAATATATCTTCAACGTACTTGAAATCTGGCTCGATATTTCGGTATTAAAAATAGTTTGGAACCCATAGAAATATGCGAAATTGGCTCTGGCCAACCTAAAAAAACAGGCTGCAATAAATTGCATAAGAATCGCAATGAGCTATATATAAATTATTAAAAAAAGAGGGAATGGTCTGACTTATGGGCCAATTAAGTTGACGCGTATGCAAGATTTTTTTAGTTATTATATACGTCAACAAACGATTCTACCAGACGTAACCGTTGGATGTCAATCCAACAGCCATCGTGTTTCTTCAATCTTTGATCTTCTTGCTCCAGCCGCCAAATCCAGCGCCGGCAGGACTGCCTGCTCCCGCCTCCGTGTAGGCCTCCCCGCCCCCTACTACTCCCACCGCTGGCCAGGGCATCCCTCTACTCACCCACACCCCCTGTTATCCTGCGGCGACGGCAGCCTCACACCGTAGCCGAACCAGTGAACCCTCGTACTCCTCTCCGCGTGGGCATCCACTGTCGCGTCTTCCCCAGCTCCGCGTCGTCCCCTTCCTAGGCCTCGCCGTTGTCCACTGCCCTGGTGCTCTTGGCGCGGCCTGGTCAACATGGTCAAGGAACGACTTCCATCGGAAGAGTACTGTCGTGGAGAGGCTGACAGCTGAGTCCACGGCAGCCGCAAGGAAGTGCTTGCTTATTACGCAGAAAATAATTATTCCTCCACCTGATAGCAGGGACCCACCAGACGGGCCATCGTATTTGGCAAAAAACGTTTCCCCCCTGACTGCTGGGACCCACCGGACGGACCACCATATTTCGCGAAAAAAAACATTCCCCCACTGTCAGCTCGGACCCACCGGAAGTGCCTCCTTATTACGCACAAAAAATGAATACTCCCCTGCCAGCTGGGACCCATTATAGTGGGAGGGTGACTTCTGGGCCTACTAAGTTGACGGGGATGGAGGTCTTTGTCAACTTAGTCAATATGCACGATTCTAGCTCCACTGATCGTACGATGTCCATCCAACGGCGATAGTGCTTCTTCAACCTCTGGTCTTCTTCCTCCAGCTGCCCAAACCAGCGCCGGTCGTGCCTTGTGCTCCTGCCTCCCGTGGCCGGCTGCGATGCCGCGGAGGCCTCACCGCCCCCTACTACTCCCACCGCTGGCCAGGCCATCCCTCTACTCACCCACACCCCCTGTTATTCTACGGCGACGGCAACCTCACACCGCAGCCGAACCAATGAACCCTCGTACTACTCTCCACGTGGGCTTCCACTACCGCGTCTTCCCCGGCTCCGCGTCGTCCCCTTCCTAGGCCTCGCCGTCGTCCACCACCCTGGCGCTCTCGGTGCAGTGTGGTCAACGTGGTCAATGAACGACTTCCATCGAAAGAGTACTGTACGTGGAGAGGCTGACAGCTGGGTCCACGGCCGCAGCAAGGAAGTGTCTCCTTATTATGCGCAAAATAATTATTCCTCCACCTGACAGCGGGGACCCACCGGACGGGCCACCGTATTTAGCGAAAAAAAACATTTCCTCTGACTGCTGGGACCCACCTCTTCACACGCAAGGAAGTGCGTTCGGGCAAAAAAACGATTCGCCCCCCTGACTGCTGGGACCCACCAGCTACATCTTCGCAGGCAAGGAAGTGCTTGACAGTCGGGACCCACCTGGTCGAAGCATACGTAGCGTTGTCATTCTGGTCGCGAACATGTACGTACATACTGGTCGAAGTAGACGCGTGCACGTGTCGTAGTAGAGGCACGCACGTAGCATGTACACGTACGTACAGCGGCAAGTGTGCAAGAAAGAAAATACGGCCACGTACGTACATACGGGCAGGGTCTCGAACGCCTACTCGCGCATACGTACGACCAGGGCTCGTGTACATGGCTGGGTCGGAAGAGAGAAACAACATCGTCGTCGTGTTCATGAGGAGCCAACCGGCTGTGTCGGAACGGAATGCGTCGTCGTGTTCATCGGGAGGGCTTGGACGGAACAGTCGATGGAAACGAGGCCTGGCGTATCGCAGAACGGAGGAAACGGCCTTGTGTTCGACCGGCCACGTTCGAAACGGGATCATGTTGATCGGGAGGGGTCTGGTGTACCGCAAAACGGAGGAAACGGACCTCCTACAGTCGAAACGGGGGTCCTATTGATCGGGAGGGGTGTGGCGTACCGCAAAATGGAGGAAACTGACTTGTGTTGGAGCGCTACGGTCGAAACGCGATTCCTATTAATCGGGAGGGGTGAAGCGTACCGCAAAACGGAGGAAACGGGCTTGTGTTGGAGCGCTACGGCCGAAACGGGGGTCCTGTTCATCGGGAGAGGTGTGGCGTACCGCAAAACGGGACTCCACGGGATACTATTCATCACCACCATCGACCCGCTCCAGCCTCCATGAGCTACTGTTCATCCACCGTCGACCTCCTCCAGCCGCCACCTGCGACTGTTCAACCTCCACCGCGCGCTACTCCACCAGCTACTGTTCAACCAGCCCTCTCCACGGGCTCCTGTTCAACCACCCCTCCACGTGCTCCTGTTCATCTAGCCCTCCACCGTCTACTGTTCATGCAGCCCTCCACGGGGTGGTCCTGTTCATGCAGCCCTCCACGGGGTCCTATTCATGCAGCCCCAACCGGCTCGATCGAACGGGGTCCTGTTCATGCAGAGGCAACACTACGGGGTCCTGTTCAGCCACCCCACCGGGAACTGTTCATCCAACCCCCCCAGCAACGCTCACTGTTCATGCAGAGGAAGCATCGATCGGCTTCAGTTAGCAACAGTAGCGAATTAGTCGCTCGATCGGGTTCAGTTAACAGCCATCAATCGATCGCTCGGGTTCAGTAACATGTAGCCTGCAGTGCAATCGCTCGGGTTCAGTTAGAGCCCAACGCCTTGCTCGGGTTCAGTTAGACCCAATGCCTCGCACCTACGCACGTGCGTGTACAAGAGAAACGCGCATCACTCGGCCCCGACCACCCACCGTAACCGGGAACACCCTGATATTTTCCTCGCCCTCGCTTCTACCATGATTTTTTCTGTCATGGACGGCCCAAAGAATGTCATGCAGCTGCGTCTTCGGCCTGCCTAGGACGAAAAGCCCTTTTTCTGTCATGATTTTTTGTCATAGAAATAGGACCCCGCCACATCTATGATGATACCGTGTTTTATCAAAATTATTGTCTTAGAAGTGTCATAAGTATGACAGAAAAAAGTTTTGCTCGGACCAAAATGTCGTGGATGTGTATTTTTTTTGTAGTGGTGGAGTTGAACCTAGGAGTTTGTACGGGCAAGGAGATTTCCTACTTCGTGAAGATCTACCCTAGTGAGGCAAGTCCTTCATGGGCGATGGCCATGGTGGGATAGCAAGGTTGCTTCTTCGTGGACCCTTCGTGAGTGGAGCCCTCCGTGGACTCGCGCAGCCGTTAGCCTTCGTGGGTTGAAGTCTCCATCAACGTGGATGTACGATAGCACCACCTATCGGAACCACGCGTAAAAAATCTCCATGTCTACATTGCGTTTGCTCCCTCAAACTCCTCCCCTTACCTTCCTATGCAATTGTTTTACATCGCGCTGCTATACTCTTAGAATTGCATGTGTAGGTTGATTGCTTGACTTGTGCATAATTGCCAAAATCTACCAAGACTAAAAATTAGGAAAAGGCTAGGTTTTTATTTGGTCAAGTAGTCATAATTGCATGCTTTGCTTTCCAATACCCATATACTCTTCTCACGCATGCTTGATATGTATTGTGAATGTTTAAACATGTGCTAAATCTCCACCTCAACTTGAAGAAATTAAAAACTGCCACTTTTCTTGCTAAGAGTCTATTCACCCCCCCTCTAGACACCTCTTCTCGATCCTTTCAATTGGTATTAGAGCTTTGCTATCCATTGCTTTGGTTTAATCACCATTGGAGGAAGATGGATGAGTCTATGTTGGGGAGTATTGGATGTAGAGTACCTATGCTTGACGGAGAATTTTATAAGGAATGGAACAATGAAATGCTTGAGATCTTCAATGAATATCATTTGAACAAGTATATTGATAATCCTTGTATGCCCCCCATTGGTGCTTCAAATCCTACTTTCAATGAGAAAGTTGACATGATTCGAAATCTACTCTTTGAAAAATCTAGATGCGATTTTAGAAAGTCCATTGCTTTAAGTAAGATGAACTCTAGTGATCCCAAATTTGGTGAGTATCTATTTGAGCTTTGTGACCTGATGTGTGCCAAAGTAGATGTTCGAATTATTAGCAATATCATTTCCAAAGTCATTAGAATTCATAGAGATGAACATTGTTACGGTCATACTTCTAATGAATCACTCTCTCTAGGAATTCATCCATCACATGGCGATGTGGAACATGGATACTATGATGAGGATGATGATAGTGACTACGATCTTGATGAACAAATTAGACATTTTGGTCTTATGGAAAATCTTCGTGGTTACGCAGCCGGAGGAAAGGAATGGGTGCTTGATAGTGGATGCACGGATCACATGACCGGAGATAAGGAAATGTTTGATGAGCTTGCAAGAAATGATGGTCCACGAACGTATGTTACCTTTGGTGACAACTCGAAGGGTAAAGTTGTTGTCCTTGGTAAGGTGTCCATATCCAACGATAGCTCAATCAAGAATGTCATGCTTGTAGAATCCCTCGTATATAATCTTCTCTCTGTGTCTAGATTAGCTTATTTTGGTTTAAATGTGCTATTCACTCATGTTGATTGCCAAGTTTTTCGTAGAGATAATCATAATATGGTATTTACTGGCATTCATAGAGGTGACCTATACATTGTTGACTTCACTAAGAAAGCCCAACCTTGCACTTGTTTTATTGCTAAATCTTCTAAAGGTTGGTTGTGGCATAGAAGGTTAGGTCATGTCGGCATGAGAAATCTTGATAAGCTTATTAAAGGTGATCATATCCTTGGTGTTAAAGATGTTATATTTGACAAGGATAGGCTTTGTAGTGCTTATCAACCAGGAAAACAAGTTGGAGGAAGTCATCCGGTGAAAAACAGCATGACTACGAGAAGACCACTTGAGCTAATTCATATGGATCTTTTTGGTCCAAAGCTTACAAAATCCTTGGTGGTAACACTTTTGGACTAGTCATTGTTGATGATTTTTCAAGAGTTACGTGGGTGTTCTTTCTTGATGATAAATCCCAGGTCCAAAAGATCTTCAAAAACTTCGCTAGGAAGGCCCAAAATCAATTTGAAGTGAAGATCAAGAAGGTTCGCAGCGACAATGGAACGGAGTTCAAGAACGCAAATGTGGATACCTTTCTGGACGAAGAAGGGATTTCACATGAGTTCCCGGCTACCTACACGCCTCGACAAAGTGGAGTTGTTGAGAGGAAGAACCAGGCACTCATCGAGATGGCAAGAGCAATGCTTGACGAGTACAAGATGCCAAGACACTTTTGGGCGGAAGCGGTTGACACAGCTTCTCATGCAACCAATCGCTTGTATCTTCACAAGCTTCTCTACAAGACGGTATACGAGCTTCTCACCGGTAACAAACCCCAAGTTGGATACTTTCGAGTATTCTGCTCAAAGTGCTACATTCTTGATAATCATCGTCATTCTAAATTTGCTCCTAAATCTCATGAAGGTTTGCTACTTGGTTATGGCTCAAACTCTCACACTTACCGTGTCTACAACAATTTCACCCAAAAGGTTGACGAGATGGTAGATGTGAAGTTTGATGAATCTAACGACTCACAAGTAGAGCAATTGCCAATTGATGTAGGGGATAAAGATCCTTCAGAAGCAATTCAAGATTTTTCTATTGGCAAGATCCGTCCAACAAAGGTTAAAGAGAGTACTTCGTCCATCCATGTGGAAGCTTCTACCTCATGACAAGGTGAACCAAGACTTCATACGGGAGCATCCGCATGTGGAACACACAAAGTTGAAGAAAACAAGGAAGTACACCAAGATGAACCTCATCAACATCATTCTCCACCTCCACAAGGGGACAACAACACCAACAACAATGAAGAAGGACAAGAAGAAGAAGAAGATGAAGAGGATGTTCCACCCTGACCCAAGCAAAAGCTTTCACGAGTTAGAGCAAGAATTGCTAGAGATAATCCCGTAGAGCAAATCTACAATGATATCCAAACCAAGAGAATCACTCGCTCTAAATCTCGCCTAGCTAACTTTTGTGAACATTACTCTTTCATATCTAAGCTTGGACCTATGAAGGTTGAAGATGCTCTTGATGATCCAGTTTGGGTGAACACTATGCACGAAGAGCTACACAACTTTGAGAGAAATCAAGTGTGGACATTGGTTGAGAAGCCCGACAACAACCACAACATTATTGGTACCAAATGGGTGTTTCGCAACAAGCAAAATGAAGATGGTCAAGTCATCCAGAACAAAGAATGTCTCGTCGCTCAAGGCTACACTCAATTCAAAGGTATGGACTACGGTGAGACATATACCCCCGTTGCTAGACTTGAGTCCATTCGCATCGTACTTGCTTATGCCAATCACCATGATATCACGTTATACCAAATGGACATTAAAAGTGCTTTTCCAAATGATGAAATTGAGGATGAAGTTTATGTCAAACAACCTCCTGGCTTTTTCAATCCTAGGAAATCCGATCATGTTTACAAACTTCACAAAGCTCTTTATGGTCTTAAACAAGCTCCTAGAGCGTGGTATAAATGCTTGACCAAGTTCCTTATTGAAAAAGGCTTTGAGATTGGAAAAATAGATTCTACTCTTTTTACTAAAAGGGTTAATGGTGAATTATTTGTGTGCCAAATTTACGTTGATGATATTATATTTGGTTCACTAACCCCCATTTTAGTGAAAGGTTTGGAAAGCTAATGTCGGAAAAGTTTGAGATGTCCATGACGAGTGAACTCAAGTTCTTTCTTGGTTTGCAAATCAAGCAAACTAAGGAGGGTACCTTTGTTTCTCAAACAAAGTATACCAAGGACTTGTTCAAGAAGTTCAACATGCAAGAATGCAAAGGTATGACTACACCCATGCCTATTAGTGGACATCTTGACTTTACTAAGGATGGCGAACCAGTTGATCAAAAAGTTTACCGCTCTATGATTGGTTCATTGTTATATCTATGTGCCTCCCATCCTGATATTATGCTAAGTGTGTGCATGTGTGCACGATATCAAGCGGCCCCCAAAGAGTGTCATCTTAAGGCTATGAAAAGGATAGGGAGATACTTAATACATACACCAAATTTTGGCATTCGGTATCCTAAGAGGTCCTCTTTTGATCTTGTTAGCTACTCCGATTCGGACTATGCCAGAGACAAGGTTGATAGAAAGTCCACTTTTGGTACTTGTCAATTTCTTGGTATATCTCTTGTGTCTTGGTCCTCCAAGAAACAAAACTCGGTATCCTTATCCACCGTCGAAGTGGAATACATTGCCGCTGGTTCATGTTGTGCTCAATTACTTTGGATGACCCAAACTCTTGAAGATTATGGGATCTATGTGAAACATGTTCCATTGCTTTGTGACAATGAAAGTGCTATTAAGATTTCTCATAATCCTGTGCAACATTCTCGAACTAAGCATATTGAAGTTCGTCATCATTTCATTCGAGATCATGTTGCTAATGGTGATATCAATTTTAAACATGTTCACACCGATAAGCAATTGGCGGATATATTTACTAAACCACTTGATGAGAAAGTGCTTTGCTGGTTGAGAGGTGAATTGAGCATTATTGATGCTTCAAACTTGGAGTAGGAACTCCATTTGGATACATGCAAGGCATAAGCCTTTGACTAATCCTTGACTTTTTCTCTTATGATGTTGATCATATGTCTTGGATACATTTGTACCCTTGCATGCTATCTAACCCTTGTAGTCACTTGGATGAATCTAAATCCATGGGATTGCAACTCACTCACATCTTGAGCAATCTCTACATCACCAAGTCCCTACACCGTGGTGGTTGAAAACAAGGAAGCATGAAACCCTTCAACATATCTTTTGACAAATTCTATATACCATGATTATCATTTAGGATACAGAAGTGATCTTCCTTGCAAGACTAACCCATGTAGGTAGATGAACTCAAATCTAAGTGGTGCTCCCAATTCTTGATGAGCTACATCAACCTTGAGCAACCCACACAAGTTCAACTACATGATCAAGATTATCACCACCACCCAAGGTATGTTATTCCATCTTAGAGAAGATTTACCCCAAGACATGGGTCAAAGCAACTCAACAAGATGAGAATACATCAAATGCTTAAACAAAAAATGGTAACCCCATTTTGAGCTTAAACGGTGAGTATGACTTATGATCAAGTGTTCTCACTTGACTCCTGAGTCAATATACTCTAACATAGGTGACTTTGTCGCCGACCAATTCTAGATGAAGTTCTCTAGTGTTTCTCTAAGTTCTTGCATTTGTTCCTTGCATATGTCCCTCTTCTTTTAAACAAAAAAAACTTCATCTAGATTTTCTTTTCTCTATTTTGTTCTGCATTTTTCTGCATCCAATTCATTGCAAATCCTTGAGTTAATTCCTTGCAAATCTTTGTGAGATCTTATTTGCCTAGTGAGCTGAGGTGACTATCGCTCTTTTTCTGTGTTGAACTCGGTCCCACCGGTTTGTCACTTTCGGTCTAACCGAACCCGTTGGGTGCAACCGAAGAAGACAACACGGTGTCACCGATTTCAACATAGAAAAGACAATTTGCCACTTATTCCTGCACTCTTACTCCAACTCCACTCAATGATTCTTGTCCACTACCAGCATCACATGTTATATGATGCTCTGCTCTGTGACTCAAGGACTAAACCTATTTTGACTCACACTCCTGAAGATCCCTTCTTGGAAATTGATGTCAAAGGGGGGGAGAGTTCACATCAAAGCTTAATGAGAGAATACTTCAAACAGGGGGAGAGAGAAATCACATGCCCCAGATGCTTGGTGTTCAAGAGGAGAGAAGTCACATGTCTTTAAGTGGGGAAAGACATGTCTATGTTATTTCTTTGTGATCTGATATGTTATTTTTGTTATGCTCTGATTCAGGGGGAGAAAGACT
Organism: Secale cereale; assembly: GCA_902687465.1. Classification (NCBI taxonomy): domain Eukaryota; kingdom Viridiplantae; phylum Streptophyta; class Magnoliopsida; order Poales; family Poaceae; genus Secale; species Secale cereale. The sequence continues at coordinate 401,736,625 of LR738713.1, forward strand.
TCCTTCCCAGGACTCACTATCTAGAAATCTTTGAATTCATTGCATATCTTTTACCTTTGGGAACCTGTTTGTATTCAAGAGTACCCAGTACTCACTCTCTACATGTTATCCCAATCTTGGTACTCTTGTGGCTCTTTTGTTGCTCTGTCTAGTAGATGTACCTGTGTTATCTAACCTTGTTTACTCAGATTCATTCCTTCATAAGCCAGCTCAAGATCACAAGGTAAGTATATGCATCAGACTCATGTGCATGAAGATTTCTTTCTAATGTACATATTGTTTGCAAGAAGGAATCATGAACATGAGGATACACTTCATATATTCATATCATTTGCTCTGATGCATATAGCCAAGACACATGTAACTCTTTGCTTGCTCTGTCATGTCTATGCTTTCACATGCTCTTATATTCCATATTTACATGATTGCATACATGTAGGGGGAGCCTATGCATGTTACATGTCCTTCCAAAGCATTACTTGCTATTCTTCATATCTTTATCTAAAGCTTTGATGTATGTTCTCATCAATTACTAAAAAGGGGGAGATTGAAAGCACAAGTGCTCCCTGGGTGATTTTGATAATTAATGTCAACATATCTCTTGTTGGACTAATGCTTTCATCTAGTATATTTCAGACAGGTTCAACAAATAGAGTGGCATGGTCTAGAGGATGTGGAACCCCTTCAAGATGATAAGGACAAAGGATTGGCTCAAGCTCAAAGCTCAGGACTCTACATTTTCTATTTTAGTGATCCAAGATCACATTGAGTCCGTATGAAAGCAAATACTATTAAAAGGGGACGAGGTGTTGCTTAATGGCTTGCTTGCTAAAAGTGCTTAGTGATACACTCCAAAACCCTCAGCCACTTACTCACATCCACATATGTCCCAAACCAAAAGTCAAACTCGGCCCCGCCGAAAATTTCTATCCGGCGCCACTGAGTTCATTTGACATAGCCACTGCCAGAAACCCTAATCAGTTCGATCTCACCGATAGGGATCTCGATCTCACCGAGATGGGAATGTAAACTCTTTGTTTCCTATTTGAAACATTTCGGTCTAACCGAGATGTGAGAATCGGTCTCATAGAGTTAACATTCAAACTCTCTGTTGTCTTTTTGTAACTTTTCGGTCTCACCGAAATGAGAGAATGGTCCCACCGAGTTTGCCTGACCAACTCTCTGGTTTGCTTATTACGAAAATCGGTCCCATCGAGTTTGTGTAATCAGTCTCACTGATATTACGTTATGCCCTAACCCTAATGAAATCGGTCCTACCGAGTTGATCATATCGGTCCCACCGAAATCCCTAATGGTCACATTATGAACTGAATCGGTCCGACCGAGTTTCATGATTCGGTCACACCGAGTTTGGTAAATTGTGAGTAACGGTTAGATTTTGTGTGGAGGCGATATATACCCCTCCACCTCCTCTTTATTCGTGGAGAGAGCCATCAGAACATACCTACACTTCCATTACTCATTGTTCTGAGAGAGAACCACCTACTCATGTGTTGAGACCAAGATATTCCATTCCTACCATATGAATCTTGATCTCTAGCCTTCCCCAAGTTGCGTTCCACTCAAATCATCTTTCCACCAAATCCAATCCTATGAAAGAGAATTGGGTGTTGGGGAGGCTATCATTTGAAGCACAAGAGCAAGGAGTTCATCATCAACACACTGTCTATTACCTTTTGGAGAGTGGTGTCTCCTAGATTGGTTAGGTGTCATTTGAGAGCCTCCGACAAGATTGTGGAGTTGAACCAAGGAGTTTGTACGGGCAAGGAGATCGCCTACTTTGTGAAGATCTACCCTAGTGAGGAAAGTCCTTCGTGGGCGATGGCCATGGTGGGATAGAAAAGGTTGCTTCTTCGTGGACTCTTCATGGGTGGAGCCCTCCGTGGACTCGCGCAGTCGTTACCCTTCGTGGGTTGAAGTATCCATCAACATGTATGTATGATAGCACCTCCTATAGAAACCACGCGTAAAAAATCTCCGTGTGTACATTGTGTTTGCTCCCTCAAACTCCTCCCCTTACCTTCATATGTAATTGCTTTACATTCCGCTTCTATACTCTTAGAGTTGCATGTGTAGGTTGATTGCTTGCCTTGTGCATAATTTCCAAAATCTGCCAAGACTTAAAATTGGGAAAAGGCTAGGTTTCTATTTGGTCAAGTAGTCATAATTGTATGCTTTACTTTCCAATACCCATATACTCTTATCATGCATGCTTGATATGTATTGTGAATGTTTAAACATGTGCTAAATCTCCACATCAACTTGAAGAAATTAAAAACTGCCACTTTTCTTGCTAAGAGTCTATTCACCCCCTCTAGACACCTCTTCTCGATCCTTTCACCAATACTTCTGAGCCCGGGAGGGGAACAGCACGAAGAAGTTGTTCTGGTCGCAGTTCCTTGCGCCAAATCATTCGATGCCTCTCAATGACCAAATGAAGCAGCTAGTCGAGCTGCATAACATGGTGGGTTCGGCCATGAAGGACTTGATAGTCCGGCTATGGCCCGCTGATCCAATCCCAAGTAGTTACTTCGAATTGGTGAAGAAGCTCATCGATGCGAGTCCTCGGGTTGACGCTATTAAGCGCTTGGCCTGCATAGAGGGTGCTCGGATGACGTTTGCCTGCATGAAGGTGCATTGGGCAAAGATGAAGGCCACGGAGATAGCAACTGATGGCCCGCCTAAGGGCAAGGATCATCGAAAACTAGAAAGGTACTTCGGTGACGTCTTGGAAGGATCCCGCCTTGTAGAGGGCCAGTGCTCAAAGGATGTAATCTTTGACTGATTGTATACATATTGGAAGGACTAAGCCTATGTGTCTATATGTATAAATTTTGCGCTTCTGTGTTATAAGCGACTTGTTCCTCCTGTGCGGCTGTTTATTGTAATTTGAAAGTTTCCAATCGTGGGCTTCAACCCCCATGCGAATATTACAGGGGTGTTCGGTAACACGCATGAACACTCTTTATCCAACGTCTTGGTCCGTATAGGAGGTGTCTGCGGAGCGAACCATGCAATCAGACTATGCGGCTTTATTGCTTTCACTTAGCCATAGGAGCTTGACTAATGGGGCTAAGTACTAGCCCCTGGTGCGTACAAGGCCTTCCGAACTATGGTGCATGTTTGACACGGTTGGGCGAAGACCAGCCCCTTGTATAACACTGAGTGTATCGCTATCGATCATAGTATAACACTAGGTTACCGAATCGCTTGACCAGCTCTCGCCTCATCATGACAGTCAGTTTTCGGCTTTCTCTACTGAGGTACTTGACCGGACAAACCAGAAGTACAATCGCAGTAGTTCTCCCTTTACTACCTTAGCCAAACAATTCAGAACGTAAGGTGGTAAGCACATGAGCCGAGCAACCCAACTATAGACCAAAGACATGATTCGGAGCCGATGCATATAACGCAATATCCGGGACGCCGAACAGTTCCCTATAGGTGTTCGGACTTTTGCATGTGTGCGAGGCCGGCTACATCCCCTAGTATTAAGTCCAGGTATTAAGGCACACGTGGCAATTTGACTTGGGGAGAGAACACATGTGGTAAATAGAATAAACTCCAAGCGAATTGGAACCAAACTGCTTCTTTTATATCCCGTTTAATACGGCAAGCCGTGAGCTTACAGATAATGCCGATACCAGCCTCGGGCATTTTACATGCCAAAAAGTAAAAGAAAAAAAGAGAAGAAAAAGGTTTACACAGTAGCCTGGATCTAAAAAGAAATATCAACAAGTGGCCCTGCTGCACGTCTGCGCCTTTTTCTCCTTGGTAATAAGTCCTTGAGAAGGAGAATTGTGATGGCCGCCTGTAAAAAAGGAGAAATAATTCTGGAAAAGAATGTTCTTCACAGCCATAAACAACGTAGGTTCCTTTAAATGAACTTGAAGAAGGAAGATGTATTTTAGAGTATGAATAGGGTCAAGCTGAACTATGCACTATTTGTATGTTGTGTGCCCCCAGCGCCGCCGAAGGTATTTTAAGGGCATAATTGTGTGCGCGAGGTACGTATGCTACCACCTTATGGGGCAGTCGTTAGGGGCGCAATTGCTAATCAAGCTCAAGTTCTTCTGAGCTGCCACAATGTAGTGCGGACTGGACACGTTTAGCCGCATATGTTGTCTTGACGATCGATGAACTGTTTGGCCTAAATAAGCCGCTTTGGATCTCGGTCCCTAGGGCCGCAGTGTCTTCCTTCGTACGGAGGGAGCGCTCCATGTTTCCTTTGACCATGATAATGCTGCGTGGTCCAGGAATTTTGAGATTTAAGTAGGAATAATGCGGGACTGCATTAAAATGGGTGAAGGCCGTTCTTCCAAGTAGTGTGTGATAGCCACTTCGGAATGGAGCGATGTCGAAGATTAACTCTTCGCTTCGAAAGTTATCAGGGGAGCCGAATACGACTTCTAATGTTAATGAGCCCGTGGAGCAGGTTTCTACGCCTGATATCACTCCTTTAAAGGTTGTGCTACTGGGCTTAATTCTTGACGGTTCTATCCCCATCTTGCGGACAGTGTCTTGGTATATCAGATTGAGACTGCTGCCGCCATTCATAAGGACTCGAGTAAGATGATATCCGTCAATTATAGGGTCGAGCACTAAGGCCGCCAAACCTCCGTGACGGATATTGGTTGGATCATCCCTACGATCAAAGGTTATCTAACAAGCCGACCATGGGTTGAACTTTGGGGGCGACAGGCTCGACGACATAGACATCCCGGAGTGCACGCTTGCGCTCCCTCTTGGGGATATGGGTGACGTAGATCATGTTCACGGTTTTCACCTCTAGTGGAAATTTCTTTTGTCCCCCCATGTTCGCCTGGCAAAGTTCATCCTTGTGTTCGCTTTGAGGTCCTTTCCCCTTGTGTTCGGCGTTTGGCTTGCCGGCCTGCTTAAAGACCCAACAGTTACGATTGGTATGATTTGTAGGTTTATCAGGGGTGCCATGGATCTGGCAAGGCCCCGCTATTATTTATTCCAAGCTAGATGGACTATCTCTGCTGCCTTTGAATGGCTTCTTCCAGTGACCACTGAATCCGGCGTTTACCGCTGTGTCCTCTGTGTTTCCAGTATTGTTTTGACGCTTGTTTTTATTATGTCGTGGCTTGCCATTGCCATCCCTGACTTCAAATGTGCGAGGGTCGCTGGTGATGTTGCTGCTATGAGCCAGCCAGCTGTCCTCGCCCGCGCAAAAGTGGGTCATGAGTGTAGTTAGGGCTGCCATTGTTCTCGGCTTCTCTTGGCCGAGGTGTCTAGCCAGCCATTCGTCCCAGACACTGTGTTTGAATGCCGCTAAGGCCTCGGCGTCCGGACAGTCGACAATTTGGTTCTTTTTAGTTAAGAACTGATTCCAAAGCTTATGGGTCGACACCCCAGGTTGCTGGATTATATGACTTAGGTCATCAGCATCCGGGGGCCGGGCATAAGTCCCTTGAAAGTTGGCCCGAACACCATCCTTGAGTTCTTCCCAGCTTCTAATAGAGTTCTCTGGGAGGCTGTTTAGCCAGTGCCGAGCTTGTCCTTTCAGCTTGAGAGGTAAATATTTGATAGCATGGAGATGATCTCCACGAGCCATGTGGATGTGAAGAATAAAGTCTTCTATCCATACAGCGGGGTCCGTTGTTCCATCGTACGCCTCGATGTTTACATGTTTAAACCCTTCTGGAAATTTGTGATCCATCACCTCATCGGTGAAGCACAGAGGGTGTGAAGCACCCCTGTATTTTGCAATATCGTGGGGTAGTTCGGTCGGTATTGGTGTTCGGTGTTGGCTCCGAACTGGAATGTGATCGGTCTGTTTGGCTTGATAGCCGTTGTTCTGTGTGTGGGCACGTTCCCTTGGTCCGTACATTGATCTGGTCTGGCCAGCCTTTTTATTTAGGTCTTGACATAGGTCGTACTTATGGCTGTGAGCCGCTGTATCCTTTCCTTTACGGTGAGGAGGTTCAGGTTTGTGTACGGCGTTGCTGGCAGCTTTGTCTCGTCCATGGGATGGTCGGTATGGTTGATTGGACTGATCATACTTTGGCGGAATTGGCGCTAGGGCCTCGTCGTCGAATTGGGGCAGCAACTTGCGTTTGGGATAGCTCTTTGTTTTGGCCCTTATAGTCGTATCATTCTTCAACGTCTAGCACTTTGTTCCATTTGTCGTTGAGCGTATCCTTTTCGGCCCTAAGTCGCTGTTGATGTTTCTTTAGGCTTCTTGCCGTGGAAATGGGCTGTTGTTGAAAATGTTTCTGTTCGAGTAGTTCTTCTCGAAAGATAAATTCTTCGTCTCCTAGGCTGATGTCCTCTTTGGAGACAGGTTGGTAATTGCTGTCATCCGCGTCGCTGTGACCGGCCAGCGGTTCTGGACGGTGTTTGCCATCCACCCGTTCGTCCTGCTCTACCGCTGGCTCCACGGGGTCATCAGCTTGCTCTGGATTGTCATCATCTTCGGTGACGGTATTTCTCTCTTTTCCTTTATGGGATCGAGATTGACACTTTTGGAGTCGGCGTTTGGGAGGTTCATCGACAGGTTTATCCTGCTCCGGATTGGTATCGTTGTCGCCCTCCTTCTCGTTGGGTGTGTCCACCATGTATACATCGTACGTAGAGGCAGCCGTCCATCGCCCGGTTGCGGGCGGGTTCGCACTTAGATCGGCTTCGACATCGTGGTCCATCCCATTAATGTCTTCGGAAGTGTAATCTAATAGATTGGCTAAATCCTCGACCGTGGCTACCAAGTGGGTGGTGGGTGGGAAGCAAAATTCCCTATCCTCAGCCCATAGTTCGAATTGGGTACAGTTTGGCTGGGAATTCTCTGCTAGGGAGAGATATTTTAGTAAGTGTAGCGCTTCGTCCAAGGGCGAGTGCGGGACATGCGTTCGGACATCTGCGGGGCCGAGTTCGGTGAAAACCGTTCAATCGAGCCCAAAGGGCGCAGATCCCGAGAATTCGGAACTCGTAATTGGAGACGAGTCCGGAGCCCTAGTGGCCAATGGAATCCTGCCTAAGGCTAGGTCTGTGTGCGGCTCAAGTGCCGCTGAGTCTGCGGTCTCTGTGGCGGGGTTGATATTCCCGTCTCTGATGAGGCGATCTGCTCCGGATCTAAGGCTAGAGCTGCTGCAGCTGTTGTCCCCTCGATGAGGTCCAGTGACAGATCTAGGTCATGTTCATCGTGGCGGCAGGGAGCAGCTACCATGGGTGTGAATTCGTCGAAGATCAAATCTCCACGGACATCAGCTACGTAGTTTACGCTTCCAAATCTAATCTGATGACCAGGGGCATAGTTTTCAACCTGCTCGAGGTGGCCTTCAGTGTTGGCATGAAGCACGAAGCCACTAAACACAAAAAGTTGGCCGGGAAGAAAAATTCCCTCGGTGATGAAGACGAAGCGAGCCATTAATCCTTCAGTCAACGACATGGTGGAACTCTCAATGAAAGCACCAATGTCGGTGTTAAATCGGGCATATCTCGGGTAGGGTGTCCTGAACTATGCGTGTGAGGATCGATGGTAACAGGAGACTGGGGACACGATGTTTACCCAGGTTCGGGCCCTCTCGATCGAGGTAATACCCTACTTCCTGCTGGATTGATCTTGATGAATATGGGATTACAAGAGTTCATCTACCTCGATATCGTAATGGCTAAACCCTAAAAGTCTAGCCTATGTGATTGTTATGATTCTGTTGTCTCTACGGACTAAACCCTCGGGTTTATATATGCACCGGAGGGACCTAGGGTTTGTACATGACCATCTTGCAGAGGAAGGAAAGTGTTACACCCGAACTCTAAACTTGCTATTTTACACACATGGGAGTCCTATCCGGATACGAGAGATATTCTTCATCAATAATCTTCACGGCCCACCAGTTCGGCCCATAACGAGAGATCCAGCCACCTGAGGACCCCTTAATCCAGGACTCCCTCACCCACGATGTATGATGGGGAATTGGGAGGGGCACTAGTACGTGTCAGTGCTATACAAACGGTTTTTAAACCCTTTCTGCGACGGCATTTGGAACCGTCGCCAAGTTAGTGTGGGCGATAGGGGGGTCCTTCCCACACGACCCAGAAACCGTCGGGGATAGGGAGCCTTGATCCATACAGTTGTCCCTATATAACTGTTTCCGATATCTCGAATATCCCAAATGCTTCGTCCTTGCTATTCATTTGTGCTCGCATCATCATGGCGGTCGGAGTTTTGTGGTTTTACCTAAATCTAGGCAGATTCCAGGCACGATAGTTTTCCAGACAGATTCCAGGCACGGGAGTTTTACGATGCCTGGCACATCACAAATAGTTCATGATTATAAACAATGTACGATGGGTAGACAATCACACACATTTAGTTTCCCCGGACCGTATGTGATAGTGTCTGACATCACACACGCTTTGCAAACAGCAACTGTGTGCATGCTTGCACACGTTTCCTCTCTGTGAACCGTCTCGGATTATAGTGTATATCGTAACTGTTTGATGTTTTACCAACTATGTGTGTGCCGTAATGACCTGCACAACATAATTTCCCCCTAATTTAATTGCTGCTATTTAAAATTGTACCTAATTTAAACTTGAAAGTAGGCTATACCTTTATTCATATCCATCAGGTTCAAACAACCAATGCATTATTTGATTCACAGGTACATATGTTTAAGAATTACATAAGCACCAAATAAAGTTGATGTACCAGGGTTATATACTTGTACTATTACAGATGGTAAAGAAAGAGGCAACAAATATTCCAGTTGCTGAACAAGGTGAAGCGGAATGGCCCTATTGTGCTCTCCTGGATGCAGAAGGCATCCAGGACTCTAGTCCAACCCCTTGTGATGGTTGGCCGCCAATCATGTAGTTTGAGAGGTAATCTTGAGTAAACTGCCTTAGGATCCACTGCAAACGAAAAAATATTCAGATATTGTCATCTAACGCAACTCATTACGGGCAGTAAAAAGAAGGCTACAGGGACTACTAACAAAGTTCGACGAGATCCATTACTAAAAAAGTTCGACGAGATCCATTACACCTCCACAAATGGAAGCGAAAAGCCTAGTCTCGATGTATCAAATAACTCAATTGTTGTGCCCCCGCAGTAACCGTCGCTGATAAAATGGCTGCTAGTGTGTGCGTGATAGGAGCGGCTGAGGCCCTCCACTATGTGTTCGGTGCCGCAAATCTAAAAAGTTTGCCACATACACTTCGATGCCAAATGAAACATATTTAGCACTGACACCACAATGTGAAGGATTTGGCATCCATCCACCTCTGGCCCACCAAGCTATAAACTAGTAATATATCAGCTTAAATCAGTGTCTCGCTAGTGGTGCTGGTGGTGCTTCGCATGCAAAAGTACAGTGGCTGCTTTGTTTATTGCCTCAACAAAATATGGCGTAGGAGCAAGTAGAAGCATCGATGCCCTGAAATTTTTATATGGCATCGGCTGGGCAATGTAGGACACCGGTGCCAAATGTTCAAAAAGTGAATTTGGCACCGGTTTTGCCCTATATAGTGGAGGGCCTGAGTACGCGAGCTACGTGAGAGGAGCGGCTGAATAGAGCACCGAGAGTACCCACTAGGCCACTACGCATGTGTACTTTCCCTGCATTGATAGTACATCGATGGTTCTAGAGAATAGTAGTACCCTCCACTTCCAATTGTAGCTCCTCGGCCCTGAGATTCAAGAGTTCAAAACTGGTGCACTATACTGTACAGTACATAGCACTAGTAGAACCCTCGCACTACTACTAGTTGAGAAAGTAGTACTAGTACTGCTATAGTACGAGTACGTACTCCTCCGTCACATAGTGTAAGACATTTTTTGACACTAGTTGGCGTGTACAAAAAATAGCAAAAACATACCCAAAATTTCTTAATCCATGCCAAAAACTATTATCTAGTGCCAAAAATTTCTTACTAGTGCTATTATTTACAGTATAATGCAATCCCATACCATCCCATAATGCTAGTACTAGTAGTAAATAATAGCCTCACCCCTTCGCTATAGTTGGAAGGTACGATCTACAGTTGGGAGGGACGAGGCCCTGCGGTTACTACGCTCTTATCTCCTCCTCGCCAGTTCCCCTCCCCCCGAAGAGAAGGCAGTTCGTCGCTGCTCCCATGGATTCGCCAGGCGGTTCTCCTTCTCATCGGGGCTGGGAGACCTTCGACGACGATCCTCTGGGAGAAATTGCACGCCGCTCCAACGTCCTCATCGTCGCAAGACTCGGTGCTTCATGCACCACCTTTTTCAAGACGGTGCTTAAAATGGCTTGGGAAAAGTCCATGCTCATTGGTCTTCCATGCGTCCTCGAGGAGAAGGTTCTTCTATGGGACAATCCTTCGACCGGTCTACCGCTCCCTGGCCATGGTTGCACGTTGACTCCGCTAGAGTTGCCGACGTTGAGAGGTAGTCGGATTTTGTCCGATGAGCAGGTCAGTAATGGAGTTTGATCATGTAGTACTTAGTTATTCCATTTCCATCTGATAATTTCTCCGCTGCCCACCGTCTTATATATAGGTCTGGGTCGGTGCCAACGAAGATTGGCTTGCATACCTCGGGCAGGATACCACCATCATTTTGCACAACATCCACAACAGTGCGGCCGTTCCCGTAGACCCCTTCTCCACCATTGGGATCGGCCTTCCGGACTGGCTGGGCTTGAATACGTATGATGATGCCTACATGAGATTCAAGAAGATAGCAATTGCGAACCCGCCGACAAAGCGACGTGGCTACGACGATTACTATCTCATCGCGGTGTTCGACATAAGGATTGCCATCAATGCAAGAGGCCCTAACGGCAGAGGATGGCGCATGTTGGCGGCGGCAGATTTGTACCCCTACACATTCGAAGCCACCGTGCGCCATCTAGGCCGCATCTTCGTGGTGACAAGCCAGGGGACTTGTTTCATCTAGTTGCCATCTTACGGTACGGGAGATTACAAACGGAATGCACAAACCATCATTTGCATCCCTAACAGTACTCCATTATTTTGCAGGGACTAGTCATCCCGCGATCAAAATAAGATCACCGATCCTGGATGTGCATTTGCACCCGCGATTTGGTCTACCCTGGAACCTTGTAGCTGACTATGGCATATTGGGATCAACTATCTCAGCAGTCGTTACCCATGGTACCATTGATGTGCAACATGGTCACACAGTCTACCAGGATCGGACCGTCACCATCTACCCAGGTATTCCATTTTTTAACCCTCTCACCTTCTCTTTCATTGTTGTACTAGTACTCTACTTATGTACTAGTAGTAGTACTTTTTACCTTGGAGGACGCGTATAGCTAGCTAGGCCCTTGAAGACTTGAACCCACTAGCTGCCACCATTTTTGTTTTTCCATGTCTTACTATCTCATCCATGTAGCCAAGAGTTGTTATATATAATAAGCCGGTTATTTTACTTCCTCTATACCGGAGTAGTACTATTTGCTGCACAGTATTACTGACCGCCATATTTGAGCACAACATTATTATGCATGGACCTTAACAATGTACGTCACCATGTGTCCAGATCTGAGATGCCGCGTGTACCAGATGAACGGCGCTGAGTTCGACAACCGTGATGCTACGTGGGTGCCGAGGAACACTCTTGGAGAGTACTCGCTTTTCATTGGGGACAGCTACCCCATTATGAAGCGGATGCCACCTTCCGTGTGCACGGAAGGCCTGCTGTTCATGAAGCATGGTTGTGTCTTCAGTGCGCACCACCGGATGAACGACATGCTGGGACACGCTATCCCTGATTTATGCCGCTTCAGCTTGGATGAGTCTCCATCGTGTGGAACTGGACTAGAAAGTTGCGACAATGATTCCCGTTGCCCACCGCTATGGATCATGCCACCCAATAAGAACACCTAGGACAGGAACCTGGAGGAGGACATGTAGCCCATCTATAACGTGTAAGTGGAGTACGGTAAATTGTGAACGGTAGCGATGTGAATATATGTAGACTAGTCGTGCACAAATTTATCACATGAATTGGAGATGAACTTGTGTGGCATACTAGCATTTGTCCTTTAGAATTTATTACTAGTAAATGTTTTATGTGTACGTGCAACTTGTGTGGTTGTTGCACGGGCTCCAACATGCTCTTTGAGAAAAAAAGGTGGCACAGCTTTGGATATACGTGACGTGGCAGCATCATGCAGTAGCATCGTTCGCTATAGTTGTACTCCGTGTAGTACGCTCCTACTAGGACGACAACTCCTATAAACCTTGCACTTGGCTCTTTGCCTCTTCGGGAGGTTCAACAGTTCGTACTCGTGTGAACCTTGCACTTGGCTCTTCGCCTCTTCGGAAGGTCCAACAATGATGATACTATAGTACACATTATGCTTCTGGCAATCTGACACCGATTGAACTGTTGCACGTCAACCACGAGGGCGAGGGCGAGGGAGAGGGCGATGTAGTCAGAACCCTCTCCTCGTCCTGCGAACCACCGCGCGCGTGGGCGAGGGAGAGGCATAGTAAGCAAGCTTCTCCTGCTTCGGCGAGTTGACGGGACACATCAAAGAAGTACTAGTACTAGTCCATACTGCATCCTTTCCGGTTAATATGGCTTAATTTGAAACGAGAAAAATACACTGGCGTTTAACGTATGTAACAATACGCTCTTTACGGTCACTATATATAGTTTTGCGGTGATTATACAATCACTAGATCATCATAGAGCACCGTATTGCACCCTACTGACCGGCCACATAGTCGATGTGGCACTTTGTTGACTGGTTAAATTGTCACCTGGTTTCTGGGTCCCACCTGTCAGTTGGCAGAGCAAAGAAATCAGCTAAAAAATAAAGAGTGTAGTACATCTACACTTCCAATGCATTTAGCCTTTAATCTAAATCGATATTGATTGACTAATGCACCAACTTGTGCTCTAGGTATAGGCTACATGTCTATCCTTAATTACAGCATGCAACGACCTTCATTTAATCTTCTTCTCTCAATGGTCGCATGCACACATAAGTCTGCTACTTTTGGGCGTTAATTATGCCCTGGTCAATGTGTAAATATCTAAATGTACAGTCTTTCACGGACGTAGGGAGTAGGTTGAGCACTTGAGCGTGAGCGTGTGTGTTGCGTTGCGCGCCATGTGTCGGATGGGTGCGTGAGTGTTGCGTGCGTCCATGTGTACGTGTGAGTGTTGCATGTTGCATGCATGCATGCATGCATGGGGCTTACTCCCTCTCCCATTGACATGTTCATATTTCAAGCTTCCCATGTTCCCTCCACATGGTGATACTCCCTTTGTTCCCAAATAAGGAGTAAAATACTCCCTTTGTTCCCAAATACGGAGTGAAATCCTGCCTATGTTCCCAAATATGGAGTATGTGTCTTTCTAGAGATTTCAACAAGTGACTACGTATGGAGCAAAATGAGTGAAGTGAGCGTAGAGGCATAGGGATAATGTAGAAAGGAAGTCTTCATGATCCATTATTCCCCATCTCGGTCAGAGAGAACTATTCAACTAGTCTTCGCAATGAAGTGACAATACACGCTGCAGCACATGGGACACTTAATTAATAAGCTGAACCATCGTGTTGGTGTTACAAAATCAGCCTTACCCGGTACTGCCATCATGTTTGCCAGTAGAGCACTCTTCTGTCCTCCATTAACTGACATATGGGCCCTCTTGTCGTAGACACATATGTCATCGGTGTAACTATTTACATTCCGAAGGACGGTATATCCTGGTAGTAGTAGTAGAATTGAGATTTAATGCACTTTCTTCCCCGTCTTCCACTCTTCTTCCTCCTCCCTTCTTCTTCCTCCTCTCTTCCCCATCGTCGGCCGCACACCATTTCCCCCCACTCTCTGCTCGCCTGCCCGCACTATCTTCCTTGGTAGCTCGCACGTACCATATCCCCCTGCTCACTGCTCGGTCACACGGGGAGAAGCTTCTTCGCTGGTCCACCCGAATCAACTTCCCCGCTGGCTCGCAAGCACCGAAAACCCCAATGGCAGAACCAACTAACATGCAAAGTCGTGATTGGAATTCCCTCCCCGATGTTCTCTTGGAGCATATCTGTAATCGTATGGACCTACTCACCACCGTCCGTCTGGCCGCATGATCGGTGTCTTTGTACCGTCTACTCGTCTGCAACCGGCCGGCTCTTTTCAAGCCACCCTGCTTGCTGATGCGCGATCCTCACAGGTGGCCCAGACACAGACTTGACGATCCTACGGAGTTTGCCGTGGTGCCCCTCGACATGCTACCACTACCCGTCCACCTGTCTTTCATGTGCGGCCACTATTGGGCGGGCATGAAGGCCAACTGGATCATCCTCATCCACCAATCTGGTAGTCCGTGGCGTCTCGTGGATATCTACACCTAGCGAGAGATCACCCTTCCATCTTTGGATACCGCCACCATCGAGCCTCTCGGCCCGCCGGACACTCCTGCCTACTACGCACGAGAAGCGTCGAGCTTTTGGCTCGACCTCTGTTTGGTGAAGGTTGTAATCTACGAAGTGCCCACACCATCAGAAGACTACATGGATTATAAGCTCATTGTCGTGTTCAACATGGGATTAGTCTATCCGGAATTCGGTCGCCATACATGGTTACAGCTCATCGTCGATCCTCTTTACCTAACACTTCTGTCTGATGTTATAGTGCACGATGGCATCGTTTATGCGGTCGACGCACAGATTGGCTGCCTATACTGGTGGAATCTATCGTCGTGTAATTGTTCTATATCATCTCATCTTTACCTTAAGAATACGACTGCCTGTTCATTGTTATAAATTTAGAATATATAGTATGTCTATAACCACATCATTGCTATATGTTCCTCTCATTTCCTAGATTTTTATGACCACACAATTTATTGTTAGAGTTGATATGAGAACAATTGGTATCTAATGATTGTTAGAATAGATATTATGAGTATAACCTCATGATTGCTATATGTTACTCTCATTTCCAGGATTTTTATAAGAACGCATGTTATTGCTTAGAGTTAATATGATAACTGTAGTAAGTGCTATGGTAGAATATGAGTAGGCCATATCATATTTGTTTTCCTCTCATTGTTACATGATGTTTGAACCATGATATATTGCTAGAATGTGAAAGCCATTGGCTTAATTTTTTAACTTGGGGTATGATTATGACCACGACATTGCAATTCTCTGTCTATGATATGTGTCACTGATATAATAATCTTAATCCCACACATACTCTAAACATGATTGTTGTTTATTTTTGTCCTTTTGGTCTCCAATTTGAATTGTTGCAGTAGACGAACATGCGCTGGCCCTCATGATTCCAGGACCTGGAATCATACCAGCCAATGGGTGGTGGTTTATCGCTCGTTCACCTGACGGTGGTCATTTGATGCTCATTTGCGCGTACCAAATTGACGAAACCATTTCATCAAACCGCATGCAATACAATTCCTGGGGCATTCGTGACATTGATGGCTATGGCTACTTCGTGTTCGAGAAAGATCCCGACGTATTCAACTAGAGGCGGGTTTAGAACCTCGGCAAACACTCCATGTTCCTCGGGCTCAATTATCCGATCATCCAACCAATCATCAATCATATCACCGGCGATGATTACCGTGCTATGCAACTTCCATTCGCTAGGGGGGACTGTGTTTACACATCATACCATGGGTTTCATGAATCACCATATCCAGAGATTCGTCGACACAGCTTGTTGCCAAATAATCTTCAGTGTGTGAAAGGCATCAAGCTTCCATGCGAGGGATGGCTTTTGCAAACCCGACATGCGGCGATGTGGTTCATGCCTACAGCAAATATGCAAAATTTGATTCGTACTGATATGTAGATTGAGCCATGTATTTTGCTGTTGTAGCACGACCCTCTTTTGTTGGATATTATGTACTGTTGTTAGTTTGAAGCACTCCTCTGGTTTGAAGGATAGATACCTTTCTGGGATCAAGTGCATCCTAACTCACCTGCGCAGGATGTATTGATAATGATGATGGAGATGCTGTGCAGTATATATATACAGCCGGTCTATTCTCATAACATTATGAGAATAATATTCTCATAACACTTCTGAACTGCATTGAAATACTGCATTGGAAAGCTATGCGCACTGCTTCCTTCTTCTCTTGCGAACCACATAGAGGGGCAGTAGGAAACCTTCATGGAGCAGCGTTTTCTGGCTAGTTTGATCGATTTCTATTGGTTTATTTGTGTGTGCGCTTATTTAATACGTGATTAAACACTGAATTCAGCGAGAAAACGACGGAAATCGTTTGATTTGGCGGATCCGCGTCTGTTCTTCCGCTCGTGCAGGAGTTTCGCATCCTGCTGGCTGTTCGTATTCGATTTTATAGCGTGGTCCTAGTGTGTTACTAATTTCGCGTTCATGTTTGTGTTATTCCGCGACAGATTAATTTGCTAATAGGATTGAAATTTTAGTATAATTGGTGGAGTATCTCTCTGTTCTAGTGCAGAAAGGTCAGTTCTTTGTCCTTCCCCGTGCGGATCGAAATTGTTGTGTTTTCTATGTAATTTTCTGTTGTTTTCGGCAATTATGTGCTGCCTTTGATCCTATCTGTATGAATTGGAGCGGATTAAGTTGTTAATTTTGAAGAATTTAACTTTTTGTCCATGTTTTTTGTGTTCTTGCGGGCGCCACTGGCTCTGGTCGTTACTCAAGATGTTTTTTGAGATTGTTTTGCATTATATAGTTGTTAGAACTGCATCGCAGGCTGTGTTTTTCGTCTGCAAATCGTGGTCAAGAGCGGTGGACTGCAGTAATATGCAATGCGCGGTGAACTGCAGTAATATGCAATGCGCGGTGAATATTTGTAGCGCGGTGAACTGTATTAATATGCAATGCGAGCCTGTATGAACTGCATTACAGCCACGGGGGTGTGGGGGACTAGTTTGACAAGTTTTTTTGCTTGGTCAAGCGCGGTCGACTGCAGTAATATGCAATGCGAAATGCACATTGTTATGTAACCGCATTGCTTTATTTGTCGTTTTTTTGTGTGTTGTGTCTTTACATACATATATATATATATATATATATATATTGGTGGGTCAATTGGCTCCCCTCCCACCTTATCCCTGGCGGCTTCCATCTCACTTTATCCCTGGCGGCGCCACTCTTCCTCGATCTGTTTTTTTCCCAACCAAATCATACGCCTGGCAATGGATTGCGCGTGCGGCTGCCTGGCAAGGTTGGAGCCCATGCTGGAGACATGCGTTTTTTCTGAAGGTTTGGTTCTGAACAAGTGGCAGCGACACAGCGCGCTCTGTTCCCTTCTCTATTCTTCAGGTATTGGATTTCGGGCTCCATTCGTCCATCAGATGACTGACGATGATGTCAGTGATTCATGGGTATGTATTTCTCGCATATTCTTTTTCATGTGTTGTTTGTAGTTAACACTATCTGAATTTTTGTAGCAGTATAAGTGCACTAAGTATAAGTGAACTGCTTTTTCACACAGAAGTTTTATTATGAACATTGTAGGAGCAGCAACAATTTTGTCTAGTCAATATTATTATATGTTGACATTAATATTTTTTATGAAGATTGTAGCAGCAATTTATGTTCTGAAGATTGTAATATTTTTCTTATTTGTTCTTATTTTTTCTGTTCTTGTTGTTTTGCTTGAAGAAATTCCCTTCTGGTCTAGTCAGGGTTACAGAAAGCTGTGTTAATTTGGTCTTGGTTAGCAAGAATGGATATCATGATGTTTATGTTATGTATTCTGTTGGCTCTGATGATTGGTTGGTTCTCAAAGATGGCTCGAAGGAATTTGTGGAGGAAGCTGGTCTTCAGGCTGGGGATGTTGTCATGGCTATGTTTTATAGGCATGCAAAGTGTTTGGAAATCACGTTAAATTTGCTTTAGATCAGTCTTGCTTGAGCAGCAGCAGCATGAGACATTTTTGTTGTAATAATTTGACATTTTTGTGTGGCTTCTAGTTTATTTCCTATAAGAATTCTGAGTATAAGTGAACTGCTTTTGACATATAGTTTTTCATGTGCATCCTATCAGCAACAGCAGTTGAAGATTATACATACTGGAAACCCCCACCGAGCTTTCTTTTTTTTAACCCACATACGGAACTAGAGTTTTTTTAATAAAAGAGGACTGCATCAACCATTATAATAGCAGCAGTTTTGTGAAAGAATACTCTTTGTGAACTGCTTTGATAGATTGTTTTTTATGTGTATCCTAGCTACAGCAGCAGTTTGAAGCAATATACATACTGAAAACAGACTACTGAGAACTACATATTGTTGATAGATAGAAACCAAGGTTCTGCGCTCATAATTAACAAAGTACATCATCAAGCAAACTAACGCAACATAAGCAAACATTGTCCCAAAGCAAACTACAACGAAAGCAAACTAATCTACATAAGCAGAAGGAAACAAATCGAGCACTTGCGACAGGAATCCTTGGCTATCAGCATCTGGCCTGCTTCACCAGTTCCACCCGTTGGAGTTGGAGGTGGAAGTTGATCCCCCCTTGCCCCCACCCTCCAGGATGACCTCGGGCGCTTCCTGGTCTTCTCTTTTTCAGCGCGCATGAGACCTTTCTGCATTGTGGTGATTCGGTTCCATACCTCGAACGCAGTGTAGGCGTCCTTGGCAGCATACTCGACGTGCCTCGTGTTGAGAATCGAAGTCCACAGGCTGTGGTCGTGGTCTGTCATCTTTGTCTTCATGTCTGCGTATTCGTCGTCGATAATGGCTGCAGCTACATCGCCAAGCGAGTCGAGTGTCTTCGTTCCATCAGGTACCCTCCAGTTCGCCTGAATGTCAACGAAGTTGGGGATGTGGAGGTTGCAGCGTGGAAGCTTCTCCTTGTCCTGCTTGATGGAGAAGCCAGCGAACTCGAACATAAGGGAAGTGAACCGCAAGTTATACTTTTCGGAACTGCATACATAGGCATATAGAACTGCAACACATACTCGGCAGACAGAATTGCTTACCTTGGGTCGCCGAGGAACCTGTCGAAGGGGATGCATCTCTCGCCCATTGTACCACATACCTGGAAAAGAAGCACTGGGTGGTACTTGCCGATGGATAGTTGAATCAGGGCCGCTCTAGTCTTGTTGGGTGTGTATTCGAGGTCGATGCCGACGATCTTCTGGCGGCGCCGCTGGAGAACTGCCTTGTACTCTTCAACATACGTCGCCATGGCGTCCATGTCGGTGGTGTAGATCACCTTCAGCTTCGTCTTCCCGTGCGCATGGACCTCGTCGTAGGTCTTGGTGAACCCCATGGCTGCAAAGAGGAGGAAGTGGAGGAGGAAGGGCAGTGTCGTGTGTTTGTGCGGACGGTCAGGTTGATGGAGCGCGGGATTTAAAGCGGAGCGGCAGCAACTTCTGCCGAGGCCACGATCTCGTCCCCCAACCGTGTTGGCGATCGTGGGTTCGTGATGATCATGGCCTTCGCGCGGCTTGCAACCGGCCGGATAGAGGAGCGGGGGCGCGGCGCTTCGGGCGATAGTGGGCGCATTTATTTTAGGGCAGGCGAACCGAATCGTTTCCCGTAAGCGAACTGCATCGCTTCAGAAGCCGAATCGTTTTCCGTAAGCGAACTGCATCGCTTCAGATGCCGAGTCATTTTCCGTAAGCGAACTGCATCGTGTTACAACCAAGACGTTTTTTTATTTTTTGTCTATGACCTGTGGGCCTGTCGGCCTTTTACTCATTAAGTCTCTCTTTTTCTTCTACTTTTCTTGCAGCCCCCCTTGGCCCCTTCCGCTTCCTCTCCCCCGCGCCCGCACAGAAATCCCCCCGCCCTCGTGCTCTCGTGGTGGAGAGCGACGATGCCCGCAGCCGCCGCCGTCCGTAGGGGCTCTCTCGTGGTGGACAGCGTCGACGCCCGCAGCCGCCGCCGTCCTTAGGGCGCTTCCTCCGCCGTGGCCGTCCTCACCTGCCTCGTCCGGCCGTCACATCGTCTCACGGTGAGCCCCAAATCGCCCCCAACCCGTTCCAGATCTTGTGCTAGGGTTATTTTTCGAGCTAGCATTCTCTTCTTAAGGTTGTTTTGTATGCTTGAAATTGCAACGCCCTATGGATTGAAAGTTTTTCTCTGCCTGCTTTTGGGGTTTGCTGTCTAGGGTTTAATTATTATCCCTTTCTGATTGCAGACACAACATGGCTTCTTCCTCCCCAATTGATGCGTCACCAGTTAGAACGGCTTCCCCATCTGGTAACTACATCAAAGTGAACTGCATTTTTCATATAGGGTCAATTTACTTCTTTTGTTGAACGAAATAGTGCACTACATCTTAGATTCCTTTTTAGCAAGGCCCATTTTTTCAGACATGTGGCAAACTGATATGAACTGCCTCAAGTTAATTGTTTTTACTTTTTTGGAACGACATTAAGTAACTTGTTATGTTTTAATTGTTAAACATAAAGTGCTAAAAGAGTACTGCATTTGGACATTGCTTTGTCTTTTTTTGTCTATCCACTATGCGGTTGCCAAATTGATATGAGCTGCATTAAGTTTTAGTTTTTGCCTCTCACAGAACTGCATGAATTTGTTTTGTTTTGTATATCTAAGCGCACTTCTTTTTTATATGTGGTCAATTGGTCACTAAACGAATTAGTGCACTGCATCATATATCCTGTTACCAATGTCCATTTTCAGACACGCGTCAATATGATATTCAAGCGACATGAACTGCATTTTTAGGTTTACTGTCATGTTTTAATTGTTAAACATAAACTGCTGTAAAAGAGCACTGCATTTCTACATTTTGTGTTTCCAAGTTGATATGAGCTGCATTAAGTTTAGGTCTCCCTCTCACACACATATCTTTCTTATGTTTTTTTCACCCACAGTTTTATCTCCTCTTGAGTCAGGGGGTGGTGGTGTTAACTATTTGATTACACGTTATTTCACAGCCGATGTTGTCGGTGGCGGTACATCTGATCAGGGCAGCATTCCACCTGAATTGAGTGAAACCCAGTCGCAATCTGTTGATGGCACAGAGCCAGTTACACAGGATTGGATGGTCCCTGATCAGATTGCAGCTGATGTTGAGAGGAGAAGTCAGAAAGCGATTGCGCTCGGTAATACTTTCGTGAAGGCTCATAGGGCGAAGCAAGTAAAGTTTGAGGAGGGTAAGGAGATAGGAAGGAGGATTGCAGATTCAAAGAAGTCTGCTAAGTTTGCCTCCGCAAAGAATCCTGTGAAGAGAAAACTCAACACTGTTGCAGAGCAAGGTTTAAGTTCTCCACGCCGGAGCCCGCGTGTTGATTACTCAAAGAGACCTAATTATGCCGAGGTTGATGTGGGTGGGATTCAAGGAAAGCGGAGACGCGTGGACGATCACTCTGGTGTTGATTCTGAGCGTCGATCTAATCTTGCGTCGGAAAATGCAGCTGAAGAAGCGCTGGATAGTGATTCTGATGAGGAGGATGTTGATGTTAGTAAGGTATACGCTGTTTATTTACTTTTTCTTCTGTTTTTTAAGTTGTTTTGGCATGAGTTTTGCTGATGTGAACTGCATTTTTTGTTCTTTTTTTGTAGACTGCTAAGAGTACCAAGAGGAAGAGGTCTGAAGATGATGTTGCGCATGAATGGCATTTTAACAAGACTGTTCAGCTGCCCATTCCAAATGTAATCAAAGATGTCGCTTTGTTGGGTGAGGCGCAAAGAACTTTGGTGCGGCAAGCAGGTTTTGGCATTGTCTTTGACCTGAAATTAGAGAAGAATGTTTCTCGTGTTTTGATGTGCCAGCTGATGGGAAAGATCGACCCTGATACGATGAGATTGGAGTGCGGGTCAAACAAGGTTCTGGAAATCAATTGCGAGGCTGTCCATCACATTTTTGATTTCCCTATGGGTTCTCACACTGCTCCCAGGCCTGCTGCCAGCGGCCATGATGATTCGCTGACTAATCTGAAGGATGAACTTGGTTTCAACCGTTCTCGTAGCATAGATTCGAAGGACCTGCTTATTTTACTTCGCACGCTGGCTGCGGACCCTGCGAAGGTTAATAAGATGGTGAAGGATTTTTCTCTCATTTTTTTCCAGTGCTTGCTTTGTCCCAGCCCCGCAACTCGGTTGTCCAGGGTAGCTGCTATGGTTGAAAACTTGGATTTTGCATCTATGGCTAGCATGGACTTTTGTCAGCTTGTTGTCGACGAGCTGCAGGCCGCTGTGTACAAGTGGAATTCTAAAGGGAGCAAGCAGAACTGTGTTGAGGGTTGCACCATGGTGCCCCTGTTCATGTACCTGGATTCGTTGAATCTTCGAAAAGTATCGGTTATGGATAAACGCACGCCACGCGCCGCAATATTGTCCCATGTGCAGTTGAAGAAGATTCACAACGCCCATCATTGTCAGGGGAAAGATACACCTGGGCTCTTACAAGTTTGGCAAGCTGCCGGTGAGTGCATAGCGTGCCTTTGTTTTTGTTTTATTCCTTTTTTTCGCGCATGCTAAATGTGAACCTCTTATGTACTTTTTTTGTGAACTGCATCTCTTTGTTTGTTAATTTTTTCAGTGGAAGGCGGAAGCGGACATTGTGTACAAGCGGACTGCAGTTGCCGAAGCGCCTGAAATGTTTTGTGAGCCTCTTGCTAGGGTGGCTCCAATTCGACGGGCTCGTGGTTTTGCTAGGGCGGCTGCTGGAGGTTTTTCTGGCCATGCTTCTGCTGATCGCAATAAATTTATTCAGGTCGATGAGCTTCTCGACAGGGTCATCAATATAACTAGTGATTTCCCAACATCCGGTTCTAGGATGAGGAATATTGCTGGATTGTTTCCTAAAGGCAAAGGCCCTTCTGAAGCAGAAATCGAGGCCGCTCATAACTTTGACCGTGGGCAGCTTGAATTCCTTAAGCAGACTGTTATGAATATCAGGTCTTCATTCGTTCAGTTTAAGCAGTCTCAGGACGACACGTGTGCTACGTATGAGCAGGAAGCTGATGCAATTGTGAAGGAAATGAACAGGCATGAAGATGTTGTCCGGCCTTCTTTGCCCGACCCCGCAGATGTGGATGTATGTCTTTTTTCCATATCTGAACAGTTTTTTTACCCATATTTGTTATCTGTTTTTTCTGTGTGTTTGTGGCATTGACTATTTGTTTTCGCATCCTTTTGTTCTTTTCGCAGTGTGGAGGAGAATCTTCTAAGGCTAATGCTTGTCGTGATGATGATCACCAGGACCACGACGGTGTTGATTCTGATTATTTGTTTGACAGGCCATTGTCCCCCGTTGACGAAGCTGCCAACGACAATCCTATTGACGAAGTCGTCATCGACAAGGTTTGATTTCTTCCTTTTTTTGTTACAGTGAACTTCATTGTTTAATTTTTTGTAGTGTCCAAAACAAACAATCATATTTTTTCCACCAGCAGTGGCAGCGAACTGCAGTTTTTAACTTTTTTTGTATTTCGTGCACCAGTAGTGGTAGTGCACTGCAGTTGTTGTTTAGAGAAGAAGCATCATCTTTTTTAGCAGTGGACTGCATGATCTGGTGTTGGTTTTTTAGTTGTAGAACTGCAGATTTGGATAATAGTTTTATTTATGTTTTAATGTTTTTAGGATGTCGAATCAAACGTGGAAATACCTGGGAAGGAGGCAGAGGGTGACGCTGGCAAGGACGAGGAGGCTGACAAGTGTAAAGAGATGGAAGGCGACGCTTCCCTGGTGAGTATAGAGAATTTTTGCATTTTTGTGTTTTATTTTTTATTTTTCATGGGAGCTTCATGGTCCGTTTTATTAGTGAACTGCATTCTATCTTTTTTGTGTAATGTGTTTTATTTTTTAATTCATCAGAACTGCGGATTAAATGTTGAAATCCAAACGGAGCGCAACATTGAGGATGATAATGTGGAAGGGAGAGGAGGGGAGGAGCCTGATGCAGAGGTTGATAAGGCAGAAGGTAGAGAAGGACGGGAGTGTCCTGTTGAGGCTGATAAGGCACAAGAGAGAGAAGGAACGGAGGATATCGTGGATTGTGATAAGCATGAAGAGAAAGAAGGAGCTCCTGGTGTTACAGTTGAAATTGCAGAAGAGACAGAAGGAACTCCTAGAGCCGGATTTGACAATGCGGGGACATCCGCTGGAATTGATGGTGTTGTTGGGCCTACTGTTTTGTTGCTTGGCGATGAGGTGCCTGAGAAATTTTGTGTCGTCCCTCGCGCCCCCGAGAAATCTATTGGCAATCTGGCTTTCCCAGCCGAGACAACCAAAGTCCCAGCTGAGACAGTTTCGATTGGTTCTGAAGAGGAACATCCAAGACTCTCTCAGGACATGAGCAATCAAGCGCCGCTTGACGATGATATTATCGGGCTGGAGCACTTGACGCTCAGCGAAGATGTATATGAGCAGCCGCATGAAGTTTATTCTGAAACCGAAGGTAAGCGAACTGCATTATTTTTGTTCTTCCCCCGGGGGCGAAATGGACCGTGTGTGTTTTATTATCTGATATCGTCCCCACTCTGTATGCAGATGAGGAATTACCTGTTGTTACTCCTTCAAGGGTTGACCCAGCTCTTATGAGAAGATACAATGAGTTATATGATGCTGTTACGAGGGCTAGGAGGGACAAGAAGAACCAGTATGACATTTTTTGTCTTACGCCCTGGTTATTTAATATGTTATTTCTTTCAGGGACACCCATCTTATCACTTTTTGCTGGGCTTTTTTCTTCTTGTCTGAAGGCATCTAGTTGCGTTCAAGGGCGAGTTTGGTGATATTACTATCGGTCATGTTGGCGAGTCTTTTTGGTCGTATGGAACGCTGAGCACGCGCCTCGCAAACATTGGCGTCTCTATGCTAGCTGAGAGGTTCAAAGGATCTCAAACGATGATTGTCCCGTACAACCTATGTGTAAGCATTTTCATTAATTTATATTTTATCCCTTCGTCCAATTTTTATTTGTGCTATAAGCATTTTCATTAACTCTCGGGTTTTGTCTTTTTTGCAGAATTCCATTTGGAACGGCGGTGCCACAAATAGGGCTTTGAAAAAGATGTTTTCTTCAAGCGCAGAGGAATGTGTGGACAAGAAAAACTTGGTAACGCATTTTGACCATTTGTCGTCATCTTGAAAATAAGTTTTCTGTTTTTCTATTTTCTCATCTGGTTTGTTTTATTCTTTTTTTTATTTCAGATTATGTTTGCAACATTTGACCCTCCTCCCGCAACAATGAAGGACGCGATAGGCCACTACTGCTTGGTCACTTTGAATCTGCGAGAGAAGCGTTTTGAGTTTCTCGACTCATTGAACGAAGGCGACAGCTCTGCTGCAAACCTTGTCTTCCGGAAAATGGTCAGGAACATCAAAAAAGTTTGGAAAGATGGCAGCGCAAGCTGCGATGAGCCGTTGAACCCTCCCACCCTTGATGGCTTTCACTGACTCATATTAATGTCCCGCAACAGGGAAACGGGTTTGTACCTCTTCCCTTTTTTTCTTTTTCCTCCTTCAGTTTTTTTGTGTAAGTGAGCTGCATTGTTTTTACTAAATTAGAAGCACCTTTTCCCTTGAGCGAACTGCATTACTAATGTGTTATTGGTTTGTTCTCCCTCGGTTTCTTGTGTGTATGGAGCTGCATTGTTTTACTAACATCAGTAGCACTTCATTACTGAGTGAACTGCATTAGTAATGTGTTTGTGTTGGTTTTCTTGTAGGCATGATTGTGGATTTTACATGTTCCAATTCATGCTGACCTGGGATGGTGAAACGATTGCCAAGTTTGGGAAGGAGCACATTGGCTACATCAGGGAGGCGATGCTCTATAGTTGGCTGACCTCGTCGCATTGCTGTCTGGACCTGACATCACTTTTAATTTTCAAAGAAGGTTATTACATTTTTTTCAGTCACACACCCTTTTTTATTAAGTGAACTTCATCGATACAGAGAGGGGAGGTCCACTACTTTTGTTAAGCTTTTTAGTAGAACCCCATTCGCATGTTTAAAACGACTTTCCTTAGTGAACTTGATGATTCTTTTTCATTTTGCTCATTATCCATTTTTTTGTGCAGGCTTTGACAAAGGCGCACACCAAGGTGGTATTTCCTTGTTTGAAACTTAGGTTCACACTCCAACGATTCAGAAACTTATCCTTGATGAACTCCCCGTTAAGCTTGCGAAAGAACCTGTGTGTAAGAGGTTGAGGAGTGGCGCCGGCACTTCGAATGAAAAAGCTCTTGAGAAATCTCCTGTCAATGTCAAGCATGGGAAGAAAGGAGTGAGCCCTCCGAATGCTGAAGATAGTGATGATGATTTTGAGAGGCCACCACCAGTGCCTAGGAGGACCAGGAGCGCAGCTGTGGAACGCCCGACGGACAGCGAGGCACTAATTCTATCAAATAAGAGGCCTGTGCAGAAGCCATCAAAGTTTTGATCTCCTGTACAGAAGTTGAATCCTGCGAGATTCAGCTATCTTGCGGAGATGAGGAAAGTGTTGCAACTCATCACGAGGACAACATTCAGGCAGAAATACAGCGAGTCAGTTCTTTTTTTCGTTAGTTTTTTCGCGTTTTTGATTTTTAATCTGTGTAATGTTCTTCTGTGTTTTTGCTTTTGTGCTCCTAACCCCCCTCACCTTCGCCATTTCTTTTGTGCAGGTGTGCGCTTTTCATGCACAGGAATCCTATCGAAGTCTACACTGTGAATGTGGACTGCATGTTCTTAACTTTCACGAGAGGTGGTTTTATGGACTCGGAATTGATGGATCATATCATCGGGTACTGGAAGAATGACGAGCATATGAATGTGGTTTATCGATCTGGCAAACGCGTTCTGCTGTCCCCTTTGTTTATCCCGGTATTTCTCTTTTCCCCTTTTTTTCTTTTTTTCTACTCGAGTGAACTGCATTAAATAGTGCATAATAATTTGTTTTAGAATGTACTGAACTGCATACATTTTTTTTGTGTTCAACCCATGCATCTTAAATGAAACAAATTATCGGGAAAATTGTGAACTGCATACTGTTTTTTTAGAGAAGCGTGATCCGTTTTTTGATTAAGCGTCGGAGCAAACATCTTAAGGGGAACTGCATTAACGTTCTTTTGTGAATTACCCACACGCAGTATGTGCTTCAAATGAATGATCACGTGGATAGAGATGTAGATGGAAACGTTGTGTTGCCTTTTGTCCACGGCAAGTTTAACGTTGACGATGCGCCAAAGCAGTTCAAACTTTATGTTCGTGATGACGAGAACCTTCTTGATTGCAAATTAGTAAGTTATCAGATTTTCTTTTGTTCACCCTTATGTTCTTATTTTCTCTCCCATTTTTTTCCAGTAATCCTTTTTCACTCATCAAACCCATAACAAATTTGATGAAACATAATCAGATTTTGTTACCACGGATGAAAGACCAGCATTATTCCCTATACACGATGAATAGGCACCGCGAACTGGTTGATCAAACGACGAGGTGGCATAAGTCTGAATACCACAGTGACCGTACTGAAATGGTAAAAAATTTCCCTTTTCACCTTTCTTCTTTGTTTTCATGCGTGCGCGTGTTGAACAATTTTTGTTGTGATGTGTATTTTTGTTTTTTTCTTATTTTCCACCAGATGATCAGGATGACTGCATTGTTGAAGAAGGTTTACGGAGAAAAGGAGTACAAGAGAAAGGAGTCGGTAGACTGGGTCGATGTTTCAAAGAAAGCTAGCTTTTTGGGCTCCCCTGAGCAGGGCCCCAATGAGTGCTGCTTTTTTGTTCTGAAGATGGCTTAGTTTTATGACGGCAAAAGCTTTGTTGTGAAATTCGCAAAGCGTACTGTAAGTATCTTTTTTAACCCAATAATAATCCCTCATTCCTCGATTTTTTTTTGTCGGTTTGTTTTTTGTAGATGATGTTGTATATTTGTTTATTTTACTTTTTTCTTCATCGCAGGAATTTGTTCTTCAGGATTGGAAGGCTGAGTTTTTGTTCCAGATCCTGTTCCACCCTGAAAACATGGTCGTTGTCACCGAGTTCCCGGAGGATCTATGAAATCTCTGCATTTCTCTTGGCTTTTCTCCAAAACTGGATAGCAGATCTTTTTATATATGCGTTGATGTCTTTTTCGTGTGTGCTCCAGAAATTTCTGTAAACTGTAATGTATGGTCGCTGTGTGTAGTTCTCGATCTGCAAAACTGTTCACACCATGTTGTGTGCTTTTGTATATACCGGTCTAGTTAGTTTTTGTGTTTTTCTTTTCGTGGCAGACAGTGACAATGTCAAATTTGTACATAGTGGAGCTTTCAGCCAACTCGTTGTGAATTGTAACATGTTCGCAACGCACTACATTCACTCATATGAGTAGCAGCCAAGTTTTTTTTTAAATATACGCATCCGCACTGCATCTCACCTTATCACATGGGACTGCAAAGACGAATTCAACGTGTTTGTCGTCGAGTTTCAGAATTTTGGAAAAATTATATTAGAAGACAGAAAATCAACTGTATCTGCTACGGGAGAGCTCAATTTTTTACATTTTTTTGCACTAAGCGCACTGCACTGTGTACTCGAAGCGTACTACACTGTAAGGTTTAAACGCACCACGCACTGCACTGCACTGTACGTGAAGCCTAGTCTGACTCTACATTTTTTTTCTTTTTCTAACTGCATTCTATATTGATTCACGGTCATGTCAGATTCTATACGACGAAGGGAACTGCATTTCTCAAAATGACATTCTGATCTCAGGGTTTTCATACAGAAGAGAACCGCATTCTGAGAATGACATTCTCATCTTATTTCTTTCATATAGAAGAGAACTGCATTTTATGAAGCATA
>LR738713.1:401765395-401801035 GCA_902687465.1 Secale cereale
TATATATGGCATATGTTATATCTATTCATTTTGAACTTCAATATTACATGTTGAATTCTTTTTTTTTGCAGTCCACTGAACACAAGCTATATATATTATATACGATACGATATAGATAAAGGATGAAGTTAATATATTTTTTAAAATGCAAAACTGCATATGTGTTGATCTATGTCCTTTTCTTGCTGCTTCTTCTCAGATTGTGCACTGCATTTGTTTCAATGGTTGTTGCTGCTTCTGTCTTGCTCTTGTTGTTTGCATTACCCCTCGTAACGCGACCATGCGACTGCGATGCTTGCCTGCGCGCTAGATTCTGCGTTCTGTCTCTCCCCCTCGTTTTTGATGATGGTTCTTCGATGTCTTCATCTTCTTCTTCTTCTTCCTCATCTTCTTCTTCTTCTTCCTCATCTTCTTCTTCTTCTTCCTCATCTTCCTCTTCAGTTTCATCAGCTTCGCTCGCTTCCTCGTTCTCTTCTCTGTCATCATCTTCTTCGTCATCTTCTTCATCTTTTTTTCTGTTCTATTTGGACAAGTTCTCGCGTTATGCTTCTGTCTCTTGTTGCAGACGCTACATAGTCTTCTCTTTGTCCTATCATCTTGTTGGTCAGCTCGGTGATTTGTGGTGGCATTTTCAGCCTGGATTTGTTTCAGCCTCTCCTTACATGTTCTTGAGTTGTGTCCCGCAATCTTATTGCATGATTTACACATCCTTTCCCCCAGTGGTCTTCCTCCGCTGTCCAGTTCTGGCTCAGGCCTGCTATTTTTTCAGGGCTTTTTTCATTTGCTGCAGCTTTTTATTGGCTGATTTGCTCTCTTTCTTTCTCCCTTTTGTGTTTGAAACAGGCGGGGGAAGAATTGTGTCATCCATATTATGAACTGCACCATCAGCAGCATGTTCGCGCTCCTTTCCTTGTTCTTCACCCCGCGCATCCATGATCTTCTCTGCCTCTTCTTCTTCGTTTATTACGTCCACTTCTTGTATGAGTTCTCTCATCCCAGCTAAAGCTCTGTTGTACCCTCTATCCGATTTGACACCCCTGTTCGCCAGGTCCATAGCAGGTTCTGCAAGTAGTCTCCTACGGCAGAACATCGAACTCCCATCTGGAGCAGTTTGCTCATAGTCTCTGCGGTCAAAGGTTGGATTTTAGCGTGCGTTCCGTGTGTATCTCTTCAATATGTACTCTTCAGGTATCTTGTCCACCCGCAACTGATCCAACATGCAAATGATGTGCACGCAGAACTGGCCTGCAGCAAAAGATTTTTTTTGGTTATTCGTGTCAGCAAACTTCACATAAATACGCAACATTTTTTCAATTTTTGGTTTTGTGAACTGCATTATAAATAGGTCCTGGGTCTACTGTTCTAGTGAACTTCACTAAGTTTTTTTTGTTTTCATCTCTTTTTTGCTACCAGCAATAAGTGAACTTCATTATGTTTTTTGTGTGCTTTTTTTTTGTTTTCCTGTCTCACTGACTTGTGTGTGTCCACAGCTTGCATTCTCATTCGTAGATACCGTTCGTCACATCGGCAACTACCTGGAACTCGTGTCTTGCGCAATCAAAATCATCAGACCGGTTGTAGTGGCGCACCAAATATTTCGTCGGGTTGTCAGGGGACTGCTCTGATCTGAATGCAGTGCTGCGGTAGTGCGTTTGCTTGAAGTCAGCAAAGACCGCCCTGGTGTAAATCTTGGAGAGCTGAACCTCGAAACTAAACTGAGTAGTAGTCTTTATTTCCGTCTATGAAACAAAGAAAACCAGTTAAGTAGTTGTTTTTCACAGCAAAAATCAAGGAAGCGAGTAGTGTTTTATTAATTGGTCATCCAGCTTAAAAACTTTGCTTCTGGTTATATACCTCGTTAGCTATTGTCTCCGCGTGCTCGACGCCCTTCCTTGTCTGGATGCACCTGTCCACCTGCGACGCAAAGATGTGTAGGTCGTGTCTTTCCTTGACAAAGTTCCTCTTCAAGATCCGGTTCATGCTTTCACTTCTCTGTGTCGACGTCATCCGTGTACAGAACACCTCCTTGTAGTAAGCCGATATCCATTCTTTTCGGTCTGTCCAGAGCGCCTTCATAATCTCATCATTTTGCAGGTTATACTTTTCCATGAGCTCATGCCAAGCGCGTTCAAACTCTGATGGCATCAGCGGGTGGTTGAGAACGGAGGTCAGCTCATCCTTGAATGTCTCATACGCTTTGTACAGCAAGGACAGGTGATCCTTGTATTTTTTTCAGTATATGCCAACGACATAACTTGTGCAGCGTGCCTATTAGCGTACTTTTTTATCGCGGCATCCATGGATGGGCATTGATCTGCATGTTTTTGAAAAAATCAAGCAGTGATTTATTGAGAGAACTGCATATCCTTTTTCTGCTTTTTTCTTTTTTTTCATTGCATGGAAGAAATGGACTACAAAACTTGGCAGTGAACTGCATTGTTATTTAAACGCATTCTTTTTTTTCAGCATACCTGTGAGTATGCAGATTGGCTACTTGTTGTTCATGCAACGCAAGAACATCCGGAACACCCACTCGAAAGTCGGTATTGTTTCGTCTCTGATGAGAGCCACAGCGAATATTGTACTTTGGAGGTGGTGGTTGACTCCAACGAAGACGGCCAGAGGCATGTGGAACTTGTTGGTCTTGTAGGTCGTGTCAAATGTGACACAATCTCCAAAATCTTCGTACGATCCCCTATAGCTCGCGTTCGCCCAGAATATGTTCCGCACACGGTTATCAACATCTTTGTCGTAATCATAGAAGAACTCCGGGTTTATTTGCTGCATCTTCTCAAAGAAAGCCAGGATTTTCTTCACATCGTCCTCTGTTTCCTCCCTCGCGAATTGGTGCTTCCTGTAGTTCGAAATAATAATATACTTGCAGCATTAGGGACATACAGAAAATGCACAAGCGAACTGCATGAAATAGACGAGATATCATTTTTTGTTTAGTGAACGTACCTGTTCACCCAGTCACGGCTGGTGCGCCCCATAAAGTGCAGCCCTCCTGACATCCTTGATAGGGTTGACATCATCTGCGTGTGCGTCAGGTTGTCGCTCTGCATGTCCTTCACTAGTTTATCAAGTAACGGATCATCCATCTTATGCGAGTGCATGTGCAGAACAATAGCCGGGCTGTCAATCATCCTGTGGTTGTGATTGAGCTCAATCTATGCTATCACAAACACATCCTTGATTTTTTTCAATCTCATTCCCGCCTTGCAGCCAATCCTCTTTGATGTTTTATCTCGCTTTCTGTCATAATCAGTGACAGTTTCTTTGCTTCTGCCTTCCTTTGAGCACACTATGTATATGTTTGTTCTGTATCCGCCATTTTTGCGTGTGCCGAAGCCTGCATGCCTCGCATACGTGTTGTAGAATTCTCGCGCCGTAGCCTGTGATGTGAATTGCATACCTTTCACAGGCACAAGTTCTTGGAGCATGTTCTCATCCTGCACACAGAATATGGAATGTTTTTTTGTTAATGAGAATGGACAAGCTGAAAGAATGCGTAAGTGAACTGCAGTAGTTAGGCAAGGATGCTTACATGCGTGTACTGTTTTTTTAACGGTGTTTGCAGCTCACCGATGTTTATTGGGCATGGAGGGGTGACAACATATCTGTGTAATTTAGGATCGCGAGGAGGCAGAAGTGGTGAGAACTTTACTTTTTTGGTTGCTTGCGGCTCTCCTTGATTCTGCTTCCGATTCTTTTGTTGGGCAGTAGGCGGCCTGGGTGGAATTCCATTGTATCTTTGTCGATGGATCGTTTGCTCATGAACTTGTCGAACTTGCTGGGTTTCAACATTGGCTTGTGGAGGTGCTATATCATCCGTTCTGATCTGCTGGCCAAATGTTTCAAAGACGCGCGTGTACCTTGGCTACATAACTGTTATGATTTGCTCTTCATCATCATCCTCCTCATCATCTTTCTGCGCGTGCTCCCCCATGAAGACCAGTTCGTCGTCGTCCTCCTCCTCATCCTGCGGGTTTATTGGTTCACTGCCTTCTCCATCTCGAATGATGTTTGGTTCACTGTTTTCATCTTTATCCTCTACATCTTCCTCCACGGAGTACGCAGTTCTGTTTGTTGTGTTAAAGAAACCCCTAGGTATTTCAGGTGTTATCCATCCAGGCATCTCCCACTCTTCTCTTCCAATGCAGTTCAGGGGCTTTGGGTCGTAAATGATTCAAGGCATCTTCTGTTTTTGAGGCATAGTAATTTCCTGCACAGTATTAAGCCAAAGCTTTTTATGCAGGTCAACAGTGAAATGAACTGCATCTTTCGTACTATATATCATTATATTTTGCAACTGTAAGAAATTGCACTTCCATTTGTCATTCTACAGCAGGGGCACTGTTAGTTAACATGAAGAAACAATGCACATCAGTTTTAGGCACAGCGCTCTACATATGTAAGTCATGGTGGACTGCAATTTTGAGCCATATAGCATTTTTTATTTTTCGAAGTATCTTTTTCTATTTTCTACTTGGAGATACTTGTGACTGCAGTCGACACAAGAGGGGCACTGCATGGGGATAAAAACGGCACTGCAAACTGGATGTGGGGGTTGGGTATGTGATTTTCTTACATTATATGCAGTTCCCTCCTTCTGCAGATGCAGCTCTTGCTGCTGTTGGCGTGCAGTCCACCTCCGCTGCAGGAACTCATGCGATTTTTCAACTTTTGCCATTGTTGCGGGAGAAGGCTGGATGTGCACCATTGCAGTTCGCATCCACGACGAATGCGATGGTGATGGCATCCTTGCAGTTCTCTTTCCCCTGTCATGCATAACCGAGGCTGGATGCTTCAGCGGCGGATCCCCCAGGTGGTGTTGGGGCGAAGGTGAGGTGCGGCGTCGCTTCCTAAACGCCGTCGCGGAAGTATCCTCGCCGACGAACTGCATCGCCGGCCGCTCGGCGCGCGCTCTGCGGTACTGGGCGCGCTAGGAGGCGGGGAGGGGAGGGGGACGCCGCCGGCCGCCGGAGCGCTGCCGTGCTAGGAGGCGGGAGGGGAGGGGGACGCCGCCAGTCGCTGGGGCACTGCCGCGCTAGGAGGCGGGGAGGGGAGGGGGACGCCGCCGGCCGCCGGGGCGCTGCGGCGCTAGGAGGCAGGGAGCGAGGGGGGCGCCACTGGCCGCCGTCCGCCGGGGCGCTCCCGCGCTAGGAGGTCGGTAGGGGAGGGGACTCCGCTCGCCGCTGGCCGCCGGGCGCTCCCGCGCTAGGAGGTCTGTAGGGGAGGGGTGTTATGAGAATAAGGCCTTTTGTTAGGAGAATAAGGTCTTAAGGGGTGTTATGAGAATAGACCCACCCTATATATATATATATATATATATATATATATATATATATATATATATATATATATATATATATATATATATATATATATATATATATATATATATAGATATATATATATATCACTTAGGCTTCAAGTGCGTACTTGTTAGTTAAACCTATTGTTAAAATGTGACACTAAATATGACTAGTAAGTAGTACAGTAGCAGTACTAGTATAAGTCGATCAAATTATTCATCATGTCCACACATTGAATTGACACGACAACACGCTGCGCGTGAGGTGACACAAGAATCCCGGCGGCCTGTTAGGGTATTCTGGACTTCAAATTTGGAGTACCACTTATCTGTCAAAATCTTCCGTCATTCACTTAAAACAGTCGATTGATCATACATACCATATAACTGGAATTAACCCATGCAAGTCGACGAAGGGTTGGCCGGTGC
Source organism: Secale cereale (assembly GCA_902687465.1). NCBI lineage: Eukaryota > Viridiplantae > Streptophyta > Magnoliopsida > Poales > Poaceae > Secale > Secale cereale. The sequence goes on from LR738713.1 coordinate 401,771,142, forward strand.
TGCTGGCTGGCGTCAAGTTCGATCCCGTGGATCAGGAGCTGATCGAGCACCTTGAGGCCAAAGTGAGTGCTGACAGCGCGAGATCTCACCCTCTCATCGATTTGTTCATACCAACCATCGACGGCGAGCACGGCATATGCTACACCCATCCTGAGAAACTTCCAGGTAAGACACTGATCGGCCGTCTACTTGCCCAAACATATTCCTTTCTTTATAGCTCTATTTTTCTTTTTAGACGCATACCTGGTGAAGCAATTACAATTTGACAGTTAATAAAAAGTGAAACAAGTGACTGCAACATGCCAAAGATGTTATGAAAATGCCAACTACGTACACTAAAACATGTATTCGACAATACTGCAGGCATCACACTGAGTGGCCTAAGCAAGCATTTCTTCCAGCGCAATTCCAGGGTGTTCAAAAGGGGCACGTGGACGCGTGGCAAGATACAGTCGGAGTGCGGCATGCACGCGATGTGGCACAACACCGGCAATACCTTGCCGGTGATGGTCAGCGGCCAACAGACGAGCAACAAAAAGGTTCTGGTGCTACACACTAGCAAGAACTTCGACCAGCGGAGGACCAACTGGGTGATGCCCCAGTACCACCTCGGGAACCTGGAGCAAGATAAGGAGTGGGAGCTGGTCCTCTGCAAGATTTTCTACCAGACGAACACTAGGGCCAGGAGTAAAAAGATTATAAGTTAGTTTGGTATTGGTACTTGTACTACATTGTCGTTTGCAAGTTGGTATTGTTGTTAACGATCTTTTGGTATGAACTTGGCATTTTCTTCCAACCATCATGCCGAGCGTCGACGTGGATATAAAGCTGAATCATTTGTTTCGAAACAAATTTTTAGGCACCTGATTTTTATTTGATGGGTAGCATGAGCACATGCCGTTCAAATTCCCACTTCTCCAAAAATTTCGAAACAAGTGCATGCTCTTATTATCACGATGAAAAAACAATATCCCTGCTGCATCCCAGTAATCAGCCTGTACTTGCATAATTCTCTCGTTTATTGAGCACGTATATTGTTTTTTCAGGTCGAGCAAGTTTCAAATGGGTTGTAGACTGCCCAGGCTTGGTTTTGTTTTTAACAGGCCCAACCCATCACGACAACGGGGCACAAAGATCCATCAGTTATCTATTGGCCTCTGGACCGCCAGCATTAGGTATATTTTGTCTTACAACATTCGCATGCACTTTTTTCACTGAATCAAACACACAGCCCAGTTCTACTTTCCTCTTGAAATGCATGTCCTACATCCGTTTTCTAATCTCTACCTATAGTTTTACTAGTTCATATACACGTATCATTATATTGAAAATACATAAAATTCACTTTTCATATTTACATCCTTATTTTTGTTGTTGTTTTCCCTCCCGGCGCTGATTTTTTTACCATTGGTTTTCCCTTAAACCAACTCAATTGTCCCACGTCTTATTTGCTTACAAAAACAAAATGATTTGTTTGGCAAATAAATAAGTTCTTAAAAAATATTTATCATTTCGAGATTACAAAAGTTCGAACTCCACCGAAATATGCATAATAAGGTTGGACTTTTTGACCGTGGTCCTGGGCAGAAAATGGGCTGTAATAAATTACTTAAGAACTAGCAAATGGCCTGCAAATTAGAAAATAGCAAATGGGCTCTATGTTGTCAGCCACGGATTTGGAGGCTGACTTGTGGGCCAACTAACTTCATGCGTACACAACGTTTATAAAAGACGAGACTTAGTCAAAACTCGACTCTACCACCGTCAGACCATTAGATGTCAATCTAACGGCAATCGTGCTTCTTCAGTCTCTGATCTTCCTGCCCTAGCCACCCAAATCAGCGTCGTCGGAACCGCCTGCTCCCGCCTCCTATGGCCGGCTGTGCTGCCCGGCAGGCCTCATAGTCCCATCATATACTCGCATCCCTGGCCTGTCTATCCCTATACTCACCCACACCTCCTGTTATTTTCCGGCGACGGCAGCCGAACTAGTCAACCCTCGTACTCTCCACCGCGTGGGCGGCCACTGTCGTGTCTTCCCTAGCTCTTTGTCGTTCCCTTCATAGGCCTCGCCGTCGTCCACCGCCCTGGTGCTCTCGGCGCGGCATGGTCAACATGGTTAACGAACAACATCCATCGGAAGTGGACTGTACGTGGAGAGGATGACAGCTGGGTCCACGGCCGCACACAAGGAAATGCCTCCTTATTACGCGCAAAATAATGTTTCCTCCACCTGACATCTGGGACCCACTGGAAGGGCCTATGTATTTCACGAAAAAATGTTCCCTCCGGTGACAGGTAGGACCCACCAACTATATCTTCGCATGCAAGGAAGTGCCTCCTTATTGCGCACAAAAAAAATGAATACCCCCTGCCAGCAGGGACCCACCACAGTGGGAGGCTGACTTGTGGGCCTACCAAGTTGACGGGGACGGAGGGCTTTGTCAACTTAGTCAATATGAACGATTCTAGCTCCAGTGACCGTACGATGTCCATCCAACGGCCTTAGTGCTTCTTCAACCTCTGGTCTTCTTGCTCCAGCCGCCCAAAGCAGTGCCGGTCGTACCGCCTGCTCCTGCCTCCCGTGGTCGGCTGTGCTGCCGCGGAGGCCTTACCGCCCCCATACTGCTCCCACCGCTGGCCAGGCCATCCCTCCACTCACACTCACCCCCTATTATTCTGCGGCGACGGCAACCTCACACCGCAGACGAACCAGTGAACCCTCGTACTCCTCTCCGCGTGGGCATCCACTGCCACGTCTTCCCTGGCTCCACGCCGTTCCCTTCCTAGGCCTCACTGTCGTCCACCGCCTTGGTGCTCTCGGCGCGGCGTGGTCAATGTGGTCAATGACTGACTTCCATCAGAAGAGTACTATACGTGGAGAGGCTGACAGCTGGGTCCACGGCCACAGCCCAATTTTTTGTGATTTGCCAAGTAAGTTTCTTTGTCAGGCCTGTTGGGCTGCAAATCTTTCAAGACGAGGAGAGCTTCATTTGGTTGGCCGAGAAAATGGCCTATCAGTAATGAGAAATGGGTTGTACATTTTTTAAACACATCAAACCGGCAATTAGTTTCAAATTTCTTTTTTTTTCCTTTCAAGATTTTAAATTGCATTGATTTTTATGCGTGGACAATTTGTTGGATTTTATATTGATATACATTTATTTTTAAAATCAGTTTGAATGTGGCTCGAAATTTTGGGATTAAAAACAGTTCGAACCGCACCGAAATATGCAAAATTTCGTATAATTTTTTAACCGTGGCCACAATATGGACTGTAATGCTAACAAACAAATATGGGCTCCAAAAAAACCTTAAGAATTAGCAAATGGGCTGTAAATTATTAGAAATAAGGGCAGATGGGTTGTATGATGTTTTCCATTGATTTGAGGCTTTCCTAAAAAAGGTTGACGCACAAGCAGTGACTGTTGGATGTCCATCCAACGGCCGTCGTGCTTCTTCAATCTCTGCTCTTCCTGCTCCAGCCGCTCAAACAAGCGCCGGCGGGATTGCTTGCTCCCTCCTCCCCGCAGCTGGCTGTGTTGCCGCGCAGGCCTCACCGTCCCATCGTACTCCCATCGCTGGCCTACCCATCCCTCTACTCACCCACACCTGTTGTTATTCTCCGGCGACGGCAGACGAACCCGTGAACCCTCCTACAGTCGTACTCCCCTCCGCGTGGGAAACAACTGTCGAGTCTTCCCTGCCTCCGTGTCGTTCCCTTCCTAGGCCTCGCCACCACCCTGGTGCTCTCGGCGTGGCTTGGTCAACGTGGTCAATAGCCGACATGCATCTGAAGTGGACTGTACGTGGAGAGGCTGATAGCAGGGTCCACGGCCGCACGCAAGGAAATGCCTCCTTATTACACGCAAAATAATGATTCCTCCACCTGACATCTGAGACCCACCGAAAGGGCCTCTGTATTTCGCGAAAAAAACGTTACCTCCGCTGACAGCTTGGACCCACTAGCTATATCTTCGCATGCAAGGAAGTGCCTCCTTATTACGCACAAAAAATGAATACTCCCCCTGCTAGCTGGGACCCAGTATAGTGGCAGGCTGACTTGTGGGCCTACTAAGTTGACGGGGACGGAGGGTCAACTTAGTCAATATGCATGATTCTAGCTCCAGTGACCGTACGATGTCCATCCAACGGCCGTAGTGCTTCTTCAACCTCTGGTCCTATTGCTCGAGCCGCCCAAACCAGCACCGGTCGTGCCTCCTGCTCCTGCCTCCCGTGGCCGGCTGTGATGCAGCGAAGGCCTCCCCGCCCCCTACTACTCCCACCGCTGGCCAGGCCATCCCTCTACTCACCCACACCCCCTGTTATTCTGCGGTGACGGTAGCCTCACACTGCAGCGAACCAGTGAACCCTCATACTCCTCTATGTGTGGGCATCCATTGCCGCGTCTTCCCCGGCTCCGCGTCGTCCCCTTCCTAGGCCTCGCCGTCGTCCATCGCCCTGGTGCTCTCAGCGTGGCATGGTCAATGTGGTCAAGGAACGACGTCCATCGGAAGAGTACTGTACGTGGAGAGGCTGACAGCCGGGTCCACAGCAGCCGCAAGGAAGTGCCTCCTTATTATGCGGAAAATAATTATTCCTCCACCTGACAACAGGGAACCACCGGACGGGCCACCGCATTTGGTGAAAAAAAGTTTCCCCCCTGCCTTCTGGGACCCACCGGACGGGCCACCGTATTTCATGGAAAAAACGTTCCCTCTGCTGTCAGTTCGGACCCACCGGAAGTGCCGCCTTATTACGCACAAAAAATGATTACTCCCCCTACTAGCTGAGACCCACCTTGGTGGGTCGCTGACTTGTGGGCCTACTAAGTTAACGGGGACAGAGTGCTTTGTCAACTTAGTCAATATGAATGATTCTAGCTCCAGTGACCGTACGATGTCCATCCAACAGCCGTAGTGCTTCTTCAACCTTTGGTCTTCTTGCTCCACCCGCCCAAAGCAGCGTCGGTCGTGCCGCATGCTCCTACCTCCCGTGGCTGGCTGTGCTGCCGCGGAGGCCTCACCGCTCCTTACTATTCCCATCGCTGGCTAGGCCTTGCAACGACGACAGCCTCACACCACAGCTGAACCAGTGAACTCTCGTATTCCTCGACGTGCGGGCTTCCACTGTCGCGTCTTCCCCGGCTCCGCGTTGTCCCCTTCCTAGGCCTTGCCATCGTCCACCGCCCTGGTGCTCTTGGCGCGGCGTGGTCAACGTGTTCAAGGAACGACTTCCATCGGAAGAGTACTGTACGTGGAGAGGCTGATAGCTGGGTCCACGGCCGCAGGAAGGAAGAGCCTCCTTATTACGCGCAAAATAATTATTCCTCCACCTCACATCGGGGACCCACCGGACATGCCACCGTATTTCGCGAAAAAATGTTTCCCCCTGACTGCTGGGACCCACCAGCTACATCTTCGCACGCAATGAAGTGCGTCTGGGCAAAAAAATGATTCGCCCCCCTGACTGCTAGGACCCACCAGCTACATCTTCGCACACAAGGAAATGCCTGACAGTCGGGACCCACCTGGTCGAAGCGTATGTAGCGTTGTTATTCTGGTCGCGAAAGTGTACGTACATACTGGTTGATGTAGAGGCGCATACGTGTCGTAGCACAGGCGCGCACGTAGCATGTACATGTACGCACAGCGGCCAGGGTGCAAGAAAGTAAATACGGCCACATACGTACATACGGGCGGGGTCTCAAACGCCTACTCGCGTGCACGTACGGCCAGGGCTCGTGTACATGGCCGGGTCAGAATGGAGAAACAGTGTTGTCGTCGTGTTCATTGGGAGCCAATCGACTGGTTCGGAACGGAATTGTTGTCGTGTTCATCGGGGGGGGGGGCTTGGACAGAATAGCCGATGGAAACAAGGCCTGGCGGAGGAAATGGCCTTGTGTTCGACTGGCCATGTTCGAAACGGGATCCTGCTCATCGGGAGGGGTCTGGCGTACCGCAAAACGAAGAAAATGGACCTCCTATGGTCGAAATGAGAGTCCTGTTGATCGGGAGGGGTGTGGCGTACCGCAAAACGGAGGAAACGGACTTGTGTTGGAGTGCTACGGTCGAAACGGGGGTCCTGTTCATTGGGAGGGGTGTGGCGTACCGCAAAACAGAGGAAACGGACTTGTGTTGGAGCGCAACGGTCGAAATGGGGTTCCTGTTCATCGGGAGGGGTGTGGCGTACCGCAAAACGGGACTCCACGGGATACTGCTCATCTCCATCGTCGACCCCCTCCATCCTCCATGGGCTATTGTTTATCCACCGTCGACCTCCTCCTGCCTCCACCTGCGACTGTTCAGCCTCCACCGCGCGCTACTCCACCGGCTGTTGTTCAACCAGCCCTCTCCACGGGCTCCTATTCAACCACCCCTCCACGGGCTACTGTTCATCCAGCCCTCCACCTTCTACTGTTCATCCAGCCCTCCACGGGGTGGTCCTGTTCATCCAGCCCTCCACGGGGTCCTGTTCATGCAGCCCCAACCGGCTCGATCGATCGGGGTCCTGTTCAACACCACGGGGTCCTGTTCATCTACCCCCACCGGGGACTGTTCATCCAAACCCCCAGTAACGCTCACTGTTCATGCAGAGGCAGCATCGATCGGCTTAAGTTAGCAGTAGTAGCGAAGGAATCCCTCGATCGGGTTCAGTTAACAACCATCGATCGATCGCTTGGGTTCAGTAACGCGTAGCCTGCAGTGCAATCGCTCGGGTTCAGTTAGAGCCCAACGCCTCGCTCGGGTTCAGTTAGAGCCCAACGCCTCGCACCCACGCGCGTGCGTGTACCAGAGAAACGTGCATTGCTCGGCCCCGACAACCCACCATAACCGGGAACACCCCGATATTTTCCTCGCCCTCGCTTCTACCATGGTTTTTTCCGTCATGGACGGCCCAAAGAATTTCAGGCAGCTGCGTCTCCGGCCCACCCAGGACGAAAAGCCCATTTTCTGTCATGATTTTTTGTCATAGAAGTAGCACCCCACCACATCTATGATGATACCGTGTTTTGTCACAATTATTGTCATAGAAGTGTCATAAGTATGACGGGGGAAAAATTCGTTCGGCCCAAAATGTCACGGATGTGTCTTTTTTGTAGTGATGGGTTCACAGCGGCAATGGATGCTGTTTGAATTGCTAGACCTTTTATCTGCAGTGAACATGCAACTATATGTGTGCCGTAAAATTGTTGGAATAGTTCAGAATTCGTTTGGACATTTTATATATTAATCTGGTTTTCTAGCCATTTCACGTGCACAACTCAAAATTAAACTATATGCACACGCTCCGGTGCATACAAATTGGTTGAAAAATCAAATATGTGTCCTTCAGTGCATCCTTAGGTACCATGCAAGAAATGGGAATGAATTTTTTGGGGTTCGTTTAGCCTTTTTTATACATTAATGGGATTTCTAGGCATTTTGTGTGCATAATTCAAATTTGAACTACAATCACATGCTCCAATGCACCAAAGTTGGTTGAAAAATCACATGTGTGTCCTTGGGTGAATTTCTAGGTCCCGTGCAAGAGATGAGAATTAATTTCAAACACCAGGGCACTGTTGATTGCCGGCAAAATGTTGAGATAGCTGGTTTTTAAATTCTAGTAAATCCAAAACTCGTCTGAAATTCATGAAACTTGGCATGCTATCATGGAGCGGCATCAACATGCCATGGTGAAAATTTGGTCCCATTTGGGGCAGGTTTGGGTATAATCTTCTCACAAACCAGAGCTTCTCACAACAAGCATGATGGTTTCGATAGGGAACGTACCACCTTTGGCGACGAGACTATATCCCTTGCCTCTTATTGCTTTCAAAAAAATTCTTGTGTCAACACAGAACAACAGGAGTGTTGTGTTTAATCTTGGAATTTTTCGGGGTTCGCTTGGCCTTTTTTATACATTAACTGGGTTTTCTAGGCATTTTATGTGCATAATTCAAATCTGAACTACAAGCACACACTCCAATGCACCAAAGTTGGTTGAAAAACCACATGTGTGTCCTTGGGTGAATTTCTAGGTCCCATGCAAGAGATGGGAATGAAATTCAAACACCAGGGCACTCTTGATTGCCCGCAAAATGTTGAGATGCCTGGTTTTTAAATTCTAGTAAATCCAAAACTCGTATGAAATTCATGAAACTTGGCATGCTATCATGGAGCGGCATCAACATGCCGTAGTAAAAAATTTGTCCCATTTGGGGTAGGTTCGGGTATAAGCTTCTCACAAACCAGAGCTTCACACAACAAGCATGATGGTTTCGATAGGGAATGTCCCCACCTTTGGGGACGAAACGATATCCATTGCCTCTTATTGCATTCAAAAAATTTCTAGTGTCAACATAGAACAATAGGAGTGTTGTGTCATTTTTTGTGATTTTTTTGGGTTTGTTTGGACATTTTTATGCATTAACTGGGTTTTCTAGGCATTTTATGTGCATAATTCAAATTTGAACTACAAGCACGTGCTCCAGTGCACTAAAGTTGGTTGAAAAATCTAATATGTGTCCTTGGGTGCATGCTTAGGTCCTATGTAAGAGACGTGAATGAAATTCAAACACCAGGGCACTGTTGATTGTCGGCAAAACGTTGAGATGCCTGGTTTTTTTAAATTCTGGTAAATCCAAAACTCGCTGAAATTCATGAAACTTGGCATGCTATCATGGTGCAGCATCAACATGTCGTCGTAAAAAAATTGTCCCATTCAGGGCAAGGTTAGGGTATATGCTTCTCACTAACCAGAGCTTCTCACAACAAGCATGATGGTTTCGGTAGGGAACATCCCACCTTTGCGGACAAAACAATATCCATTGACTCTTATTGCTTTCAAAAAAATTCTCGTGTCAAGATAGAACAACAGGAGTGTTGTGTCAATTTTTGGGATTTTTCGGGGTTCGTTTGGACATTTTTTGCATTAGCTGAGTTTTCAATGCATTTCTATGCATAATTCAAATTTGAACTACACGCACATACTCCAGTGCATATAAATTGGTTGAAAAATCAAATATGTGTCCTTGGGTGCATGGTTAGGTCCCATGCAAGAAATGGGATGAATTTCAAACACCAGGGCACCATTGATTGCCGGCAAAACATTGAGATGCCTGGTTTATAAATTCTAGTATATCCAAAACTCGTCTGAAATTCATGAAACTTGGCATGCTATCATGGAATGGCACCCGACATGCTGTGGCATTTTTCGTGTCCATTTTGAGAGAAGGCGCACTCGAATAATGACAGCCAACAAAGGCATTTTGAAAAAATAGCTGCCACTTTAATATCTCAAACGTTTGTAGAATTCAAACCGTGTACATTCTGTTAACCATTCACGTAACGCCACGTATCTTGGTTTTAATGGCTGCAGGAAGTGCCATACGGGCGACTGCTTGACCTTGACTGAACGAGAGGCGTGCGAGCACAGTCCGTTGTGCAGGCTGACCGAGAGGCGTGCAAGCTGTCCACCAATGCACGGGTTCATCGGGAAGCGTGCGAGCTGTACACTGCGCATGCTCACTGGGAAGCGAGCCCTTTGACTTCCGTGGCCGCCTGCCTTCCTCTCCATTAATTGTGCCCGAGCCGCTATTTAATACGGGCGGCCTTACTATTCGCCTCCCATTCCCCTCCCTACCGCAGACCTCCACCAACGCCATGGCGCGGAACGATCATCTGCCACTAGTTTTCAAGTTTGGTGAAGTCGACTCCGAGCTGGAGGAGATAGAAAATAAGGAGGAATGGGGCCTCATGGACATGGCCCAGAACGAGCTGGCCGCGGCGGTTGCTGCCCCCGCTCCTGTCCCAGCTCCCATCCCCGTGCTCGCGCCAGCGACCATCCCCGTAGCATTGACGTGCTAGTCGCCGAGCACTATCGTAGAGCTAGAAGCCGCGGGCATCAGCGAGGTCTCCGCGGACCCGCGTGAGCTCGTGTACATGCCAGCGCAAGAGCGTGTGCCCGTGCCCATGCGCGCCCCTCCACCCACCGTGACGCCGACCCCCGTGCGTTTGGCTGCACCTGCCGCACCCGTGCCCATGCGCGCGCCCCCCTCAGTGGCATGGGACGATGTCGTCGACCGCTATCGCTCAGTGGCGGCAGTTGTCGTCGTCCCGCGCCCCGTCCGTCGATCACACGACGACATGATGTTTTATTAACAAGTGAAGAACACTTTGTGCTGCCTTGAAGACTTCAACAACGGCGTCCCGAAGGACGACAACGACAACGATGACACGGCATGCCGCCTCCGCCGTTGCCAAAAATAGTTTTTTGGGGGTTTAATATTGTATCTCGAATTCTCGATCATATGAATATAAATTCGCAGTGTGACTGAAAGAAAGATATGATTGGAACGAACTTGCGTTTTTCTCTCTTAATGTACAGACTTATCAAAACATTTTCTTTTGAAAAAGACGTCAATGGTTTTTAAATATAAAACACTCACCGCAAACGTTTTAGTTAGACCACCCGGATGCAAACCGACAGCTTCCCCAAGAAGCCAAGGGAAAATATGTCCAGCAGGATTTCTGCACCCCTTCGACGCAAACGGTTGTTTTGCATGACTGGTGTGCAACCACGTACAAACAATTGGGTAAGATTTGCATATCTGTCATTTTGGGTATGTTGCCATTTGTCAAACTGGAAAGATTGACATTTATTTATCTAGTAAGATTCCCATTTTTCAACCTTGTAACACTGCGATTTGTCAAAATATGCAGGTAAAAATCACTAGCACTATCTAATTTTTGCAACTAAAATCACTAGCACTATTCATATGGACACCGCTAGCAGGCGCGAGTTGATGGATGCATATGCAAATGTACCATTGATTACATACAACAAGTCATCAGCCCACAACGACAACGAGGATACACATTGGATTATAGATCATTTCAAACAAAACATTCTAGTAAAGTTTTTCTCACACAACAAATAACAAAGCGATGAAATGAACTTCAGCTCAACCACTTGTCGGCGTTAGAAACACTTGCTTTGAACCAGAAGTGAATCTTTGGGAAGGGCCAGCTACTATCAATCTCGAGACCAATTCAGGACTGATCATCCAGGATGAAGCCGCCTATGTCTGGACCCATATTGGGACGGTAGGGAATCATAGCAATGTCCGAGGTATAGATACAGTTGCTTCTCATAAATGGTGGTAACATTGTGTTAACAGCAACTAGATCGCCCTCCACCATCATTGGATAGTTTTATCCAAGGAATAGTGAGTTTCCTCCAAGACTTTCAATACCGAACCAGGGAGAAGGTGTTGGCGCTAGTACACTAGTATCCATGCCGAATACCCTGCAACGGATGTTGGAATAGGTCCGGAGAGTGCGATCATGCGAGACAACACCTGCTTCCTTAGTAACATAAGCAGTGCCCGTATACAGACAAGAAGAGGTGATCCATCAGAATAAGTTGCCATGCGCCACTAGGTATATGGGTCCTGCTCGTCCTCATGCTCGTGATCATCAGCATCGTCATCTCCCCCTTGGTTATAAAAAATTTCAAGTATAGGTGGTGGAATGTGCACAAGACCTTGGGAACACAAGAAGGTTAATTAGTAAAGGGAAATTAGCTAGCCCGCATGCATGTGGATGAAACAATTATATTTACGGTGGAAGACAAAGGTACCGAAAGCATCAGGATTCCATGCAAAAACAGTGTCACGAGTGGTGGCAGCAAACACAAGACCCTCGTATTGAATTGCATCACAATATTCATCCGTGTACAGAAATTGATTTTTGAGAAATATCCACCGAGGCATGCAAGTAAGGACGGAAACAAGCTTGTCGAAGATAGCAACAACTTCATAGTTCGTGTAATCCCAAGAGCGGTTGGGAACTCGACAAATTGCTATCTTCCGTAGACGACAGTCACCATGACTGTATTTGAACTCATGTAGAATACCGGTGTACTCAACCTCTGGGAAATCGTCTGAGATTTTTGGAAGTGGAACCCGGTGATGAGTGTACACATTCACAAGTTCCCACTCACAGTTGTACCCAATATAAACAACCCAATCTCCATTTGCGCCTACCCAAGCCTTGCTCAAGCGATGGCATCTTAACGTCATACGTATCATTATCAAGCGACATCAACTTGCACAGGCGAGGCTTCCCTCATCCCCGCGCCAGTCAGCAGGGTCACGACGAAGAAGATAGGGGAGATCAAACCGCTCCTGGACCCTTGGGTTCCTTGTGACGATGTTATTAGTTGAGTCGAGAATGTTCTTGAATGAACCTGCAATGCTAGCCGAGGTGATGTCGTCGCACTGGTCAATGAGTTCCTCCACCACGTCATCATTCAAATCAGGGCAAGAATAACAGGATCTTTTCCGGCATGTTCCCTCCATGGAGAAGACGATCGAACAATGGCAGAAGGAAGGGTGAAGGAAAATGGAGGAGGGAGGAAGAGCGTGTGACAGCAGTTCCAAGTCGAGAGGGAAAGGCGAAGAGGCGGTGGACGGTTGCCACGGTACACGAAGAGGCGCCCCGGGAGCGAACGGTTGCCACAGAGGTCACACACTGACGACAAGGGCCAAGTGAACCGCATGCGTATATCGCACACACCTCGATCTGGCTGACCATTTCTTTTATGTTGCCTAATCACAAACAGTTCATCCGAGTGAACCATATGATGTATATCCCACACACCTTCATCTGGTTGCCTGTTTCTTTTGTGTTGCCTAATCACAAACAGTTCATCCGAGTGAACCGTATGTTGTGTATCGCACACACCTTCATCTGGCTGCCCGTTTCCTTTGTTCCTCCTCATAGCAAACAGTTAATTGAACTGAATCGTATGCCCTTCACCACACACGCAACTAAAATCTGAACCGTGTTTGATGCATCCGTCTTTGCAAACATTTTACACATTTTTTATGGTTTTCATACACCACTGTTTGCGATGATTGCATCACACACAGTTTCTCGAAGGGTCTCTGATCGTAGTGTCGCGTTAGCAGCATCCTGCTATAGTGGGGGAACCATGTCTTACGAATGCATTTTTCTGAAATGTGGGGGGAGTTACAGTTCTACCACTGTCTTTAGGCTTCTAGGCTTGGATCTGTGTACTGAGTGTCGGGGATAGTAGAGTAACTTTGCTTCTCCCAAATAGTGGGCGCGACGATTTTGGGCGAGGAGGGCATGTTTTGAAATAGTGGGCGTGAGCGATTTCGAGCGAGGAGGGCATGTTTTGAAATAGTGGGCGCGAGTGATTTCGGGCGAGGAGGGAGTGTTTTGAAATAGTCGGCGCGAGCGATTTCGGCCGAGGAGAGGGTGTTTTGCTGCCCATGGTTTATGAATTATTCGACACATGTCATTTTGGCCGAGGAGAAGCCGCGCTTGGATGAAGTTACGAACCTACCCTCGATGTACAATGGGCCAATTGATGCGTGTCTCCACATAGGCGGGTAATTTCGCATCTCCCATTTATTTGCTCGGGCGAATTCCACGGAGCAGAGGGTGTTTAGCGATTCGTTCAAATTTTGGGAGAACGAGCATCCATGTCTACCTTACTAAGTTGATTCAAATCAAATTTTGAAATATTAGCTTGCCACTTCTTTTTTAGATGGTGAGATGATGCTCGGAACTAATGTGTTTTTACATGCTCGTTGCTAATGATTTACTATATGACAAATAGTTGACCCACTCAAAAACGGGAATCAAACCCAGAATGAAATATCTTGATTCAACAAAATAGCTCGTTTACCGGGTTAAAATAGTGAACTAAATCCAAAATTGAATGCCTCAATTGACTAGCATGTTGTATAGTATTTTAGTACTCCATGAACATGTTGAAAGTCAAATTAATGAACTGGTTTGATATGCATATCTCCCATGTTCTCCAATTCAAATATTTAATGCATAAACGCGATCGCCCCCTCTTCCAAGATTGTGTTCTCTCTCTCTCTCTCTCTCTCTCTCTCTCTCTCGCTCACAATCTTCAATTATATCGCACGCATCCAAACACAAACCTTGTCGGTCCCTCTCCCTCTCTCTTTATCTCTCTCCATGTGTGTGGGGGGTCTTTCTAGTTCGCATGCACACTCCATGTGTAGGTCTCTCTGGCACACTATGTACGGTTCTCTAGTCCAAGCTAAATATCTTGGGCAGTCATCGTAGGCACACAAATTACCTAGCTCGTTGCTCGTAACTCTCTCACGCACCACTTTGCCATCTCGGAGCTCTTCCCTCTCTCTCTCCCTCGAACTCTCCATCTCCCTAGGCCACACATACACATGCATACCTCACTCGCACTTGATAGACCCATCTAAACTCTCCTTCTCTCCCTCGTTCTCTCTCCATCTCACACGCACACACACACACAATCTCAAGCATAGCCAAGTATGATTGTCTCTCACTCAATTGTAGGCACATGCAGTCCCCCCTATATGTATATGACTAATTCTTAGTCTCCATCACAAACAGGTGCATTGTATATTTCCCTCACTTGGTCTATCTCGATTTCTCTCGGGGCATCTTTCTATCGCACACACACACACCTCATCCCTCAATCTCCCACCCATATAGTCCCCTCATGATCTCGAGCGGATCTCTCTATCACAGACACACCCTCTCTCCCTCCCCATGCGTCCATCTTCTCCATGCATCCCTCTCGACCTTTGTCCCTTGTTGGACAGACCTCTATTGGACATGTGATATAGGGATGTCTCTCTCCGTTGCAAACAATCATGCACTAGCTATCTTCGTGTATCTTGTCACCTCGCTTTTCTATCTCGGAGATGCATGCGTGATATGTTTGCATAAGAAACGAACACTCACTCTCTCTCTCTCTTTGATTTATCGTTTGTTCTCCCTTTCTCTTTCACACACACACTCTCTTTGCACACTCACTCATTCTCTTTCACACGCACTTGATATCTCTCGACTTAGGCACTCTCGTCGGTCCATAGCATATAGATTTATTGAAAAGTCAAACATCACAAAGTTTGACCATGTACATGGAGAACACATTTACATCTAGAACAGAAAACATATATCATTAGTTTCGTCATGAGATGTAGTTTTGTATGATGTATCTTTGGTATTGTGGATATAAATAATATTTGCTTAACCTGGTCAAAGTTTCCAATGTTTGACTTCTAAAAAACTCATATGCACTACATTATCAAACGGATGGAGTATTTCTTTCCCCCTCTCAGCTGTCTGACGCACCACTGATCAACCGTATCGGGGCTCCTCTATCTCTCTCAACTTTATATCTCCCTGGTACACACATACACATATCTCGCTCGCACTACATAGACCCATCTAACACTCTCTGCTCTTGTTCTCTCTATTTGACATGCACCCCCTCTAAGTACCATAATCCCTCACTCCATCATAGGCACATGCACTCCCCCCCCCCTAAGTATGACTATCTCTCACTAGCCATCAGGAACACACATATTGTCTCCTTCCATCCATACGTCTATCTCGACATCTCTCGGGGTATCTTCTATCGCGCACACACCTTGTCACTCGATCTCCCACCCATGTAGTCCCATCATGATCTATAGGGGATCCCTCTGTCACAAACATACACTCTCTGCTCCCATTGTCTGCATTTTCTCAATACGTCTCTCTCGACTTCTCTCCCTTGTTTGGCAGACCTCTCTTGGCCACGTGGTAGGGGTCTTTCTCTCTCGATTGCGAACAACCACACACTATCTCCTCACCTCGCTTCTTTTCTCGAAGATGCATGTGTGATATGTTTGCATAAGAAACACACGCTTTTTCTCTACTTTATCATGTGTTGTCCACATCTCTTTCACACACGCACACACACTTTTTTCACTCACTCTTTTTATTTCACACACACTCTCTCTCTCTCTCTCTCTAGTTGGGTACTCTCTCACGTCCATAAACATATGGAGGTTTTGAAAAGTCAAACCTCAGAAAAGTTTGACCAGGTATATGTTGAGAAAAACATTTACATCTGGAACGATCATTAGATTCATCACAACATGTACTTACTTCATACTATCATTTATCTTTGGTATTGTAGATATAAGTAATTTGTTTATAAACTTGGTAAAAGTTTCAAAAGTTTAACTTTAAAAAAATACAGCCACTACATTATTGAAAGGAGGGTGTAGCTCTTTCTCTCTCTCTACTATCTCTCACGGGCCTCCCCTCTCACTCGATCTCTCTATACCAAGGGATTATACGATCATTGTGTCAGCAAGAGCAGCACGTAATAATTTGACCAACGGGTAGTATAGTACTACTACATTGGTACTACTACTAGTACTAGCACCACCGTCTGGATTTAATAGTACTACCACGTCCATCTATTTGACTAGCAATATCTAGTAATGCATGTTACAAAACATATACTACTCCCTCTGTAAATAAATACTACATGGAGTATTGTTTTATTCAGTTTTGAACGTAGTTCCCGATGATATTATACACTCTCCCTTTCGGTAGATGGCTCAAATTTGAAATCTCATCAATCAGACTAGTACTATTATACTCACCGAGCGGTCAGCTTGGTAAGCTACAAAAAAATGCAATCAAAGACTACTACTCCCTTCGTACTGGTGCATTAGTCACGTTACGAAAACCAAATAATCCCAAAACTTTTAGGCGCGGTTCATTAACTACCCACCTCGTTCCCTGTTTTTTGCCATGAAAAAATAAATCACCCAATAGGAGACGTGGAGTGTGTATGCATTCAATCACTTGAGACTACTTAGAGCATGGTTAATAATATAGCCAACCGGTGGCTATAACATGTTGCCATGCCATCTATAGCAAACATGTAGTAGTACATAACAGTGGCCATTTCATTGCATGTAATGCTATTAATTAACAAATACTATTCATTTCATGTATAATAGTAAACATAAGTTATCTCGTTTTCCACTCCGCCTTGGTCGCGGTGCACAAAATGACTATTCACCTAGACTGAGGGAGAAGTACGTTTTTGCAACATGGCTCATCATTCACTCTCACATATCTTCTTGGAGCTCGTACTACAGTCGGATGTAAATCTACAACCCACTTATCTTCTCTCTCATGCGAGGGAGTAATAGAGAGGTATGAGAGCAGGCTACACGACCAATTACTATTCCCAATATTTGCTCTGCTTTTTATGCAACAACCTTGGTACGAGAGATTCAAAACTTAGGCCTTATATAGATGGAAGGATGGAGTAGTTTTCAATGATATTATTTTTTGTTACATGCATTAACATTTTATTAGTTAAATCAAAGGTCAAAACTTGGCGCAAAATGAAAAGGGGACCAGTAAACCAGTAAACATCAAAGTACTCTCGTTTTGCCCCAACTTGGTCTCGGTGAGATGACTATACTGCACCGGCACGGAGGGAGGGCGGGGAGGCCCGACGAGTAGATGGCCAACACACACGTGAATGCAACGCAGTCTGCACTTCTCATATAAAGGCTCCCTGCCAGTCCAATCTACGAAATCCTATGCACCTACGCACCCTAACCAAGGGCAAGAGTGATCACTCCAATTGCAAGATCAGTTGACTTGTAGAAGCTATACCCATGGAGGCGATGAGCGCGAGCATCAACCGGCTGTGCCAAATGGTCCACGATGCCGGCCTACGGCCCGACACCGAGGAACCTCTCCAGGTCGTGCTTGAGGCCGCCAGGGCGAGAGGCCTCTTGGACGACAACTTCGTCTCCTTGTTCGACGAGGTCCTCATTGTGTTCCTCGACAAGTTCACCGTCATCAAGAAGCTCGCAGACGACCTTGACATATGCCTCCAGCCCATGTGCCCAGGCTCTGCGATGCCCGCCACCCTCAACGGCCTCTATGGTGACAACCTCTTCGACGCACTGGTCGCTCTGCAATGCCCTGCTGGTGGTCGCGCTCGCCACATAGCGCATGGCGCAGCAAGACACCATCAACATAATCACCCACATCTACGTGCAAATCATCCACAAGGACTACTACATGCCAGAGGAGGACGATAGGACGCTGGCCTTCTTGGACCGCAGGGAAACCTTGGACAGCATTGTTCAGAAGCACGTTGAGCTCGCCGCCAATGCCACTACTCCTCACCCATCGGTTGGTGACAAGGCGCACTAGGGCGTGAGGATGTCGTTGGTGGATCCATATGTATCTTTCCTAAGAAGACAAATATTTAGGAATGGAGGGACTATATTGTAGTAATTATCTTACCTTTTGCATCAAGTTCATAATTGTTGTATGTACCAGACATGAACCGCGCCAGAACCAAACTTCTCATTTTTTTGGCATGAACTTCTCATTACTATCTATCGGTCGGGCCAAGGAGCAGAACCAAATTTTACATGTTACAAGTTCAAAAGGAAAAGCCTGCCATGTTCGCGCCGCACCTCCACACAGTTGGTCCGGCACATCGCTCAAGGGGGATGCGTGTTGTGTTGCATTTTGACTTACAAGTGGGACCGCATTTGAGCAAACCGACTATCGGAAAACCCCCACCCCTCCCATCGCGTGATGGTTGAGTTAGAGAAAACAGGAAGGAGAAGAAATAGTTGTAGCACAGATTCCAAGAAAATTGGTGTCAGATGGGACTCGTGTGGGTGGTGTGTGACGTACTGCTAAACATGAATGCTAGTTATGGCCCATGCCACCCCACTATATCAAGGTGCTGGTTACGTAGAGAAAACACATTATCTCTCCCGGAGTACGGAACACCACTAGTACTACTCACATTGTCGCGAAATTTCCTGTAGTCCATGCTCAGCCCTCCTCTCTCTTCTCAGCCAGCCAGCAGACGCGCAGAGTGTGCCCATCATTTGTTTGCTCACATTTGGTCCCACATGTCAGTGAAAACGCAAGGCGACCCACTGAACCTGCACATCTTTTACCTCGACGTGTTGGTGATCAAAAACAAATCCAATAAAGATCTTCGGTGGCTGCTTTTGGAGTTACTCAAGAGTAAGATTTTGCTTATAGTTTAAACCAAGATGCACATCACGTGTCTTCAACTAGCACTCCATCTCCTTGCATGACACGACATGCTGGATGTCCCACGTGTCGGCAAAATGAGGAAGAACTCGACGAAATCTTCTCCATATTTAGACCAGAGGAGTAGGAAACACGGCAAGCCCTGTGCCTACATCATACGTACATACTGTACAAGCCCACCTTACACTATCACTATATTTCTCGGCCCCCGTGCGACACCTAGCTCTAGTTGATGGTATACTACTGCTAGGACTAACTATTGTACTAGCATACTACTACTGGCTCTACGTGATGTGGCAACTTCATATAACTGGATGTTGGCTTTACTACTACGGTACTCACACTCCAAGAAGTGACTCGCAAACCATTCATAAATTGACTTTATCACATGCTTATGCAAATGTACCATTCATTACATCAGCAAGTCATCAACACACAACGACAACAAGGATACATGTTGGATTATATATTATTTCCAACAAAAAGTTCTAGTAGTAAATACTAAAGTTTTTATCACACAACAAATAACAAGCAATGAATTGAACTTCAGCTCAACCAATCATCAGCGATGGAAACACTTGCTTTGAACCATAGGTAAGCCTCTGCGAAGGGCCAACTATTGTCAATATCGAGACCAACGCAGGACTCATCATCCAGGTTGAAGCGGCCTATAGTAGGACGCATAGTGTCATAGCTAGGGTAGGGAACCATAGCAATGGCCGAGGTACATATATAGATAGAGTTGCTTCTCATAAATGGAAGTAATGTTGTGGCAACAACATCTGGATCGCCTTTCACCATCATTGGATAGTTTTGTCAAAGGAAGAGCGAGTTTTATCCAAGACTATCAATACGGAACCAGGCAAAAGGTGTTGGCGCTAGCACACTAGTATCCAGCCCGAATACCCTACAACGGATGTTGGAATATGTCCGGAGAGTGCGACCATGGGAGACAACGCCTGCTTCCTAAGTAACATCAGCAGTGCCCTGTATACAGACAAGAAGAGGTGATCCATCGGAATAAGTTGCCAGGCGCCACTAAGTATGTAGGTCCTGCTCGTCCTCATGCTCGTGATCATCACCATCATCATCTCCCCCTTGGTTATAAAAAATTTCAACTATAGGTGGTGGAATGTTCACATGACCTTGGAAACACAAGAAGGTTAATTAGTACGGGGATACTAACTAGCATGCATGTGGATGAAACAATTCTAAATACGGTGGAAGACAAACATACCGAAACCATAAGGATTCCATGCAAAAACAGTGCCACGAGCGGTGGCAGAAAACATAAGATGCTCGTATTGAATTGCATCACAGTACTCATCCATGTACAAAAATTGTTTTTTGAGCAATATCCATCGATTCGTGGAAATAAGGACGGCAACAAGCTTGTCAAAGATAGCAACAACATCATAGTTCTTGTAATCCCAAGAGCGGTGGGGAACTCGACAAATTACTATCTTCCATAGACGACAGTCATCATGATCGTATTTGAACGTACGTAGATCATTTATGTGCTGAACCTCAGGGCAGTCTGAGATTTTTGGAAGTGGAACCCGGTGACGAGTGTACACATTTACAAGTCCCCACTCGCAGTTGTACCCAATATAAACAACCCAATCTTCATTTGCGCCTCCCAGGCCTTACCCTTAAGCGATGGCATCTTAACATCACATGTATCATTATCAAGCGGCATCAACTTGCACAAGGCGAGGCTTCCGTCGTCCTCGCAGCAACGAGCAGGGCCATGGCGAAGAAGATAGGGGAGATCAAACCGCTCCTGAACCCTTGGGTTCTTTGTAATGATCCTATTTGTTGAGTCGAGAATGGTCATGAACGAACCTTCCATGCTAGCTGAGGTGATGAGGTCGCACCGACCAATGAATTCCTCCACCACGTCATCTTTCAGATCGGGGCAAGAATAACGGGGTCGTTTCCGGCCTATTCCCTCCATGGAGAAGACGATCGAACAATGGCAGAAGGTAGGGTGAAGGCAAATGGAGGCAGGAAGAGCATGCGACAGCAGTCCCAAATCGAGAGGGAAAGGCGAATAGTCGATGGACAGTTGCCACGATACAAGAAGAGGCGCCCCGGCCTACATAGATGTCCGTTCAAAAATTGTACAAAAGGAGTCGATGTCGTCTCACTGACGTATTGGAATGGGACGACATGTCGACGAAACATGGTGTGAAATTTCTTGTGCAAAATGTGATATGGCCGTGTTGGCCCGAGGTGCGCATTATTTGTCGACTTTATTTTTTTAATGGTGTGCCATTCAGTTTTGAAGCACCACTAATTGGTACTGTATGCAGAGAAAATATTAAACTATTCTACCACAGTACCACTGCTCCACCTCGTACTAGTATCAAAAAAGATATATATGTTGGAGCTTCAACGCTTGCTTGCTAAGGGCTGCCCACTTGCTTCTCCCACTATCACCCTCTCTCCAGATCTAAAAAGGATGGCGGTGGTCCCTATCTCTCCCTCCTCACCGGTGGTCACAGATCTGCTAGGATCCCATCTGCCGGGGAAGAAAATGATGTGCAGCGTTGACGCTCTCGACGTCGGCGAGCAAGGTCACACACTAATGACAAGGCCGTCCTCTCAAACCCAATGCCCGCGCGGGATGGCCTCCATCCCCAAGATCACTTCTGTAGTGTGTGTAGAGGACCATGAGCGAAGACACTTCCCGCCGACGTCAGGTATGCTACCTCTTTCCGAACCATACCCTTGTTCTATTGCCCCCATCTGCCACGTCGCTGCATGTGGATCTTTTTCCACTCCACCATCTCCCCAATTTGCTATCCTCTGCTCTGCTCGTCACGCATGGAAAAACCTTAATTTTCACTATTAAAGGAAACCCTACTTCGTGCAGACTAATCCATGTCTGGGTTGAATAAGGAAAGGAAGGGAGAAACTATTATCGAAGAGACTAGGTATCAAACCCGCATCTAGGTTGAAAAGGGCAAAATCAATAGCTAAGGAATGAGTCTCGTGTGTCTTAATTTTTTTTGACATGGTCGTGTCTCTTGGTTGAAAAAAGGTAGAAAGGCATGACAAAGCAATAGAGAATGACCAATTCGATCGGTTTGTTTTCCTCACATAGGAAAAAATGTGGCTGAAGAGAACAAAAATGGGACGTAATCCACATATGTTGCCTGGATATTTGTTGCTCTAGGCAACCATCCCTCCCTCACCACTCTATGTGTCCATGGAGGTACATACTAATTGTGTATGTATTAAAGATTTTTCAGCTAAGGTATTCTAATGATGTTGCACAGCAAGTATACCAACGGTGAAACTTGTTACTACCTTCAGATTTTTGCACTATTAAAGCTAATAGATTAAATACCTCACTTTCATGAGATAAGTCGATTCTTTTGTACAGTGTCACCAAAATGCCAAGCCGCTGATGTCATTTTATTTTGGTTAAACTGCAAAAAAATTGTAAGTGCATCTAGTGCTCCTTAGTGATTTTGGTGTATTGAAGACTTATAGGTTAAAGGACAAATGTGTTTTTAAGTGTACACATGTCTTATAAGTCTATGAGGAGTTTGATATTTACATTGAAAGTCGACCCCTAAAAATGTATATCTTTTGTTGAAGACTTTGGTTTTCTTGAAGACTTTGAAAGTGAGGAAATTGGTATGACCTTGAAGACTTGGATAATCATGTGAGGATTATGAAGCGTGAATACTTATGTTTTTGTAGTTTCATTTTCTCTTTCTTGAGTCATAGGAAACACCGTACTGTTAAAGGGGGTCGAGTTAAAACCAAGGAAACATATTTCCCAGTGATGCTCAACTCAAAGCCTACACCACCCAATCTTTTCGAGTGAAGCCGTTGGAAATCTCATACAGTTCAGTCAATACCTTCAGTGACAGAGAGGAAGTTCTTATGGTCTCTTAGGAATTTGTCCTGGCTGAGGAGTTAGTAATTCGCCAGTGCGGACTGCCTACAAGTGAGCAACATGATAGCCCTGAGGAATTTGAGAGCTCAATTTCCGACCATTGTTGTGCTATGCGCCAGCTGTCCGAAAATATCCTATCCACCTAATGGTCATATCATTTAAGGGCATTTATGTCTTATCATGTCGGGCTGCTCCCTAGGCTATATATAGCCGCCCCTACAACCACTAGTTGGTTGGATGCTCCGAGAGAAACTGACACTTGTCATAAGAGCAACCCATCCTCCAAGGACTTTGAGCGACAATCATCAAGTGAGGAAAAATCCCAAACCCAAACACCTAAAACCCCAAAGGGATTGAGCATCACTGAAGAGAGTGTTCCTTGTGTGGAGCCAATGCTTGTTACCTTTGAAGACTGTGATCTTCTAAACGGTTAGGCGTCATTGGTCTAGAGCATCCAAGAGGAATTGAGGATCGCCGAGTGACCAAGTCTGTGAAGGTTTGGAAGTCACTTGTGAAGACTTACCACGAGTGATTGGGCGAGGTGTGGGTGACCTTAGCTCAAGGGGAATATGGTGAGGACTTGGTGTCTTGGACTGTGTGTCCAGGACTGAGTGTCCGGGACTTTGTGTCCTCAGGTTTAAATACCTAGCCACCCTAATCAGACGTACAACTATCACAACTGCTGGAACTGGTCTAACAAATCATTGTCTTCATCAAGCCTAATGGTTCTATTTCCTCAACCCCACCATTTACTCATTCATGTGTTGATGAACTTGATCTGTACTGTTTGAAGAATTTGACTGAAGACTTTCTCAATTTCCTCAACCCAATTTCTTCAGTCCTCAGCCTGCTTATCCTGTTTAGACACTACTTATACTCTGTGCTTGTTTCCATTTCATCATGATGACCATGCTACTGTCTCGTCATGCTTGCACTGGAGTATCTGTTCCGTTGTTAAGTAGTTCATTACTTAGGAAATTCCTCAGCTAGAATTTCCTCTCCGATGAATTTGTAAAAATCGCCTATTCACCCCCCTCTAGTCGATATAACGCACTTTCAATTGGTATCAGAGCAAGGTACTCCCTTGTTATGTGTGATTTTGGTTTAACCGCCTGGAGTTTTACTTATGTCGACTACAAGTATGATCAAAGTCTCGGCTGGGTGTCCTACCTTTGATGGGACGGACTACCCCTACTGGAAGAAAAAGATGTGCATGCATCTTGAGGCAATTGACAACGGTCTGTGGTACGTTGTGGAAACTGGTGTTCCATCCGACTCTCCTTCCGTGAACGCTGCTGATGTGAAGAAATTCAAGTAACTCGACTCTCAGGCGAAGAATATCATATGTGGCCATCTGAGCAAAGGGCGGTATGGCAGAGTGAGTGCTTTGGAGACTGCAAAGCTTATCTGGCACAGGTTGTCCAAGGTCAACGAAGGAGTCTCAACTCAACGTGACCCTCGAGTTGATGTTCTTCACAACCTCTTCAACCGCTTCAAGAGACTTGACAACAAAAATGTTCAGCAAACCTTCGGTCGCCTCACTGACATCTCAAACGAGCTACATGCAGTTGGTGCCATAGACATCATAGACCACGAGGTGGTGAAGAAACTGCTACGATCACTTGACTCCTCATTCGACACTCTGGCACTGATGATTCAAGAGCATGGAGACTACAAGTCACTTGATCCAGCTGATATTCTTGAGAGGCTAAATACTCATGAGTTCCAACAAGCTAAGAAGAGAGATCTCTATGGTCCAAGCTATGGTAGATCGCGCGCACTGAAGGCCAAGGCAGTTTCCTCATCCGAAGGTGAAGATTCTGATAGCAGCCTTGGCGATCCTGAAGAACTAAGTCAGGAGCTGGCAATGCTCATGAGGAAATTTCAGAAATCTCAATATGTCGCTATAGAAGATCTTCAAGAGGTGATGATGTGAGATCTGATTCCTCATCTCGCGTTTCCAGGAAAAGGACTTGCCACAAATGGAAGAAACATGGTCACTATATCACTGATTGTCCTCAGTGGGCAAAGGAATAAAAGAAGAAGAAATACAAGGATTACAGCTTAGATGACTTGAAGAAAAAAATCTTCAAATTCCTCATCATCAAAATCTTCAAAGTCTTCCTCTCACAAGAAAAGCAGTTCCAGGAAAGCTCGGGCATTCATTGGCTAGGAAATGGACTCAGCTGAATCTGAAGAAATTGAGGAAGAGGAGGAATCTGAGGAATCAGACTCTGGTGTGGCTAGCCTGGCTCTCGCAACTGCATTCATCAGCAAGTCCATCTTCAACACCGAGGAAGATGACTTCCCTGATGATGCTGACAACGACAACGATGACTACACTCCCAGCTACTGCTTCATGGGAAAAGGTTCCAAGGTACTCAATCGTTCCTCGTCTCATTCTAGTGAAGATGAATCTGATGAAAACCTCAAACCTAGCTATTCCAAACTTGCTAAAATTTCCATAAAACAGCAAAAAGCCTTTGATAAGGTTCAAAATCGGCTAGAAATAAGTGATGACATGTTGGGTGAAGAAATCGATCGATCTAAAATCTTGAATGAAAATGTTCAGAGACTTCAGTCCAAGTTTGATAACCTTCAGGATAATCATAACACTCTCTTATCTGATCATGAGAAGCTTCCCTATGAATTTCTTCAAAGAAAGCAAGATCTTGAGAAGCTAAGGGTGAGTTATGAAGATCTTCAAAAGGAACATGATTCATTGCTTGCTCAATAGATCAACGCTGCTCAGGAGGAATTTATTCCACCATGTCTTAAATGCATTGAACGTGAAACTGCAAATTCTTCACTTGAAAGTTCAAATGCTTCTACTGTTACAAATTCTTCAATTGTTTCTGTCGTGAAAATTTCATCAACTGAGGAAAACACCGATGCTACTGACGAAAATGCATGGTTGAAGGAATTGTATGTGACAGGCATGTACAAAAGCCACAAATGTCATCAGACTCTTTGTGATGTGCTTAAAAAGCAGATTCTGAACAGGAACCCTAGGAAAGAGGGTATTGCCCTTGAGAGGAAACTCAATGTTGATAGGACCTACAGGAAACCTAAGCAGTATCCCAAAACCTCATGGGTTGCTGCAAAAGGACCTCCCGTAGGTCCATCTACTTTATCTGGCTTTACTTGTGAATCTTCATATTCTTCTGATGAGTCATTTGACTCTAACTATAAGTTGTTCAAAAATCGGAATGGTGAAGTATTTGCCAGATATGTTGGAACTAACTGCAGGAATGGTCCCCCTATGAAGAAAATCTGGGTCCCTAAGAGGCACCTTGAAAATCTTCAAGTGAATGTCCTCATGACACCTCCTGTGAAGAACAGGAACCCCAGATCAAATTCTTCATATGGATCAAAATCTTCATATGGATCCAAATCCTCATATGGACGAAATTCCTCAAGTGGATCAAAATCCTCATATGATCATCATCGTGCTAACACATCTGTTTCGCAGGGAAAGAAGGATTATGAATATGTGCATTATTCTTCAAATCATTATGTTCATAAGTCCTCGAAGAATTTCTCTGCTTACTCATATTCATACTCTAACCCCTCTCCTATGAAACGAAGTGCACTTGCTTCAATGCCACCATTCTCAATTGGTGCTCGTCGAATGATGAACTCTTGGCCACCCCTCCATATGTGGGTGGTGAAGAAAAAGAAATAATCTCTTATGCACGGTCAGGTCTCCAGATGAACTTAAACGTCCGAAGAATTTGCTGGAGACCTAAAAATTCTTGAAAGGACGCAAGCTAATCATGCAGAAATGATTCATTTGTTTTTCACGTCCTCATTCTTCATATATTTCTTTTATTGATGAAATTCAATCAGATGAAATTGATGTCATATTCTTCACAATGAAGCATATGAGTTGTAAGATGCATTAATTCTTCTACAGGATGACTCCATCAAAGCTAATGAGTGAGTCATCGATAGTGGAGGCACAAATCACATGACCGGTGACAAGAACCTACTGACGGACTCTGCTTTATCTCCATCTCACCTGAAGCATATCACCTACGCTGATAAAGGAAAAAGCAAAGTATTGAGTCTAGGTAAGATTGAAATCTCAAAAGATTGATACATGGACAAAGTCATGCTTGTCGAGTCTCTTGGATTCAACCTCATGTCTGTCTCAATGCTTTGTGATCTTGATATGGTTGTTGTCTCTGGCAAATATCGATGTGTTGTAGTTTTAGAATCTGACATTCCAAAGTCTTCGAAGGCTTTAGGAGAGGAGACCTGTATATTGTTGATTTCTCTACAGGACCACAACCTGCCACGTGCCTACTTGCAAAAGCTTTAGAAGGATGGCTATGGCATCGACGACTCGGTCATGCTGGCATGAGGAACTTGCACACACTGGTGAAGAAGAAGCACATTCTTGGAATTGAGGGTGTCAAATTCCTCAAAGATCATCTTTGTGGGGCTTGCGAAGCTGGAAAGATGACCAAATCCAAGCATCCCTCAAATACTATCACGACTACCACTCGTCCTTTTGAATTGCTTCACATGGACCTCTTCGGCCCTACACATTACTCTCCATTCACAAATGCAGCATCTCTTTATGGCTTTGTCATTGTTGATGACTATTCTCGTTATAGATGGGTGCATATCATCACATTTAAGCATGAAGTGTAGGAAATCTTCAAACGATTTTCTTCAAGGGCCTTGACGAATTTTGGTGTGAAGATCAAGCATATCCAGAGTGACAATGGGAACGAATTCAAGAACACTGGTCTTGATGACTATCTTGATGAACTTGGTATTACTCATGAGCTATCTGCCCCTTACACTCCTCAGCAGAACGACGTTGTGGAGCGCAAGAACAGGACTCTTGTTGAGATGGCTTGCACTATGCTTGCTGAATACAAGACGCCTCTTCGGTTCTGGCCTGAGGCTATCAACACTGCGTGCCACATCATCAATAGGGTATATCTTCACAAACTCCTCAAGAAAACCTCATATGAACTACTCACTGACAAGAAACCCAATGTGAGTTATCTCAAAGTCTTCGGTGCTAATGCTGGGTTACAGATCCTCATCACAATTCCAAATTTGCACCAAAAGCACATGAAGGTTTTATGCTTGGTTGCGGAAAGGACTCACACACCTAAAGAATCTTCATCAATTATCTTCACAAGATTGTTGAGACTGTAGACATGCGGTTCGATGAAACTAATCGCTCGCAAAGAAAGCACCTGCCTCCTGTGTCAGCTGAAATACCTCCTAAGGAATCCATAAAGTTCAAAGCTACTGAAGATATCATCCCCACTGAAGAATCAGCTGAAGAAGTCATTCCTGACAATGAAAAAATCATTTTGGTGTTCTTGAAGAAACTGCAGTTGAAGAAAATGCTCAGCCAGACCAAAGTCGTCAACTAGCTCATCCTCGTGTCACAAAACAAGTGCAGATCGAGAAAATCATCGACGATATCAATGCACCAGGTCCTCTCACATGCTCAAGAGCTTCACACTTGTCTAACTTTTGTGGGCACTTTGCTTTTGTCTCTATCACAAAGCCCACCAAAGTTGTTGAGGCATTTCTGGAACCTGAATGGATTCAAGCTATACAAGAGGAATTGTATCAATTCGAGCTCAACCATGTGTGGGAACTCGTCAAGCGACCAGATCCTCGGAAGCACAATATCATCGGCACCAAGTGTATCTATCAAAACAAGCAAGATGAAAATGACCTTGTGGTGAGGAATAAGGCTCATCTCGTAGCTCAAGGCTACACACAGGTTGAAGGAATTGACTTCGATGAAACATTTGCTCCTGTTGCTAGACTTGAAGCTATTCGCATATTACATACTTATGCTAACCATCATAATATCATCTTATACCAAATGGATGTGAAAAGTGCATTCCTCAATGGTAAGCTTGAGGAAGAAGTATATGTTGCTCAACCCCCAGGTTTTGAAGATCCTAAACATCCTGACAAAGTCATCAAACTCAACAAGGCTCTCTATGGCCTCAAGCAGGCCCCTCGGGCGTGGTATGATACCTTGAAGGAATTCCTCATGAAGAAAGGACCTGGTTCACTTGACCCAACTCTTTTCACTAAATAATATGATGATGAACTTTTTGTGTGTCAAATCTATGTGGACGATATTATCTTTGGCTATACTGATGAATGTTACAGTGACAAATTTGGCTACATGATGCGTGAAGAATATCAAATGTCCATGATGGGAGAGCTAAAATTCTTCCTATGCCTTCAAATTCGTCAACAACGCAATGGCATCTTCATATCTCAAGAGAAATACCTCAAGGATGTTCTGAGGAAATTCAGCATGCAAGACTGCAAAGGTGTCAAAATCCCTGTGCTCACAAATGGCCAACTGTGCACCGATCAAAATGGTAAAGACTTCGATCAAAAGGTATACCGCTCCATGATTGGCTCTTTATTGTATCTATGTGCATCTAAGCCAGATATTATGCCTAGTGTTTGCATGTGTGCCCGATTTCAAGCTACACCGAAGGAATCACACCATAAGGCTGTGAAGCATATTCTCCGATATCTAGCTCACACTCCAACACTAGGATTATGGTACCCCAAGGGCTCTGATTTTGATCTCATTGTATATTCTGACTCTGACTATGCTGGTGATCGAGTGGATCGCAAGTCTACATCCGGCACATGCCATTTCCTTGGACGATCCTTAGTATGTTGGTCCTCGAAGAAGCTGAACTGTGTATCACTCTCCACTACTGAAGCTGAGAACATAGCTGCTGGTTCATGATGTGCTCAATTACTGTGGATGAAGCAAACCCTCAAGGACTATGGCATCAACATGAAAAATGTGCCACTCTATTGTGATAATGAGAGTGCCATCAAGATTGCTCACAACCCTGTTCAGCTCTCGAAGACAAAGCACATCCAGATCCGTCATCATTTTCTTCGTGATCATGTCTTCAAGGGCGACATTTCCATCTACCATGTGAAGACTGAAAACCAGCTGGCAAATATTTTCACTAAACAACAACAACAACAACAACAACAACAACAACAACAACAACAACAACAACAACAAC
>LR738713.1:401806958-401822663 GCA_902687465.1 Secale cereale
TCGGCAACTGGCAGGAGCCATATGGTTGCCGCTTTATTGTATGAAATGCAATCGCGATGTAATTGCTTTACTTTATCACTAAGCGGTAGCGATAGTCGTAGAAGCAATAGTTGGCGAGTCGGAAACGATGCTACGATGGAGATCAAGGTGTCGCGCCGGTGACGATGGTGATCATGACGGTGCCTTGGAGATGAAGATCAAAGGCACAGGATGATGATGGCCATATTGTATCACTTATATTGATTGCATGTGATGTTTATCTTTTATGCATCTTATTTTGCTTAGATCGTCGGTAGCATTATAAGATGATCTCTCACTAAATTTCAAGGTATAAGTGTTCTCCCTGAGTATGCACCGTTGCGAAAATTCGTCGTGTCGAGACACCACGTGATGATCGGGTGTGATAAGCTCTACGTTCACATACAATGGGTGCAAGCCAGTTTTGCACACGCAGAATACTCGGGTTAAACTTGGCGAGCCTAGCATATACAGATATGGCCTCGGAACACTGGAGACCGAAAGGTCGAGCGTGAATCATATAGTAGATATGATCAACATAAGATGTTCACCATTGAAAACTACTCCATCTCACGTGATGACTTGAGATAGTTTAGTTGATATGGATCATGTGATCACTTAGATGATTAGAGAGATGTCTGACTAAGTGTGAGTTCTTAAGTAATTTGATTAATTGAACTTTAATTTATCATGAACTTAGTACCTGATAGTATTTTGCATGTCTATGTTGTTGTAGATAGATGGCCCGTGCTGTTATTCCGTTTAATTTTAATGCATTTCTACAGAAAGCTTACGTTGACAGATGACTGTAGAAACTACACGGACTAGGTCCGTAACTTGAGGATTATCCTCATTGCTGCTTAGAAGAATTATGTCCTTGAAGCAATGCTAGATCACAAGCCTGCTGCAGGAGCAACTCCAGACGTTATGAACGTCTGGCAAGCTCGTTCTGATGACTACACGATAGTTCAGTGTGCCATGCTTTACGGCTTAAAACCTGGACTTCTGCGACGTTTTGAACGTCATGGATCATACGAGATGTTCCAGGAGTTGAAGTTAATATTTCAAGCAAATGCCAAGATTGAGAAATATGATATTTCCAATAAGTTCTACAGCTGTAAGATGGAGGAGAACAGTTCTATCAGTGAACACTTGATCAGAATTTCTGGGAACAACAATCATATGACTCAACTTGGTTGCAGAGTTGACGAAGATATTGTTATTGATAGAGTTCTTCAATCACTGCCACCAAGCTATAAAGGCTTCGTGATGAACTATAACATGCAAGGGATGCAGAAGACAATTCCCGAGCTCTTCGCTATGCTCAAAGCTACGGAGGTAGAAATCCAAAAGGAGAATCAAGTGTTGATGGTTAACAAGACCACTAGTTTCAAGAAAATGGCAAGGGAAAGAAGGGGAGCTTCAAGAAGAGTAGCAAGACAGTTGCTACTCCCACGAAGAAACCCAAGTCTGGAGCCAAGACTGAAACTATGTGTTTCTACTACAAAGGGACTGGACACTGGAAGCGGAACAGCCCTAAGTATTTGGCGGATAAGAAGGATGGCAAAGTGAACAAAGGTATATATGATATACATGTTACTGATGTGTACCTTACTAATGCTCGTAGTAGCACCTGGGTATTTGATACTGGTTCGGTTGCTAATATTTTTAACTCGAAACAGGGGCTACGGATTAAATGAAGATTAGCTAAGGACGAGGCGACTATGCGCGTGGGAAATGGTTCCAAAGTCAATGTGATCGCCGTCGGCACGCTACCTCTACATCTACCTTCGGGATTAGTTTTAGACCTGAATAATTGTTATTTGGTGCCAGCGTTAAGCACGAACATTATATATAGATATTGTTTATTGCGAGATGGTTATTCATTTAAATCTAAGAATAATGGTTGTTCTATTTATATGAGTAATATCTTTTATGGTCATGAAACCTTGAAGAGTGGTCTATTCTTGTTAAATCTCGATCGAAGTGATACAAATATTCCTAATATTGAAGCAAAAATATGCAAGGTTAATAATGATAGTGCAACTCATTTGTGGCACTGTCGTTTAGGTTATATAGGCGTAAAGTGCATGAAGAAACTCCATACTGATGGACTTTTGGAATCACTTGATTATGATTCACTTGGTACTTGCGAACCATGCCTCATGGGCAAGATGGGTGAAACTCCGTTCTCCGGAACAATGGAGCGAGTAACTGATTTGTTGGAAATCATACATACTGATGTATGTGGAACGATGACTGTTGAGGCTCGCGGTGGGTATCGTTATTTTCTGACCTTCACTGATGATTTGAAAAGATATGGGATTATCTACTTAATGAAACACAAGTCTGAAACATTTGAAAAGTTCAAAGAATTTCAGAGTGAAGTAGAGAATCATCGTAACAAGAAAATAAAGTTTCTACGATGTGATCGTGGAGGCGAATATTTGTGTTACGAGTTTGGTCTTCATTTGAAACAATGTGGAATAGTTTCACAACTCACGCCACCCGGAACACCACCGCGTAATGGTGTGTCCGAACATCGTAACCGCACTTTATTAGATATGGTGCGATCTATGATGTCTCTTAACGATTTACCACTATTCTTTTGGGGTTATGCTTTAGACACAACTGCATTCACATTAAATAGGGCACCATCTAAATCCGTTGAGATGACGCCTTATGAACTATGGTTTGTTAAGAAACCAAAGTTGTTATTTCTTAAAGTTTGGGGCTGCGATGCTTATGTGAAAAAGCTTCAACCCGATAAGCTCGAACCCAAGTCAGAGAAATGTGTCTTCATAGGATACCCAAAGGAGACTGTTGGGTACACCTTCTATTACATATCCGAAGGCAAGAAATTTGTTGCTAAGAATGGATCCTTTCTAGAGAAGGAGTTTCTCTCGAAAGAAGTGAGTGGGAGGAAAGTATAACTTGATGAGGTAATTGTACCTTCTCCCGAATTGGAAAGTAGTGCATCACAGAAACTAGTTCTAGTGATTCCTACACCAATTAGTGAGGAAGCTAATGATGATGATCATGAAACTTCGCATAAAGTTACTACTAAACTTCGTGGATCAACCAGAGTACGTTCCGCACTCGAGTGGTACGGCAACCCGGTTCTGGAAGTCATGTTACTAAACCATGATGAACCTACGAACTATGAGGAAGCGATGATGAGCCCATATTCCACAAAATGGCTATAGGCCATGAAGTCTGAGATGGGATCCATGTATGAGAACAAAGTGTGGACTTTGGTTGACTTGACCGATGATCGGCAAGCCATTGAAAATAAATGGATCTTCAAGAGGAAGAACGACGCTGACGGTAATGTTACTGTCTACAAAGCTCGACTTGTTGCGAAAGGTTTCCGACAAGTTCAAGGAGTTCACTAAGATGAGACTTTCTCACCCGTAGCGATGCTTAAGTCTGTCCGAATCACGCTAGAAATTGCCCCATTTTATGATTATGAAATTTGGCAAATGGATGTAAAAATTGTATTCCTTAATGGATACCTCAAAGAGGAGTTGTATATGATGCAACCAGAAGGTTTTGTCAATAGTAAAGGTGCTAACAAAGTGTGCAAGCTCAAGTGATCCATATATGGACTGGTGCAAGCATCTCGGAGTTGGAATATACGCTTTGATGAGGTGATCAAAGCATACTTTTGGAGAAGCCTGTATTTACAAGATAGTGAGTGGGAGCTCTGTAGCATTTCTGATATTATATGTAGATGACATATTATTGATTGGAAATGATCTACAATTTCTGAATAGCATAAAAGGATACTTGAATAAGTGTTTTTCAATGAAAGACCTCGGTGAAGCTGCCTATATATTAGGCATCAAGATCCATAGAGATAGATCAAGACGTTTAATTGGACTTTCACAAAGCACATACCTTGATAAAGTTTTGAAGAAGTTCAAAATGGATCAGTCAAAGAAAGGGTTCTTCCCTGTGTTACAAGGTGTGAAGTTGAGTAAGACTCAATGCATGACCACTGCAGAAGATAGAAAGAAAATGAAAGGTGTTCCCTATGCTTCAGCCATAGGCTCTATCATGTATGCAATGATGTGTACCAGACCTGATGTGTGCCTTGCTATTAGTTTACCAGGGAGGTACCAAAGTAATCCAGGAGTGGATCACTGGATAGTGGTTAAGAACATCCTAAAATACCTGAAAAGGACTAAGGATATGTTTCTCGTTTATGGAGGTGACAAAGAGCTTGTCGTAAATGGTTGCGTCGATACAAGCTTTGACACTCGTCCGGATGACTCTAAGTCACAAACTGGCCATGTATTTTTATTGAACGGTGGAGCTGTCAGTTGGTGCAGTTCTAAGAAAAGCGTCGTGGCGGGATCTACATGTGAAGCGGAGTACATAGCTGCTTCGGAAGAAGCAAATAAAGGAGTCTGGATGAAGGAGTTCATATCCGATCTAGGTGTCATACCGAGTGCATCGGATCCAATGAAAATGTTTTGTGACAATACTGGTGCAATTGCCTTGGCAAAGGAATCCAAATTTCACAAGAGAACCAAGCACATCAAGAGACGCTTCAATTCCATCCGTGATCAAGTCAAGGAGGGAGACATAGATATTTGCAGGATATATACAGATCTGAATGTTGCAGACCCGTTGACTAAGCCTCTCTCACGAGCAAAACATGATCAGCACCAAGACTCCATGGGTGTTAGAATCATTACTGTGAAATCTAGATTATTGACTCTAGTGCAAGTGGGAGACTGAAGGAAATATGCCCTAGAGGCAATAATAAAGTAGTTATTTATATTTCCTTATATCATGATAAATGTTTATTATTCATGCTAGAATTGTATTAACCGGAAACATAATACATGTGTGAATATATAGACAAACAAAGTGTCATTAGTATGCCTCTATTTGACTAGCTCGTTGAATCAAAGATTGTTGTGTTTCCTAGCCATAGACATGTGTTGTCATTTGATTGATGGGATCACATCATTGGTTAATGATGTGATTGACTTGACCCATTTTGTTAGCTTAGCACTTGATCGTTTAGTTTTACTGCTATTGATTTGTTCATGACTTATACATGTTCCTATGACTATGAGATTATGCAACTCCCGAATAACCGAAGGAACACCTTGTGTGCTATCAAATGTCACAACATAACTGGGTGATTATAAAGATGCTTTATAGGTGTCTCTTAAGGTGTTTGTGGTGTTGACATAGATTGAGAATAGGATTTGTCACTCCGAGTGTCGAAGAGGTATCTATGGGCCCTCTCGGTAATGCACATCACTATAAGCCTTGCAAGCAAATGACTAATGAGTTAGTCACGAGATGATGCATTACAGAACGAGTAAAGAGACTTGCCGGTAACTAGATTGAACTAGGTATTGAGATGCCGATGATCGAATCTCGGGAAAGTAACATACCGATGACAAAGGGAACAACGCATATTGTTATGCGATTTGACCGATAAAGATCTTCGTAGGTAGGAACCAATATGAGCATCCAGGGTCTGTTGTTGGTTATTGACTGGAGATGAGTCTCGGTCATGTCTACATAGTTCTCGAACCCGTAGGGTCCGCATGCTTAACGTTCGGTGACGATCGGTATTATGAGTTTTGATGTACCGAAGGTAGTTCGGAGTCCCGGATATGATCACGGACATGACAAGGAGTCTCGGAATGTCCGAGACATAAATATCGATATATTGGAAGCATATAATTCGACATCGTAATGGTTCTGGGTAAAATAGGGATTTTACCGGAGTACCGGGAGGTTACCAGAACCCCCCGGTAAGTATATGGGCCTTATTGGGCCATAGTGGAGAGAGAGATAGAGGAGACCAGGGCAGGCCGCGTGCCGCCTCTCCCTCTAGTCCGATTGGACTAGGAGGGGAGGGGCGGTGCCCCCCTTTCCTTCCTCTCTCCCTTTCCTTCCTTCTCTCCTAGTCCAAATAGGGAAGGGGGAATCCTACTCCTGGTGGGAGTAGGACTCCTCCTAGGCGCGCCATAGAGGGCCGGCCTCTCGCCCCCCTCCACTCCTTTATATACGGGGGTGGGGGCACCCCATGGATACATAAGTTGATCATTGATCTTTCAGCCGTGTGCGGTGCCCCCCTCCATAGAAACACACATCCGTCATATCGTTGCAGTGCTTAGGCGAAGCCCTGCATCGGTAACTTCATCATCACCGTCATCACGCCGTCGTGCAAATGGAACTCTCCCTCGAAGATCTACTGGATCATGAGTTCGTGGGACCTCACCGAGCTGAACGTGTGCAGATCGCGGAGGTGCCGTACGTTCGGTACTAGGATCGGTCGATCTTGAAGACGTATGACTACATCAACCGCGTTGTCATAACGCTTCCTCTTATGGTCTACGAGGGTACATGGATGATACTCTCCCCTCTTGTTGCTATACATCACCATGATCTTGCATGTGCGTAGGGAATTTTTTTGAAATATTACGTTCCCCAACAGTGGCATCATGAGCCAGGTTTATGCGTAGATGTTATATGCACGAGTAGAACACAAGTGAGTTGTGGATGATACTAGTCATACTGCTTACCAGCATGTCATACTTTGTTTCGGCGGTATTGTTGGATGAAGCGGCCCGGACCGACATTACGTGTACGCTTACGCGAGACTGGTTCTACCGACGTGCTTCGCACACAGGTGGCTAGCGGGTGTCAGTTTCTCCAACTTTAGTTGAATCAAGTGTGGATACGCCCGGTCCTTGTGAAGGTTAAAACATCACATACTTGACAAATATGGTTGTGGTTTTGATGCGTAGGTAAGAACGGCTCTTGCTAAGCCCATAGAAGCCACGTAACACCTGCAACAACAAAGTGGAGGACCTCTAACTTGTTTTTGCAGGGCATGTTGTGATGTGATATGGTCAAGACATGATGATAAATTTTATAGTATGAGATGTTCATGTTTTGTAACAGAGTTATCGGCAACTGGTAGGAGCCATATGGTTGTCGCTTTATTGTATGAAATGTAATCGCCATGTAATTGCTTTACTTTATCACTAAGCGATAGAAATAGTCGTAGAAGCAATAGTTGGCGAGACAACAACGATGCTACGATGGAGATCAAGGTGTCGCGCCAGTGACGTTGGTGATCATGACGGTGCCTTCGAGATGAAGATCAAAGGCAAAAGATGATGATGGCCATATTATATCACTTATATTGGTTGCATGTGATGTTTATCTTTTATGCATCCTATTTTGCTTAGATCGACGGTAGCATTATAAGATGATCTCTCACTAAATTTCATGGTATAAGTGTTCTCCCTGAGTATGCACCGTTGCGAAAATTCGTCGTGCCGAGACACCACGTGATGATCGGGTGTGATAAGCTCTACGTTCACATACAACGGGTGCAAGACTGTTTTGCACACGCAAAATACTCGGGTTAAACTTGACGAGCCTAGCATATGCAGATATGGACTCGGAACACTGGAGACCGAAAGGTCGAGCGTGAATCATATAGTAGATATGGTCAACATAAGACGTTCACCATTGAAAACTACTCCATCTCACGTGATGATCGAACATGGTTTAGTTGATATGGATCACCTGATCACTTAGATGATTAGAGAGATGTCTGTCTAAGTGGGATTTCTTAAGTAAATTGATTAATTGAACTTTAATTTATCATGAAATTAGTACCTGATAGTATTTTGCATGTCTATGTTGTTGTAGATAGATGGCCCGTGCTATTGTTCCGTTGAATTTTAATGTGTTCCTAGAGAAAGCTATGTTGAAAGATGATAGAGCAACTAGACAGACTGGGTCCGTAACTTGAGGATTATCCTCATTGCTGCTCAGAAGAATTATGTCCTTGAAGCACCGCTAGGTGACAAGCACGTTGTAGTAGCAACTCCACACGTTATGAATGTCTGGCAAGCTCGTTCTGATGACAACATGATAGTTCAGTGTGCCATGCTTTATGGCTTAGAACCGGGACTTCAATGACATTTTGAACGTCATGGAGCATATGAGATGTTCCAAGAGTTGAAGTTAATATTTCAAGCAAATGCCCGGATTGTGAAATATGAGATTTCCAATAAGTTCTACTACTGTAAGCAAGGTTGTCAGAATCGCGATTCTATTATACGATTATACGACTTTACGATCCAAACTAACCCCTCCGATTCTACGATTTTAGTCACTAGAATCTACGTTTATACGATCCTGATAGTGAAGATTCTACGATTTGTGATCCTACCATCGAAGCTTCGATTTGATTTAGAATCACAATTCTGACAACCTTGAATGTAAGATGGAGGAGAACAGTTCTATCAGTGAACACTTGCTCAGAATGTCTGGGTACTAATATCATATGACTCAACTTGGTTGCAAAGTTGACGAAGATAGTGTTATTGATAGAGTTCTTCAATTACTACCACCAAGCTATAAAGGCTTCGTGATGAACTATAACATGCAAGGGATGCAGAAGACAATTCTCGAGCTCTTCGCTACGCTCAAAGCTGCGGAGGTAGAAATCAAAAAGGAGCATCAAGTGTTGATGGTTAACAAGACCACTAGTTTCAAGAAAAAGGGCAAGGGAAAGAGGGGGAACTTCAAGAAGAATAGCAAGACAGTTGCTACTCCCACAAAGAAACCCAAGTGTGGAGCAAAGCCTGAAACTGAGTGTTTCTACTACAAAGGGACTGGACACTGGAAGCGGAACTGCCCCAAGTATTTGGCGGATAAGAAGGATGGCAATGTGAACAAAGGTATATATGATATACTCCATCCATTCCCTTATACAAGGACACAAACTCAAATTACAGGTACCAAGGGAAAATTTAATGACTACTTTGCAAGTTCACTTTTCTTTTCGTTAAGCGGGATCATTAATATGCCCACATGCATGCAAGGAAGGAATTAGAAGGAAGTAGAACATTGTCATTATGACTACATGCATGCAAGTATTAAAACAGTTGGTAGTACGAGAAAACATCATTAATTTTTGCCTCGATTACAGTTAGTGGCCTTATATAGATGCAAAGTGTATTTTTCATAGTGGCCTTGTATAAGGGAATGGAGGGAGTACATGTTATTGATGTGTACCTTACTAATGCTCGTAGTAGCACCTGGGTATTTGATACTGGTTCGGTTGCTAATATTTCTATCTTGAAACACGGGCTACAGATTAAATGAAGATTAGCTAAGGACGAGGTGACGATGCACGTGGGAAATGGGTCCAAAGTCGATGTGATCGCCGTCGGCACGCTACCTCTACATCTACCTTCGGGATTAGTTTTACACCTGAATAATTGTTATTTGGTGCCACCGTTAAGCATGAACATTATATCTGGATCTTGTTTATTGTGAGACGGTTATTAATTTAAGTATGAGAATAATGGTTGTTCTATTTATATGAGTAATATCTTTTATGGTCATGCACCCTTGAAGACTGATCTATTCTTGTTGGATCTCGATCGTAGTGATACACATATTCATAATATTGAAGCCAAAAGATGCAAGGTTAATAATGATAGTGCAACTTATTTGTGGCACTACCGTTTTGGTCATATTGGTGTAAAGCGCATGAAGAAACTCCATACTGATGGACTTTTGGAATCACTTGATTATGAATCACTTGGTGCTTGCGAACCATGCCTCATGGGCAAGATGGCTAAAACTCCGTTCTCCGGAACAATGGATCGAGCAACTGATTTGTTGGAAATCATACATACTGATGTATGTGGACCGATGAGTGTTGAGTCTCGCGGCAGGTATCGTTATTTTCTGACCTTCACTGATGATTTGAGCAGATATGGGTAAATCTACTTAACGAAACACAAGTCTGAAACATTTGAAAAGTTCAAAGAATTTCAGAGTGAAGTAGAGAATCATCGTAACAAGAAAATAAAGTTTCTACGATCTGATCGTGGAGGCGAATATTTGAGTTACGAGTTTGGTCTTCATTTGAAACAATGTGGAATAGTTTCACAACTCACGCCACCCGGAACACCACAGCGTAATGGTGTGTCCAAACGTCGTAACCGCACTTTATTAGATATGGTGCGATCTATGATGTCTCTTACCGATTTACCACTATCGTTTTGGGGTTATGCTTTAGAGACAGCTGCATTCACATTAAATAGGGCACCATCTAAATCCGTTGAGACGACGCCTTATGAACTGTGGTTTGGCAAGAAACCAAATTTGTTGTTTCTTAAAGTTTGGGGCTATGGTGCTTATGTGAAAAAGCTTCAACCTAATAAGCTCGAACCCAAGTTGGAGAAATGTGTCTTCATAGGATACCCAAAGGAGACTGTTGGGTACACCTTCTATCACAGATCCGAAGGCAAGATATTCGTTGCTAAGAATGGATCCTTTCTAGAGAAGGAGTTTTTCTCGAAAGAAGTGAGTGGGAGGAAAGTAGAACTTCATGAGGTAATTGTACCTTCTCCCGAATTGGAAAGTAGTGCATCACAGAAACTAGTTCTAGTGATTCCTCCACAAATTAGTGAGGAAGCTAATGATGACGATCATGAAACTTCGGATCAAGTTACTCATGAACTTTTCGTAGTTCAACCAGAGTACGTTCCGCACTGGAGTGGTACGGCAACCCAGTTCTAGAAGTCATGTTACTAGACCATCATGAACCCACGAACTATGAGGAAGCGATGATGAGCCCAGATTCCACAAAATATCTTGAGGCCATGAAATCTGAGATGGAATCCATGTATGAGAACAAAGTGTGGACTTTGGTTGACTTGGACGATGATCGGCAAGCCATTGAAAATAAATGGATCTTCAAGAGGAAGACCGACGCTGACGGTAATGCTACTGTCTACAAAGCTCGACTTGTTGCGAAAGGTTTTCGACAAGTTCAAGGAGTTGACTATGATGAGACTTTCTCACCCGTAGCGATGCTTAAGTCCGTCTAAATCATGTTAGCAATTGCCGCATTTTATGATTATGAAATTTGGCAAATGGATGTCAAAACTGCATTCCTTAATGGATACCTCAAAGAAGAGTTGTATATAATGCAACCAGAAGGTTTTGTCGATCCTAAAGTTGCTAACAAAGTGTGCAAGCTCCAACGATCCATATATGGACTGGTGCAAGCATCTCGGAGTTGGAATATACGCTTTGATGAGGGGATAAAAGCATATAGTTTTATACAGACTTTTGGAAAAAACTGTATTTACAAGAAAGTGGGTGGGAGCTCTGTAGCATTTCTGATATTATATGTAGATGACATATTATTGATTGTAAATGATATAGAATTTCTGGATAGCATAAAAGGTTATTTGAATAAGTGTTTTCCAATGAAAGACCTCGATGAAGCTGCCTATATATTAGGCATCAAGATCTATAGAGATAGATCAAGACATTTATTTGGACTTTCACAAAGCACATACCTTGATAAAGTTTTGGAGAAGTTCAAAATGGATCAGACAAAGAAAGGGTTCTTGCCAATGTTACAAGGTGTGAAGTTGAGTAAGACTCAATGCCCGACCACTGCAGAAGATAGAGAGAAAATGAAAGGTGTTCCCTATGCATTAGCCATAGGCTCTATCATGTATGCAATGTTGTGTACCAGACCTGATGTGTGCCTTGCTATTAGTTTAGCAGGGAGGTACCAAAGTAATCCAGGAGTGGATCATTGGACAGCGGTAAAGAACATCCTGAAATACCTGAAAAGGACTGAGGTTATGTTTCTCGTTTATGGAGGTGACAAAGAGCTTGTCGTAAATGGTTACGTCGATGCAAGCTTTGACACTGATCCGGATGACTGTAAGTCACAAACTGGATACTTATTTTTATTGAACAGTGGAGCTGTTAGTTGGTGCAGTTCTAAGCAAAGCATCGTGGTGGGATCTATATGTGAAGCGGAGTACATAGCTGCTTCAGAAGTAGTAGATAAAGTAGTCTGGATTAAGGAGTTCATATCCGATCTAGGTGTCATACCCAGTGCATTAGATCCAATGAAAATCTTTTTGTGACAATATTGGTGCAATTGCAATGGCAAAGGAATCTAGATTTCCTAAGAGAACCAAGCACATCAAGAGGCGCTTCAATTCCATTCGCGATCAAGTCAAGGTGGGAGACATAGAGATTTGCAAGATACATATGGATCTGAATGTTGCAGACCCGTTGACTAAGCCTCTCTCACGAGCAAAACATGATCAGCACCAAGACTCCATAGGCCTTAGAATCATTACTGTGTAATCTAGATTATTGACTCTAGTGCAAGTGGGAGACTGAAGGAAATATGCCCTAGAGGCAATAATAAAGTAGTTATTTATATTTCCTTATATCATGATAAATGTTTGTTAGTCATGCTAGAATTGTATTAACCGGAAACATAATACATGTGTGAATATATAGACAAACAAAGTGTCACTAGTATGCCTCTATTTGACTAGCTCGTTGAATCAAAGATGGTTATGTGTCCTAGCCAGAGACATGTGTTGTGATTTGATTAACGGGATCACATAATTTGTGAATGATGTGATTGACTTGACCCATTCCGTTAGCTTAACACTTGATCGTTTAGTTTTACTATTATTGCTTTCTTCATGACTTATACAAGTTCCTATGACTGTATGATTATGCAACTCCCGAATAACCGGAGGAACACCTTGTGTGCTATCAAACGTCACAACGTAAATGGGTGATTATAAAGATGCTCTACAGGTGTCTTCGAAGGTGTTTGTGGTGTTGACATAGATCGAGAATAGGATTTGTCACTCCAAGTGTCGGAGAGGTATCTCTGGGCCCTCTCGGTAATGCACATCACTATAAGCCTTGCAAGCAAATGACTAATAAGTTAGTCACGAGATGATGCATTATAGAACAAGTAAAGAGACATGCCGGTAACGAGATTGAACTAGGTATTGAGATACCGATGATCGAATCTCGGGCAAGTAACATACCGATGACAAAGGGAA
The DNA here is from genome assembly GCA_902687465.1 of Secale cereale. Lineage (NCBI taxonomy): Eukaryota > Viridiplantae > Streptophyta > Magnoliopsida > Poales > Poaceae > Secale > Secale cereale. Next base: position 401,819,888 of record LR738713.1, read on the forward strand.
CAACGTATATTGTTATGCGATTTGACCGATAAAGATCTTCGTAGGTAGGAACCAATATGAGCATCCAGGTTCCGTTGTTGGTTGTTGACCGGAGATGAGTCTCGGTCATGTCTACATAGTTCTCGAACCCGTAGGGTCCGCACGCTTAAAGTTTTGTGACGATCGGTATTATGAGTTTATGAGTTTTGTGTCACATCCCTAGTTTAGCACTTGCATTAGGGCTAGCTAGAGTGTGCATCTTGTTTACTTATCACAGAAACTTGAAATGGGAATGACAGAAACCCCAGCACCCCTCTTCTAACAACTAGGGTAATTTCCAATGTACCCAAAATGCCCTTCAAAAATGTTCATCATTTCTGCCCTGGTCTCAAACCTTTGCTAAAAATGGTGCACAATTTTCTAGGACACTCAAGGGCTTTGGATTAAATCATATGGTATTTGCATTTGAGCATTTAAAAGCTATAAAATATTTTAAATGCTCAAATACTCACAAAATATAATGTTCCCTACTGTTCATATTATATACAGTGGGCATGACAAGTTTCATGAGTTATAAAAATTTTCTAGCATTTCTATTAATTAAACAAAGTTGCAAAACAAATGAAACAGAAAAAGAAATAGGAAAGAAAAGAAAGAGAGAAAGGACTTACCTGAGCCCAGCATTGTTTGCAGGCCGGCCCAGCCCACAGCCTCGTCCTGTCGCCTTCCTCGTCGCGCCAGTCGGCAGCGCGCGTGGCCGCCGCGCGCCATCACGCGCCCGGCCACCTCCAGGCTGCCTGCCTGCATCCCCGACGCCCTGGAAGACTCCCCGCGACGCCACGCAGCTGCCCCGACCCCTCTCGCACTTTCCCCTCGTCCCCGTCGCCTTCCCCTGGCTCTCCTCTCTCACCACTGAGCCGCCCGTCGCCGCCGCTCGCCGTTGCCGCACCTAGACCCTCCCCCTCGACCCGTGACCGTGTCCAAAAGGTTCGCCGCGACGCCCTCTACCTCCTTGCTGAGCCACGGATCGCCGGGAGACCTACAACGTCTCCACGCCGTCGTCCCCTTCCTCGGATCGCCGGAGCACCTCGCCGTCGATTGAGAAGCTGCAGCGCGTCCCCGACCTCTTCGTCGAGCTCGTTAGCACCGCAGTGAGCTTCTACGCCATTACCCTCCTTCTTTTGCTTTGTTTGCGCCATTTAGATGCCGCTCCGTTGATCACCGAAACTCACCGCCGACGCGCTCGCCGCCGGCGATGCTCCGGTGACCATTTGCTCACTGGCACATGTCCATCACGTTCGCCGCAGCACGTAGACAAGCTAGGTACCACGCACGCATCGCCTAGGCCACCGTAACTGCGTCCCCACACACACCCGACGCCAGTCGCCGCCGTTGAGCTCGTTGCCGTCATCTACGGCCACCACAGGTCCGGCGACCACCACCATCCGACGCGCAACAGCAAGGGCTTTCCAACGCGCCCAACCACAGCTCGAACCGTGCCCTGTAGACGTTTTCCGAAGCACGCCGTCGTGTTCTGCCTCGCCGGCGTCACGTCGAGGGCGAGTTTGACTTGTTTGACCACGGGTTTGACCACCCCTGAGTCACTGACGTGTGGGCCACCCTTTTCCTAATTAGCTAGTTTATTTAAATAAATGTTAATTAAATTAGATAGTTAGTTTAGTCACTGTCCGTGGGCCCAGACCCCACTGACAGCTACTTAGTTCACTAATTAACTTTGTTAGTTAGCTGTGACACTGACATGCCGGGCCCACATGTCATGTTTGACTTGGACTAGCTCCTGTTGACTGACTGACGTCAGCATGATGTCATGCTGACGCAGTAAAGGTTTTTCTGGGATTTTTAGATTTAAGAATAATTCAGGAAATTCCAGAAAAATGCCTAAACTTCAAAAAATCATATAAATTTAACAGTAGCTCAGATGGAAAAGATTTATATATGAAAAATGATCATAAAAATCCAATCTTTCCAATGGCACTGGTTTCATGCATGTTTGAGCAAGTTAACCATGCTGTATACCTTAAAACATGATAATGCACTTATTTAAATAATAGCTAAAGTGCCAATTTGAATCTTTGATTCAAATAGGCTCAAACCCTTCTGGTTCTAGTTGCATTAGCCAAAACATCTGCATCTTGCCATCTCGTGAGCATGCATCATATTGTTGCATTTGTTTGTTTAATGAATGTATCGCCGGTATTCTCTGTGTTAGGTCCTGCTCCCGAGGATACTGCTGCGTATCCAGTTGAAGAGCAGTACCCGACAACCACTTTGTTAGGCAAGCAATCATTGATCATTCCGATACAAACCCAATCTTCTCGCTCCTGCTCTCTTTTACTGCATTAAGGCAACATCATGTGAACTGCTACTTGCTGCGGTAGTTGAACCCTATTCCCTTGCATGACCTGTCATTGCCACAGTAAATAGTTGAAACCCACTAGCATGTGTAGGAGTTGATTGAGCCATGTGATGTGTGATCCACCATGCTATTTGTTTATGTTGCCTGCTATGCTTAGAGTTGTGTCTGGTCTGGTTCATCTGGGTGATGGATCAGAGTGAAATGATCATACCGATAAAGAGAAGGAAGTGTGGAATACGCTTGGTAAAGGTATCGATGAAAGGCCATGTAGGAGTACGTGGTGGGTTGTTTCATTGGAATCGTCCATAGGACCCGAGATCTGTGTGTGTGATTCAAGTTACAGTTACTACCACACATTGGGCCCTGAAATATGACCCCGCTCGACTTATCGACTGCCATGTTCTCTGTCCAGGAGTTGCA
>LR738713.1:401822673-401864730 GCA_902687465.1 Secale cereale
TTATAGTTTACTGGAGGTCGTGCACAGCGCTGACCCTCGGGGTGGGCTGTGATGCGACAGGTACGTGGCACGGTGTACCGGTTGCCCGTTTGGTGACTCGGGAACCCTGTACACATCGTTTGGGGCCGTGAGCGACACCCCGGCCGGATCTCCCCACGGATGGAACCCAAATAGGCGATAAACCTGGACGAGAGACTTGAGTGGTTGGTTAGGTCGTGGTCTACACCCACGTCGGCTTTCGCTTGAAGTCTGCCGAGCACATGTCGTGTGCAGACGCTAAGTGGTGAAAACATGTGTGAAGAAGTACACCCCTGCAGGGTTATCAATCTATTCGAATAGCCGTTGTTCGCGGTACGGACTACTTGGTTACTCTTACAGTTCATAGACAAGATGATGGATACTACTAAAAGCCTCAAGATAAGCGTGAGTGCCGTGGATGGCCCTTCCGTAGGATGACGGAAGAGGATCCTCGGTAGTGTATTGCTGTGGTGAGTAGTGGACTCGTGTTCGTAATAACATCTTGCAATCTGTTGAGAGTTGTAGTATAGGTTAGCCAAGAGTCAAAGCTGGCTTTCTGCTATGAACTCCACTATCCCCTTTGATAATGTTGCATGTATGATAGGTTCTGTGGTAAGACTTGTTGAGTACCTTTGTACTCATGTTTGATTAATTACTGTTGCAGAGGAGAACCCTGCCCCTGCTGATGGGTTCTACATAGACGTTGACGTCGACGAGTAGCTTGACACCCAGACGGAGATCTGGAGCTTGTGAAGGGCCTTGTAGATAGTCAGGCTACACCAAGCCTGTTTTATTTTCTAAGTTGTCTGTACTCAGACATGTAGCTTCCACTTGTGCTTGTATGACTGTATGACTTGAGTGTTGGGTCATGTGACCCCTACCTGTATGGATATGTTATGTATGGCTCTTGGAGCCTTCTAAATAAAGTACTTTGAGTCATAGAGTTCTGTTGTGATGCAATGTTGTATTTGCACATATTGAGCATATTGTGTGTATGGTTGAAATGCTTGGTATGTGTGGGATCCGACACCTAGTTGTTTTCCTTTGGTAGCCTACCTTACAAGGAAATGCCTCCTAGTGATTCCAATGAGCCTTGGTAGCTTGCTACTGCTCGGAACACCTAGGCTGGCCGGCATGTGTCCTTCTTCGTTCCTGTGTCTGTCCCTTAGGGGAAATGTCACGCGTTGTTCCTTTAAGTCCATGTAGCTTGCTACGACTTGGGTTCATACGTTGATGACCGACACGTTCGTAGCTGGGTCATGGATGCATGTCTCTGTAATTTAGTGCCACTTTTGGTTTATAACTAGCCATGTCGGCCCGGGTTCTCTGTCATATGGATGCTAGCGACACTGTCATATACGCGTGCCAAAATGCGCAAACGGTCCCGGGCCACGTAAGGTGGCACCCGTGGGATTACCGTGCGTGAGGCCGCAAAGTGATATGACGTGTTACAGCTAGATCGGTGTGACTTAGGATCGAGGTCCTGACAGCGTTGGCATCAGAGCTGGACTGCCTGTAGGTTTCTCAAGCCAAACTGGTCGATGTTGAGTCTAGAAAAATTCCTAGTTATATATAGGGGAATTGATTGTGGAAGGGAACGTAAGGCTCTTTTACTCCTTTACCTTATGCCCTTCTGATCTGAGTCAGTCTATTCTTTCTACGGGGATTTAGGACTAGGCCTCTTATCCTTACTAGGTTCACGTGTTACTAATCCGTAGACTCTTAGGATTGTTGGTTTCAAGCCTCAGTTCAGTTTCTATCCTTTTAGTATGATGATTGTTGGACCCGGAACCTTGATATGGATTGTTGAGTGGCTATGCTATCATTTGTATGATGTCTCAAATCTTTGTTTGAGCATTTACAGTTGTTATGCTGCCCGATTTCTTCCAGAAACACTAATGCCTTTGCATTACTTCGTGTTTCAGATGTCTGGCCTCACCCCTCACCAAGTGGTTCGTTTGACTCGGTGCATTAATGTGCCCGGTCACACGGCCATGCTAGTCCGTGTGCTGACTAAGACCGGTTATCGCTGGTATCCTGAGTACACCGTGGAGGAACAGTACCGGGGTTTCAATCAGAGTCAGTATTTATGCACAGTCCGGATATACCCCTCATATCCTAGAGCTAATGACCCCATCCATTGGTCTTATGGACTCGGGGTTACCATTGGGATGGCAGTGCAGGATGCCGCCTATTCGATGATGACCATTCTCCGGGCTAGGCATGCCCTGTTGCTGAACACTGAGTTCTGTTACATGCCAGCCTCACTTCCCGGAGAGGAAGGCTACTACACTCGTCCGTATACTGATGCTGCTCATGAAGAGCCATTGCTTCAGACTACTGTTCAGATGCTGGAGGATAGGGACCGTGAGGTCCGTGCCCTCCGAATGGAGCTGTATAACACTCGAGCCGCCCACTGGACTACTTTGACACGGCTTGCACCTGCTGTGCACGCCGGATATCTGGACATGCGGGATTTGTACCCCGTGCGGACTCGTCTGCCTGATCGCATGGATTGGCGTCACGTTGGGGGTATTACACCTCCACGTGGGCGTCGGTTACTACCAGCATCGGGACCGAGGCCACATCCATGTCCCTATGGTCCACAGCCTTCGAGTGCTCGCGAGTTTCAAGATCCGTCTGTTCCACTCCCAGGCTACGGTGGTAATATTTACGAAGATTACTACGGGAATGTCTGAGCTAGACCGTGGTAGTAGTAGTATTGTAGTAGTTGTATTCCCACAGTCCTGCGCGTCTTGTGGAATATGACTTAGTGTGTACTGAACGCCGGAGGTGTAGTTAAATAATGTATCGGAGCTTGGAATGCCTCTGATGGGATGTATCGTCTTTCACCGCAGTTGTACTTTAGCCTTGGCTTGTACTAAACTATGTATGGTGTGTATGACCACTGGTGTATATATAGCAGTTCTATATTACCATGTCGTACGGATGAACATCTCTGCATTCCGTGTCATCCATTACATTCTGCACTTCTATGTCAAATTTTTGCCATCCTTGTCTAAACCGTTGTTTTGTTTTCCTAGGATGGTCAACACTCGCAACACTCCTACTGCTCAGGAGCAGGGTGAGGCTAGTGGGGATAGAGATGGGAATCTGCCCCAGCCACCCTCCTTGGCGGAAGTTATGCTCGAGGCAGAACGGAACAAGAGAGAGACCAACCGTCTGCTGGAACGCATAGAGCAGAACACTGGGTTCCGTCAGAGGAATGACGTGGTGTCAATCAATGACTTTATCAAGATGTGCCAACCGAAGTTCCATCACTCCACTGAACCTCTGGATGCGGATGACTAGCTACGTAGTATCACCCACAAGCTACACTCTGCCCGTGTGGCCGAAGCTGACAATGTTACCTATGCCGCCTACCATCTTGAGGGCCCTGCCAGTCTTTGGTGGGAAAACCTTGAAGCTATGCGTCCTGCTGGCCAAATCACTACTTGGGTTGAGTTTAGTGAGGCATTCCGTGAACATCACATTCCGGAAGGTCTCATGGATCGCAAGCGGGAGGAATTCTGCAATTTCACCCAGGGCCGGTTAACTGTGGATGGCTATAGTCGCGAGTTTGGCAACTTGGCACGCTATACACCTGAGGAAGTATCCACCGATGCCAAGAAACAGGCGAGGTTCCGCAAGGGACTCAGCCCTGAACTCCGTCGAGATCTACGTCTGCATGAGTGCACCTCCTTCCAGAAGTTGGTAAACAAGGCTATCAGTGCCGAAACGGGCCAGACCGACTTCGAGGCCACCCGCAAGCATACTCGAGACTTTGGTTCCTCATCTGGCTCTGGCTCTCACAAGCGCCGTGTGTGGGTTCCCAACACTGCTCTGCCACCCAAGTACACACCGAGGCCATCCTATGAGGCACCTCGCCCAACTCAACAGTTTGCACCTGCTAAGACCTATGGAGGACCACCTTCCAACTTTGCTCCACGCACTAACACTGTGACCTGCTTCAAGTGTGGAGAACCAGGGCACTACATGCGTGAGTGTCCTCAGAACCAACCAGGAAAACCCGTTGGCCGTGGTAAGCCAACCGGCAAGGTGAATTATGTCAAGCCAATCCCCACTGCACGTGGTCATGTCAACTATGTCTCTGCCGAGGAAGCTTATGAGGATCCTAACGTCGTCCTTGGTACGCTTCTCGTAAACTGCCATCCGGCATCTGTTCTTTTCGATACTGGAGCATCCCATTCGTTCATATCTGAGAGCTATGCTCGATTGCACAACATGACTTTTTGTGACATGCCTACTTCCATGGTTATTCAAACTCCTGGTTCAAAGTGGCAAACCTCTAGGGTAAGCCATGGAAATGAAATCCTTGTCGATAGACTTGTTTTCCTAGCAGCTCTAATCGCTCTCAAGTCCTCGGACATAAACATCATTTTGGGTATGGATTGGATGACAACTCATTACGCCAAGATTGATTGCTACACTAGGACCGTTCAACTAACACACCCATCTGGCAAGATAGTCAATGTCTTGACCCGAATGGCTGAGCGTCACCTCTACTCTCTTAATGCCAGCCCTCTACCAGAACTCGAAGATATCCCGGTAGTCCGTGACTTTCCGGATGTTTTTCCAGAAGAACTGCCAGGAATTCCACCTGACAGAGATGTCGAGTTCGTGATAGATCTTATCCCTGGAACTGTCCCAATCTCTAGGAGACCTTATAAGATGGCACCACTAGAATTAGCTGAGCTAAAGAAACAACTCGATGAGTCCTTGCAAAAAGGTTTCATCCGTCCTAGTTCTTCCCCTTGGGCTTGCCCCGTCCTCTTCGTCAAGAAGAAGGATGGAACGGAGCGGATGGTTGTAGATTACCGACCTGTCAATCTAGTCACCATAAAGAACAAGTATCCGCTTCCCAGGATCAACAACCTGTATGATCAGCTCGCTGGATCCTCAGTCTTCTCTAAGATGGATTTGAGGTTGGGTTACCATCAAATCAAAATCAAGAACAGGGACATTCCTAAAACGGCTTTTGTTACTCGTTATGGCCAATATGAGTACACCGTCATGTCCTTTGGATTAACCAATGCCCCTGCTGCCTTTTCTCGGTTAATGAATTCTATATTCATGGAGTACTTGGATAAATTCGTCGTGGTATACCTCGATGATATACTCATCTATTCCAAGAACAAGAAAGATCATGCCGAGCATTTAAGGCTGGTATTGACGAAACTTCGAGAGCACCGCCTTTATGCCAAATTCTCTAAATGTGAATTTTGGTTGCCAGAAGTAACCTATCTAGGTCATGTGATCTCTGGTAAGGGTATTGCTGTCAATCCCGAGCGAGTTCAAGCCGTCCTTGATTGGACTCCCCCTGAATCGGTCAAGCAAGTTAGGAGTTTTCTTGGCCTAGCGAGCTATTGTCGACGCTTCGTCGAGAATTTCTCCAAGGTTGCTAAACCTCTAACTGAACTCCTTAAGAAAGATAAAAAGTTTGAGTGGACCCCACAGTGCGAGTCCAGTTTTCAGGAACTGAAAAGACGTCTGACATCTGCACCTGTACTGGTACCACCAGACTTTTCCAAGGATTTTATAATCTATTGCGAAGCCTCGCGACAAGGACTAGGTTGCATTCTCATGCAAGATCGTCAAGTGATTGCATACGCATCCCGACAGTTGCGTCCACATGAGGATAACTATCCTACTCATGATCTAGAGCTTGCAGCTGTAGTCCATGCACTCAAAACGTGGCGACATTACCTCCTTGGTAATCGCTGTGAAATTTTCACTGATCATCAAAGTTTGAAGTACATCTTCACCCAACCGGATCTAAATCTCAGGCAAAGACGTTGGGTTGAGTTGCTCATAGATTACGACTTAGGAATCACTTATACCCCTGGAAAGGCCAATGTCATGGCTGATGCGCTAAGTCGTAAGTCTTATTGTAACAACTTGATGTTACAACAAGGGCAACCACTTCTCCACGAGGAATTTCGTAAGCTTAACCTTCACATTGTTCCTCGAGGATTTCTTTCCACCTTGGTGGCGAAACCTACCCTTATGGATCAAGTTGTAGCTGCCCAGAAGCGTGATAAAGGTATATCCCGACTCCAAGAGAGCATTGCTAGCGGACTCGCTAAAAGTTTCTCTATGGATGATCGAGGTGTTGTTTTCTTTGAGAACCGTGTAGTGGTTCCCAAGAACCATCATCTACGGCAGTTAATCCTTAAGGAGGCTCATGGATCTCCTCTCACGATTCATCCCAATAGTACCAAAATGTATTAGGACCTACGTCAGAGATTCTGGTGGACTAGGATGAAGAGAGAAATCGCTCAATTCATTGCTAACTGCGACGTTTGTCGTCGAGTCAAAGCAGAGCATCAACGGCCTGCTGGCACCCTTCAACCTTTAGCTATTCCTGAATGGAAATGGGATAAAGTCGGTATGGACTTCATTACCGGGTTTCCTAGGACCAGGAAAGGGAATAATGCTATCTTCGTCGTTATCGACCGCCTCTCTAAAGTAGCTCATTTCCTGCCTGTTCGAGAGACTATTACCGCTAGCCAGCTAGCAGACTTGTATGTCTCTCGGATAGTATCACTTCATGGTGTGCCGTTGGAGATTAAATCAGACCGTGGAAGTCTTTTCACTTCACGATTTTGGGAGAGTTTCCAAAATGCTATGGGAACTCATCTCTCCTTCAGTACTGCCTTCCATCCCCAGTCAAGTGGTCAAGTGGAACGAGTCAATCAAATTCTGGAAGACATGCTTCGAGCCTCTATCATTTCTTTCGGTATGGAATGGGAAAGTGTCTTCCATTTGCCGAATTCACTTATAACAATAGTTATCAAGCCAGCTTGGGTAAAGCTCCCTTCGAAGTTCTATATGTACGAAGGTGTCGGACACCTCTTAACTGGTCAGAAACCGGGGAAAGACAATTCTTTGGCCCGGATATGATCCAGGAAGCAGAAGAGCAAGTTCGCATCGTTCGTGAGAGATTGAAAACAGCCCAGTCTCGCCAGAAGAGCCAATATGATAGTCATCATAAGGCTGTGACTTTTGAAGTCGGCGATAAGGCTTACCTTCGGGTTACTCCTCTTAAGCGAACCCATTGCTTCGGTATCAAAGGCAAATTGGCCCCTCGTTACATCGGTCCTTTTCGCATTCTTGCCAAACGAGGAGAAGTTGCCTAGCAATTGGAACTACCTCCGCACCTATCCAGAGTTCATGATGTGTTCCACGTTTCTCAACTCAGGCGTTGCTTCTCGGATCCTATCCGCGGAGTGGACCATGAAACGCTTGATCTCCAGGACAATCTCACATATCGAGAATACCCCGTTCGTATTCTTGATCAAACCGAACGCACCACTCGACGCCACAATATCAAGTTTCTCAAGGTTCAATGGTCACATCATTCCGAGAGTGAAGCTACTTGGGAAAGGGAGGATCGTCTTCGACTTGAGTACCCCACCCTCTTCCCGGAGGAACCCGAATCTCGGGACGCGATTCTTTTAAGTGGGGGTGAGTTGTCACATCCCTAGTTTAGCACTTGCATTAGGGCTAGCTAGAGTGTGCATCATGTTTACTTATCACAGAAACTTGAAATGGGAATGACAGAAACCCCAGCACCCCTCTTCTAACAACTAGGGTTTGATAAAATAATTTCCAATGTACCCAAAATGCCCTTCAAAAATGTTCATCATTTCTGCCTTGGTCTCAAACCTTTGCTAAAAATGGTGCACAATTTTCTAGGACACTCAAGGGCTTTGGATTAAATCATATGGTATTTGCATTTGAGCATTTAAAAGCTATAAAATATTTTAAATGCTCAAATACTCATAAACTATATTGTTCCCTACTGTTCATATTATATAGAGTGGGCATGAAAAGTTTCATGAGTTATAAAAATTTTCTAGCATTTCTATTAATTAAACAAAGTTGCAAAACAAATGAAACAGAAAAAGAAATAGGAAAGAAAAGAAAGAGAGAAAGGACTTACCTGAGCCCAGCACTATTTGCAGGCCGGCCCAGCCCACAGCCTCGTTCTGTCGCCTTGCTGCTCGCGCCAGTCGGCAGCGCGCGTGGCCGCCGCGCGCCGGCACGCGCCCGGCCACCTCCAGGTTGCCTGCCTGCATCCCCGATGCCCTGGAAGACTCCCCACGACGCCACGCAGCTGCCCCGACCCCTCTCGCACTTTCCCCTCGTCCCCGTCGCCTTCCCCTGGCTCTCCTCTATCACCACCGAGCAACCCGTCGCCGCCGCTCGCCGTTGCCGCACCTAGACCCTCCCCCTCGACCTGTGACCGTGTCCAAAAGGTTCGCCACGACGCCCTCTACCTCCTCGCTGAGCCACGGATCGCCGGGAGCCCTGCAACGTCTCCACGCCGTCGTCCCCTTCCTCGGATCGCCGGAGCACATCGCCATCGATTGATAAGCTGCAGCGCGTCCCCGACCTCTCCGTCGAGCTCGTTAGCACCGCAGTGAGCTCCTACGCCGTTACCCTCCTTCTTTTGCTTCGTTTGCACCGTGTAGATGCCGCTCCGTTGATCACCGAAACTCACCGCCGCCGCGCTCGCCGCCGGCGATGCTCCGGTGACCATTTGGTCACTGGCACATGTCCATCACGTTCGCCGCAGCACGTAGACAAGCTAGGTACCACACACGCATCGCCTAGGCCAACGTAACTGCGTCCCCACACACACCCAACGCAGGTCGCCGCCGTTGAGCTCGTTGCCGTCGTCTCCGGCCACCACAGGTCCGGCGACCACCACCATCCGACGCGCAACAGCAAGGGCTTTCCAACGCGCCCAACCACAGCTCGAACATTGCCCTGTAGATGTTTTCCGAAGCACGCCGCCGTGTTCTGCCTCGCCGGCGTCACGTCGCCGGCGAGTTTGACTTGTTTGCCCACGGGTTTGACCACCCCTGAGTCACTGACGTGTGGGCCACCCTTTTCCTAATTAGCTAGTTTATTTAAATAAATGTTAATTAAATTAGATAGTTAGTTTAGTCACTGACCGTGGGCCCAGACCCCACTGACAGCTACTTAGTTCACTAATTAACTTTGTTAGTTAGCTGTGACACTGACATGCCGGGCCCACATGTCATGTTTGACTTGGACTAGCTCCTGTTGACTGACTGACGTCAGCATGATGTCATGCTGACGCAGTAAAGGTTTTTCTGGGATTTTTAGATTTAAGAATAATTCAGGAAATTCCAGAAAAATGCCTAAACTTCAAAAAATCATATAAATTCAACAGTAGCTCAGATGGAAAAGATTTATATATGAAGAATGATCAGAAAAATCCAATCTTTCCAATGGCACCGGTTTCAAGCATGTTTGAGCAATTTAACCTTGCTGTATACCTTAAAACATGATAATGCACTTATTTAAATAATAGCTAAAGTGCCAATTTGAATCTTTGATTCAAATAGGCTCAAACCCTTCTGGTTCTAGTTAAATTAGCCAAAACATCTGCATCTTGCCATCTCATGAGCATGCATCATATTGTTGCATTTGTTTGTTTAATGAATGTATCGCCGGTATTCTCTGTGTTAGGTCCTGCTCCCGAGGATACTGCTGCGTATCCAGTTGAAGAGCAGTACCCGACAACCACTTTATCAGGCAAGCAATCATTGATCATTCCGATACAAACCCAATCTTCCTGCTCCTGCTCCCTTTTACTGCATTAAGGCAACAGCGTGTGAACTGCTACTTGATGCGGTAGTTGAACCCTATTCCCTTGCATGACCTGTCATTGCCACAGTAAATAGTTGAAACCCACTAGCATGTGTAGGAGTTGATTGAGCCATGTGATGTGTGATCCACCATGCTATTTGTTTATGTTGCCTGCTATGCTTAGAGTTGTGTCTGATCTGGTTCATCTGGGTGATGGGTCAGAGTGAAATGATCATACCGATAAAGAGAAGGAAGTGTGGAATACGCTTGGTAAAGGTATCGATGAAAGGCCATGTAGGAGTACGTGGTGGGTTGTTTTATTGGAATCGTCCATAGGACCCGAGATCTGTGTGTGTGATTCAAGTTACAGTTACTACCACACATTGTGCCCTGAAATATGACCCCGCTCGACTTATCGACTACCATGTTCTCTGTCCAGGAGTTGCAACTAGTTTCTGGTGTTTATAGTTTACTGGAGGTCGTGCACAGCGCTGACCCTCGGGGTGGGCTGTGATGCGACAGGTACGTGGCACGGTGTACCGGTTGCCCGTTTGGTGACTCGGGAACCCTGTACACATCGTTTGGGGCCGTGAGCGACACCCCGGCCGGATCTCCCCACGTATGGAACCCAAATAGGCGATAAACCTGGACGAGAGACTTGAGTGGTTGGTTAGGTCGTGGTCTACACCCACGTCGGCTTTCGCTTGAAGTCTGCCGAGTACATGTCATGTGCAGACGCTAAGTGGTGAAAACATGTGTGAAGAAGTACACCCCTGCAGGGTTATCAATCTATTCGAATAGCCGTTGTTTGCGGTACGAACTACTTGGTTACTCTTACAGTTCATAGACAAGATGATGGATACTACTAAAAGCCTCAAGATAAGCGTGAGTGCCATGGATGGCCCTTCCGTAGGATGACGGAAGAGGATCCTCGGTAGTGTATTGCTGTGGTGAGTAGTGGACTCGTGTTCGTAATAACATCTTGCAATCTGTTGAGAGTTGTAGTATAGGTTAGCCAAGAGTCAAAGCTGGCTTTCTGCTATGAACTCCACTATCCCCTTTGATAATGTTGCATGTATGATAGGTTCTGTGGTAAGACTTGTTGAGTATCTTTGTACTCATGTTTGCTTAATAACTGTTGCAGAGGAGAACCCTGCCCCTGCTGATGGGTTCTACATAGACGTTGACGTCGACGAGTAGCTTGACACCCAGACGGAGATCTGGAGCTTGTGAAGGGCCTTGTAGATAGTCAGGCTACACCAAGCCTGTTTTATTTTCTAAGTTGTCTGTACTCAGACATGTAGCTTCTGCTTGTGCTTGTATGACTGTATGACTTGAGTGTTGGGTCATGTGACCCCTACCTGTATGGATATGTTATGTATGGCTCTTGGAGCCTTCTAAATAAAGTACTTTGAGTCATACAGTTCTGTTGTGATGCAGTGTTGTATTTGCACATATTGAGCATATTGTGTGTATGGTTGAAATGCTTGGTATGTGTGGGATCCGACACCTAGTTGTTTTCCTTTGGTAGCCTACCTTACAGGGAAATGCCTCCTAGTGATTCCAATGAGCCTTGGTAGCTTGCTACTGCTCGGAACACGTAGGCTGGTCGGCATGTGTCCTTCTTCGTTCCTGTGTCTGTCCCTTAGGGGAAATGTCACGCGTTGTTCCTTTAAGTCCATGTAGCTTGCTACGACTTGGGTTCAAACGTTGATGACCGACACGTTCGTTGCTGGGTCATGGATGCCTGTCTCTGTAATTTAGTGCCACTTTTGGTTTATAACTAGCCATGTCGGCCCGGGTTCTCTATCATATGGATGCTAGCGACACTGTCATATACGCGTGCCAAAATGCGCAAACGGTCCCGGGCCAGGTAAGGTGGCACCCGTGGGATTACCATGCGTGAGGCCGCAAAGTGATATGACGTGTTACAGCTAGATCGGTGTGACTTAGGATCGGGGTCCTGACATTTTGATATACCGAAGGTAGTTCGGAGTCCCGGTTATGATCAAGGACATGACAAGGAGTCTCGAAATTCCAAGACGTAAAGATCGATATATTGGAAGCCTATATTTGGACATCGGAATGGTTCCGGGTAAAATCAGGATTTTACAGGAGTACCGGGAGGTTCCCGAAACCCCCCGGTAAGTGTATGGGCCTTATTGGGCCATAGTGGAGAGAGAGAGAGGAGACCAGGGCACGCCGCGCGCCCCCTCTCCCTCTAGTCCGAATTGGACTAGGAGGGGAGGGGCGGCGCCCCCCTTTCCTTCCTCTCTCCCTCTCCTTCCTTCTCTCCTAGTCCAACTAGGAAAGGGGGGAATCCTACTCCCGGTGGGAGTAGGACTCCTCCTAGGCGCGCCATAGAGGGCCGGCCTCTCCCCCTCCTCCACTCCTTTATATACGGGGGTGGGGGGCACCCCATGGACACACAAGTTGATCGTTGATCTTTTAGCCGTGTGTGGTGCCCCCCTCCACAGAAACACACCTCGGACATATCGTTGCAGTGCTTAGGCGAAGCCATGCGTAAGTAACTTCATCATCACCATCATCACGACCTCGTGCCGACGGATCTCTCCCTCGAAACTCTACTGGATCGTGAGTTCGTGGGACGTCACCGAGTTGAATGTGTGCAGATCGCGGAGGTGCCGTACGTTCGGTACTAGGATCGGTCGATCGTGAAGACGTACGACTACATCAACCGCGTTGTCATAATGCTTCCGCTGATGGTCTACGAGGGAACGTGGACGACACACTCCCCTCTTGTTGCTATACTACACCATGATCTTGCGTGTGCGTAGGAATTTTTTTTGAAATACTACGTTCCCCAATAGTGGCATCATGAGCCAAGTTTATGCGTAGATGTTATATGCACGAGTTTAACACAAGTGACTTGTGGACGATACTAGTCATACTGCATACCAGCATGTAATACTTTGATTCGGCGGTATTGTTGGATGAAGCGGCCCGTACCGACATTACACGTACGCTTATGCGAGACTGGTTCTACCGACGTGCTTCGCACACAGGTGGCTGGCGGGTGTTAGTTTCTCCAACTTTAGTTGAATCAAGTGTGGCTACGCCCGGTCCTTGTGAAGGTTAAAACAGCACATACTTGACAAAATATCATTGTGGTTTTGATGTGTAGGTAAGAACGGTTCTTGCTAAGCCCGTAGCAGCCATGTAAAACTTGCAACAACAAAGTAGAGGACGTATAACTTGTTTTTGCAGTGCATGTTGTGATGTGATATGGTCAAGACATGATGCTAAATTTTATTGTATGAGATGATCATGTTTTGTAACAGAGTTATCGGCAACTGGCAGGAGCCATATGGATGTCGCTTTATTGTATGAAATGCAATCGCCATGTAATTGCTTTACTTTATCACTAAGCGGTAGCGATAGTCATAGAACCAATAGTTGGCGAGACGACAACTATTCTATCATGGAGATCAAGGTGTCGCGCCTGTGACGATGGTGATCATGACGGTGCCTTGGAGATGAAGATCAAAGGCACAAGATGATGATGGCCATATCATATCACTTATATTGAATGCATGTGATGTTTATCTTTTATGCATCTTATTTTGCTTAGATCGATGGTAGAATTATAAGATAATCTCTCACTAAATTTCAAGGTATAAGTGTTATCCCTGAGTATGCACCGTTGCGGAAGTTTGTCGTGCCGAGACACCACGTGAGGATCGGGTGTGATAAGCTCTACGTTCACATACAACGGGTACAAGCCAGTTTTGCACACGCAGAATACTCAGGTTAAACTTAACGAGCCTAGCATATGCAGATATGGCCTCGGAACACTGGAGACCGAAAGGTAGAACGTGAATCATATAGTAGATATGATCAACATAAGATGTTCACCATTGAAAACTACTCCATCTCACGTGATGATCGGACATGGTTTAGTTGATATGGATCACGTGATCACTTAGATGATTAGAGAGACGTCTGTCTAAGTGGAAGTTCTTAAGTAATTTGATTAATTGAACTTTAAGTTATCATGAACTTAGTACCTGATATTATTTTGCATGTCTATGTTGTTGTAGATAGATGGCCCGTGTTGTTGTTCCGTTGAATTTTAATACGTTCCTAGAGAAAGCTAAGTTAAAGATGATGGTAGCAACTACACGGACTGGGTCCGTAACTTGAGGATTATCCTCATTGCTACACGGAAGAATTATGTCCTTGAAGCACCGCTAGGTGACAAGCCTGCTGCAGGAGCAACTCCGGACATTATGAACGTCTAGCAAGCTCGTTCTGATGACTACACAATAGTTAAGTGTGCCATGCTTTACGGCTTAGAACCGGGACTTCAACGACGTTTTGAACGTCATGGAGCATATGAGATGTTCCAGGATTGAACTTAATATTTCAAGCAAATGACCGGATTAAGAAATATGAGATTTCCAATAAGTTCTACAGTTGTAAGATTGAGGAGAACAGTTCTATCAGTGAACACTTGCTCAGAATGTCTGGGTAATACAATCATATGACTCAATTTGGTTGCAAAGTTGACGAAGATAGTGTTATTGATAGAGTTCTTCAATCACTGCCACCAAGCTATAAAGGCTTCGTGATGAACTATAACATGCAAGGGAGGCAGAAGACAATTCCCGAGCTCTTCGCTATTCTCAAAGTTGCGGAGGTAGAAATCAAAAAGGAGCATCAAGTGTTGATGGTTAAAAAGACCACTAGTTTCAAGAAAAAGGGCAAGGGAAAGAAGGTTAACTTCAAGAAGAATAGCAAGACAGTTGCTACTTCCACGAAGAAACCCAAGTCTGGAGTCAAGCCTGAAACTGAATGCTTCTACTACAAAGGGACTGGACACTTGAAGCGGAACTTCCCCAAGTATTTGGCGGATAAGAAGGATGGCAAAGTGAACAAAGATATATATGATATACATGTTATTGATGTGTAACTTACTAATGCTCGTAGTAGCACCTGGGTATTTGATACTGGTTCGGTTGCTAATATTTGTAACTCGAAACAGGGGCTACGGATTAAACGAAGATTAGCTAAGGACGAGGTGACGATGCGCGTGGGTAATGGTTCCAAAGTCGATGTGATCGCCATCGGCACGCTACCTCCACATCTACCTTCGGGATTAGTTTTAGACCTGAATAATTGTTATTTGGTGCCAGCGTTAAGCATCAACATTATATCTGGATCTTGTTTATTGTGAGACGGTTATTCATTTGAATCTGAGAATAATGGTTGTTCTATTTATATGAGTAATATCTTTTATGGTCATGCACCCTTGAAGAGTGGTCTATTCTTGTTGGATCTCAATCGTAGTGATACACATATTCATAATATTGAAGCCAAAAGATGCAAGGTTAATAATGATAGTGCAACTTATTTCTGGCACTGCCGTTTAGGTCATTTTGGTCTAAAGCGCATGAAGAAACTCCATACTGTTGGACTTTTGGAATCACTTGATTATGAATCACTTGGTGCTTGCGAACCATGCCTCATAGGCAAGATGGCTGAAACTCCGTTCTCCTGAACAATGTAGCGAGCAACTGATTTGTTGAAAATCATACATACTGATATGTGGACCGATGAGTGTTGAGGCTCGCGGCAGGTATCTTTATTTTCTGACCTTCACTGATGATTTGAGCAGATATGGGTATATCTACTTAATGAAACACAAGTCTGACACATTTGAAAAGTTCAAAGAATTTCATAGTGAAGTAGAGAATCACCGTAACAAGCAAATAAAGTTTCTACGATCTGATCGTGGAGGCGAATATTTGAGTTACGAGTTTGGTCTTCATTTGAAACAATGTGTAATTGTTTCACAACTCATGTCACCCGGAACACCACAGCGTAATGGTGTGTCCGAATGTCGTAACCGCATTTATTAGATATGGTTTGATCTATGATGTCTCTTACCGATTTACCACTATCGTTTTGGGGTTATGCTTTAGAGACAATTGCATTCACGTTAAATAGGGAACCATATAAATCTGTTGAGACGACGCCTTATGAACTGTGGTTTAGCAAGAAACCAAAGTTGTCGTTTCTTAAAGTTTGGGGCTGCGATGCTTATGCGAAAAACCTTCAACCTGATAAGCTCGAACCCAAGTCAGAGAAATATGTCTTCATAGGATAACCAAAGGAGACTGTTGGGTACACCTTCTATCACAGATCCGAAGGCAAGATATTCGTTGCTAAGAATGGATCCTTTCTAGAGAAGGAGTTTCTCTCGAAAGAAGTGAGTGGGAGGAAATTAGAACTTGATGAGGTAATTGTACCTTCTCCCAAATTGGAAAGTAGTGCATCACAGAAACTAGTTCCAGTCATTCCTACAACAGTTAGTGAGGAAGCTAATGATGATGATCATGAAACTTCGGATCAAGTTACTACTAAACTTCGTGGATCAACCAGAGTACGTTCCGCACCAGAGTGGTACGGCAACCCAGTTCTGGAAGTCATGTTACTAGACCATGATGAACCTACGAACTTTGAGGAAGCGATGATGAGCCCAGATACCACAAAATGGCTTGAGGCCATGAAATCTGGGATGGGATCCATGTATGAGACCAAAGTGTTGACTTTGGTTGACTTGCCCAATGATCAGCAAGCCATTGAAAATAAATGGATCTTCAAGAGGAAGACCGACGCTGACGGTAATTTTACTGTCTACAAAGCTCGACTTGTTGCAAAAGGTTTTCGACAAGTTCAAGGAGTTGACTACGATGAGACTTTCCCACCCGTAGCGATGCTTAAGTTTGTCCGAATCATGTTAGCAATTGCCGCATTTTATGCTTATGAAATTTGGCAAATGGATGTCAAAACTGCATTCCTTAATGGATACCTCAAAGAGGAGTTGTGTATGATGCAACCAGAAGGTTTTGTCGATCCTAAAGGTGCTAACAAAGTGTGCAAGATCCAGCGATCCATATATGGTGTTATACAGACTTTTGGAGAACCTGTATTTACAAGAAAGTGAGTGGGAGCTCTGCAGGATTTCTGATATTATATGTAGATGACATATTATTGATTGGAAATGATATGGAATTTCTGGATAGCATAAAAGGATACTTGAATAAGTGTTTTTCAATGAAAGACCTCGGTGAAGTTGCCTATACATTAGGCATTAAGATCTATAGAGATAGATCAAGACGTTTAATTGGACTTTCACAAAGCACATACCTTGATAAAGTTTTGAAGAAGTTCAAAATGGATCGGTCAAAGAAAGGGTTGATACGTCTCCAACGTATCTACTTTTCCAAACCCTTTTGCCTTGTTTTGGACTCTAACTTGCATGATTTGAATGGAACTAACCCGGACTGACGCTGTTTTCAGCAGAACTGCCCTGGTGTTGTTTTTGTGCAGAATAAAAAGTTCTCGAAATCGCATGAAAATCAACGGAGAATTATTTCGGAAAATATAAATAATATCTGCAAGAATATCCACACCAGGGGGCCGACACCCTGTCCTCGATGGTGGGGGCGCGCCCCCCTGCCTCGAGGGCCCCCCGATGCTCCACCGACGTACCCCCAGATCCTACATCTTTCGTTTCGGGGAGAAAATAATCAGAGAGAAGTAATTATCGTGTTTTACGAGACGGGGCCGCCGCCAAGCACTAATCTCTCTCGGGAGGGCTGATCTGGAGTTCGTTCGGGGCTCCAGAGAGTGGAGATCGTCGCCATCGTCATCATCAGCCTTCCTCCATTACCAATTCCATGATGCTCACCGACGTGTGTGAGTAATTCCATCTAGGCTTGCTGGACGGTGATGGGTTGGATGGTATCTATCATGTAATCGAGTTAGTTTTGTTAGGGTTTGATCCCTAGTATCCACTATGTTCTGAGATTGATGTTGCTATGACTTTGCTATGCTTAATGCTTGTCACAAGGGCCCGAGTGCCATGATTTCAGATCTGAACCTATTATGTTTTCATGAATATATGTGTGTTCTTGGTCCTATCTTGTAAGTCTATAGTCACCTACTATGTGTTATGATCCGGCAACCCCGAAGTGACAATAATCGGGACCACTCCCGGTGATAACCATAGTTTGAGGAGTTCATGTATTCACTATGTGTTAATGCTTTGGTCCGGTACTCTATTAAAAGGAGGCCTTAATATCCCTTAGTTTCCAATAGGACCCCGCTTCCACGGGAGGGTAGGACAAAAGATGTCATGCAAGTTCTTTTCCATAAGCACGTATGACTATATTCGGAATACATGCCTACATTCCATTGATGAACTAGAGCAAGTTCTGTGTCACCCTAGGTTATAACTTCCACATGATGGATTGCATCCGACATAATTTCCCATCATCGATCCAATGCCTATGAGCTTTACCTATATTGCTAGTTGTTATTTACTTTTACATTGCTATTATCACAAAAACGACAAAAATACTATCGTTACTTTTATTGTTGCTACCGCCACTATCATATTACTTTGCTACTAAACTATCTTGCTGTAGATATTAAGTTTCCAGGTGTGGTTGAATTGGCAACTCAGCTGCTAATACTTAAGAGTATTCTTTGGCTCCCCTTGTGTCGAATCAACAAATTTGGGTTTAATACTTTACCCTCGAAAACTGTTGCGGTCCCCTACACTTGTGGGGTATCAAGACTATTTTCTGGCGCCGTTGCCGGGAGGCATAGCTCTATCATTTAAGTCACTTGGGATTTATATCTGTTGATCACTATGAAGAATTTGAAGGACTCAAAAACCAAGATCTTACCCTCAACTACGAGGGGAGGTAAGGAATTGCCATCTAGCTCTGCACTTGATTCTCCTTCTGTTATGAGTAAACTTGCGACACCTACTCCTACTATTGAATCTGATATGTCATATGTTCTTGATGATGCTACTTCTGCTGTGTATGATGAAACTACCTCTATGCCTGATATTGTGCCACTAGGTAAATTTCTAGATGAACAAATTGCTAAGGTTAGGGAGAGTGCAAATGTTGATGATATTTATGGAAGTGATGATGAAACTACTCCCAATAGATATGAATTGCCTGGTATGCCTAAGGGTTATGTTATGGATGAAGAAACTGCTAGAGACTTTCTTGCTTGCAATGATAGATATGATCTTAAGAAGTTATTAGCTAAGCTGAAAGAAAAGTCCTTGAATGCTAGAATGAAATATGACCCTGCTTTTGCTACTTCACCTATCTGTGTTACTGATAAGTATTATGAATTCTCTGTTGATCCTGAGTTAATTACTTTGGTTGAATCTGATCCTTTCCATGGCTATGAGTCTGAAACAGTTGTGGCACATCTTACTAAGCTGAATGATATAGCCACCCTGCTTACCAACGAAGAAAAGATTCGTTACTACTATATCCTTAAGTTGCTTCCGTTCTCGTTAAAGGGTGATGCTAAGACTTAGTTTAATTCTCTTGATCCTGGTTGTGTGCGTAGTCCCCGGGATATGATGTATTACTTCTCTGCTAAATATTTTCCTGTTCATAAGAAACAAGCTGCCTTACGGGAAATATATAACTTTGCTCAAACTGAAGAAGAGAGTCTTTCACAAGATTGGGGGAGGCTTCTCCAGTTACTTAATGCTTTGCCTGATCATCCTCTTGAGATGCATGATATACTTGATGTCTTTTATAATGGACTAACCGATGCTTCCAGAGACCACCTAGATAGTTGTGCTGGTTGTGTTTCCAGGGAAAGAACAGTTGAACAGGCTGAATTACTATTGAATAATATGCTAGCCAATGAAAATAATTGGACACTTCCTGAACCAGCCCCTAAGCCAACTCCGAAGAAAACAGGTGTTCTATTTCTCAGTCCTGAAGACATGCAAGAGGCAAAGAAATCTATGAAAGAAAAAGGTATTAAAGCTGAAGATGTTAAGAATTTACCACCTATTGAAGAAATACATGGTCTTGATAACCCGACACAGGTAGTAAAGGTAAATTCTCTTTATAGATTTGATGAAGGTGATATTCCTCGTTATAAGTCTGCTAGCCAATGCTTAGATGAGTTTGACAATTTCATTGTGAAACAAGAAAACTTCAATGTTTATGTTGGTAGATAATTACAACACAATGCTCATATGATTGAACGCTTGAGTGATTATCTGTCTAGTGCTAAAGGAGAACTAAAAATCATTAGTATACATGCTTCTATGGTCACCACTCAACTAGAACAAGTACTTAAGGCTCAGAATGATTTGCTCAATGAATTAAATAGTAAGAATAATGACTATGCTGTTAGAGTTGCTACTAGAGGTGGTAAAATGACTCAGGAACCTTTGTATTCTGAAGGCCACCCTAAGAGAATTGAGCAAGATTCTCAGAGAGCTAATTTAGATGCACCTAGTTCTTCTACAAAGAAGAAAAAGAAAAATGATAGAAATTTGCATGCTTCTAGTGAACCTGTAGCTGCCACACCTGAGAATCCCAATGATATATCTGTTTCTGATGTTGAGACACAATCTGGTAATGAACATGAACCTAGTGATAATGTTAATGATGATGTGCATGTTGATGCTCAACCTAGCAATGATAATGATGTAGAGATTGAACCTGCTGTTGATCTTGATAACCCACAATCAAAGAATCAACGTTATGATAAGAGACACTTTGTTGCTAGGAAGCACGGTAGGGAAAGAGAACCATGGGTTCAGAAACCCATGCCTTTTCCTCCAAAACCATCCAAGAAAAAGGATGATGAGGATTTTGAGCGCTTTGCTGAAATGATTAGACCTATCCTTTTGCGTATGCGTTTGACTGATGTGCTTAAAACAAAACCTTATGCTAAGTATATGAAAGACATTATTACCAACAAAAGAAAGATACCTGAAGTAGAAATTTCCACCATGCTTGCCAATTACACTTTTGAGGGTGGAATGCCTAAGAAATTAGGAGATCTAGGACTACCTACTATACCTTGCTCCATTAAGAGAAACTATGTTAAAACTGCTTTGTGTGATCTTGGAGCCGGTGTTAGTGTTATGCCTCTCTCTTTATATCGTAGACTTGACTTGAGTAAGTTGACACCTACTGAAATATCCTTGCAAATGGTTGATAAATCAACTGCTATACCTGTCGGTATCTGTGAGGATGTGCCTGTTGTAGTTGCAAATGTTACTATTCCAACGGACTTTGTTATACTTGATATTCCCGAGGATGATAGTATGTCTATTATTCTTGGAAGACCTTTTTTGAATACTGCAGGGGCTGTTATTGATTGCAACAAAGGCAATGTCACTTTTCATGTCAATGGTAATGAGCATACGATACACTTTCTGAGGAAACAACCTCAGTTTTATAGTATCAATTTTATTGGAAAAACTTCAACTATCACTATTGGAGGTTTTGAGTTTCCCATTCCTACTATCAAGAAGGCATATGACATACTTATTGTTGGGGACATACATATCCCAATTGAGGTAACCTAGTGTTATTCGAAAATTCTCCGGTTTCATGTTACTCGGAAAGAGTTTATTAACAAGACCTGATCAACCTTGTTAATGGATTCCTTTTGATTGGCATGGGATAGGTGAATCTAGATAGCACAACCTTCTGTACCCTCCTTTTACTTTCTGTTAATTAGGTTAAATAAAACAAAAATAGCATGGTATGTTTGTTTCCAGACTTATCCGTGCAATAAAAAAATATCCCAAAAATAAAAGTTCTCCAAATGCCATGAAAATGAAATATGATTTTTTCTAGAATATTTAAGAAAATATGGCAGTGAACACACAGCGAGGGGAGCCAGCACGTGGCCACGAGGGTGCAGGGCGCGCCCCCCTGCCCAGGGCGCGCCTCCTGCCTCGTGGGCCCCACGTGGCCCCCCTCCACTTATCCTTTCACCCATGCTCTTCTTCTTCCTCCCAAAAAAATCCCCAACCAGCTCAAACCTGAGTTCTAGCTCATCTTGCTGCCATTTTTGATCTCCTTGCTCAAAGCACCATTCACCAAACTGTTTGGGGAGATTGTTCCTTGGTATGTGACTCCTCCATTGGTCCAATTAGTTTTTGCTCTAGTGCTTTATTTGTTGCAAATTTATACTGCTTTTGTGACCTTGTTCTTGAGCTTGCATGTCAAGTTTTCTTGGTCCCAAGTAGTTCTAATGCATGATATAGCCTCTAGGCACTTATAGGAGTTGTTGCTATCAATCATGTTGAGTTTGGTTAACTTTTATTTTGAAGTTACTAAAAAAATTAGAAAATTTAAGAAAAATGTCTAGGAGAAACTTCCAAGGTGGTTGTAACGACCAAACCTCGAAGGATTTGAGTCTCTGTGCATACCGTGCTAGTCCCTAGATCGAACTCGCTAGCACACACAGTATAGATGAATACCAGAATACAAGTCCATCATTTATTACAACGTATGATCCAGAGTATATAAAATAAAACAATCTGTATAGCTCATGGCTAGCTATTATTCAATCACACAGCGGAAAGTAGCAGAAAATAACGATGAGTCCCATCATAGCCCAACTGGCGATGCTGAGTGCAGACTCGCGACCCCAACGGTACCTTACTCCTCGTCTGAAAATCCTGCAACATGAGACGTTGCAGCCGTATAGGTCAGTACATTGAATGTATTGGCAAGTTACACAGGAGAAGTAATAAAGCAGACCTACATGTATATGCATAGAACAACAAAGGAAGGCTTGGGGGTTTATTTTGCAGAAAGCTGATTTTGTCCTCAAAACTACCTAATAGTCAATTTTTCATTTAGTTCCTTTAATACTACAATTAAATGCACAAGGTTGAGTTGGCAAAATCAACTCCAACCTACCCATTTATTAAGTTGCCCACAAATATTATTAAGTGTCACATCTGTCAAGATCATCCAACAACTGTAATGGCATAGTCGCTCAAATTTACCCATAACCGGGGGCACGGCTAATCATGATTAGTTTTATTACTCTGCAGAGTTTTGCACACTTTACCCACTAGACTCAACCCGAAGATTGAGACGAAGCCTTTCAGAAGTAGTCACCTCCACCCCCGGCAGCAGGTACACCTATCCATATCTACATCTGCTAGCATACCTGGGCGAGGATCCCACAACCTACTCAACTAAGCCAGAGCCCATTTAGCTAGTGGTCGTGCATGGAAGCTACTAGTCATTAAGTCTGTCTGATCTTTTTGAGCCTGGGCGGCCGTCCACTTACATTCAGAGGGTATAAACCATGATGTTCTTAAGACCACCCATCAATACCACTTCCGCCCAGAGGTGATTTAAGTCCTGAATTACTACTCAGTTTGTTAAATATTAATAATCCTCACATAAGCTCAATGTATATAGGAACCAACCCCATCTACAAGCATAGCAAAACTATACCTACCACGATTTGCAAAAGACGGGAGATAGTTCAACAATATAGCTCAAATTATAACAATCCTATAATGCATAAGTTTATAGTGTGGTATAACCTACAATGCATAGGAAAACAATAGGTAAAGGATGATCAACATGTAACTTGCCTTGGTTCTGGTTCAAAAGGTCACACTCCTGACAATAGCTCGCGTCGCACTCCGGACAATCTACACGTTTCACACAATATAACAAATCAATCACTGAAACTCCAATAAAACCAAAAATAAAGTAAACAGCAAGAAAATCATTTTAAAACTCAAAAACAGCAGCAAAACAACATGCAAAGATCACCTACACATCACTACGATCACAATGCAAAAAGAATCACTCGATTCCGATAAACGGTTTAAAAGATACGACCTCCGGAAGGTATAATTGAAATTCAAATGAATTCAAATTTGAATTGTGCAAACATGTGCAAAATTGGTACTGTGATGAAGAGATGAATTTTGTGAGTGCACAGGAAAAAGAATCACCTAATTTGGTTTTACAGAATAAAAAGTACAACAATTTGAATATTTGAGGAAAACTAAGAAAAAGATAAAAGGAAACAGAAATCGCCTGGCACTGTGCGATCTCCTGTTGCTAACTCCTGTAGAACTTGCCACGTGGCAGTTTGTGATAGGTCCGAGGCGTGTGGCTCACCACGCAACAAAAGAACGGCGGCGGCGGCTCAGGCGTCGACGGCGGGGCTCCTCCGGTGGGTTTCCGGCGATGGTGATGCTACGGGCGGAGGCGGCGGTGAGTTGCGGAGGTGGTGCTGGTGTCGGACGGCGGCGAGGTGCCATGTACCGACGGCGGTGAGTTCGCGAATGGCGACGGCGCTCTGGCGGCGTCGGGCTTGCTTGTTGCTCCCGCTCAGCTGTGTTTTAGGCCACGCAAGGATGTCATTAAAGTGCGGCGTGGACTAGAGGATCGAAGGGAACAAGTGGCGCGGCAGGGGGCGTCCTTACTGCGACGGAAACGGCCGGCGAACTGCGACGGTCGGCGAGCTCCGCGGCGAGATCCAAAACACGCAGGCGGCGCGTGCGGGCCAAGAAAGAAAGGGAGAGGCCAGGGTAGGGTTTCCCCTAGGGGTTCACCTCACATGCGGTGTCCCTGGAGGACACAGGATCGACCGGGGCGCGAGATCGATCCGGGCTCGGCCTCGGTTGCGCGTTCGGCTGCGCTCCAGTCCGGCTCGGCGAGGAAGAAGAACAGGGGCGGGGTCGACCGGTCAGTGTGAGGGGCGGCGGGTCGGACCGGGTGCGGGGTTGCGGGTCGGGCGAACCGCTTCGCGTAGGCTAGGCGGCTCGGGCTGGGCCGCGGTGCTGGTGCGGCTGGACCGGCTGGCTGGCTGCTATGCGCTGCGCTGCTGGCTTGCTTCTTTTTTTTTAAAACCAGCAGCAAAACAAAACAAAAAAACAGACAATATAAAATCTAGATAAAAATACCTAGGCACACTATAAAAATAGCCCTATCTATATAAACTACAGGAACACTAGTTCCAAAGCTAATGAAATTTTGTAAAATGATTTTGATGCATTTGGCCACTCAAAGAGCAAATAAAACTCAAAAATAAATACTTTTGAGCAAATAAAAAAATTGCCAGAACATAATAAATGGACTGGTAACAATATTCTGCACATTATGAACATTTTTTAAACAGGGGAGAAGTCATGTTATCTCCACTCCAATAAATTGCCTTTAGTTGCATAATGATTTGAATATTAAGAAGAAAAGCAAATGATGCAATAAAAATATGAGATGCATATGAATGATCTAATAACATCCTAATTTAGAAAAATTGGGATGTTACAAACCTATCCCCCTTAAGATGAATCTCGCCCTCGAGATTCGGGCTGGCTAGGAAATAGGTGTGGGTGCTCCTGCCTGAGATCTTCCTCTCGTTCCCAGGTAGCTTCTTCCTCAGTATGATGATCCCACTGAACTTTGCATAACTTAATTGTCTTGGTGCGAGTAACTCTCTCTGCTGTCTCCAGAATCCTAACAGGTTTCTCCTCATATGTCAAATCACTCTCCAACTGAATTGCATCAAGAGGCACTGTGTCCCTCAATGGAACATCCATCATCTCTGTGTGGCACTTCTTCAACTGAGATACATGAAACACATTATGAACTCCAGACAAAGATTCTGGCAACTCTAGCTGATAAGCTACCTCTCCTCTATGCTCCAAGATCCTGTAAGGCCCCACGAAACGTGGTGCTAACTTACCCTTAATTCCAAACCTCTTAATTCCACGAAGTGGTGAAACTCGAAGATATGCACGGTCTCCTACCTCATATGTCACCTCTTTGCGCTTTGCATCTGCATAACTCTTCTGTCTGGATTGTGCTATCTTCAACCTGTCACGAATCAGCTTGACCTTCTCCTCAGCATCTCTGATCAAGTCTGGTCCAAACAACTGTCGCTCTCCAACCTCATCCCACATCAACGGTGTCCTGCACTTCCTGCCATACAATACCTCAAACGGTGCCATCTTCAGACTAGCATGATAACTGTTATTATATGAGAACTCTGCATAAGGCAAATTATCATCCCAAGTGGACCCATAGTCCAAAACACAAGCTCTCAACATATCCTCCAAAATCTGATTTACCCTCTCTGTCTGCCCATCAGTCTGTGGATGGAAAGCTGTACTGAACTCCAGCCTGGTGCCCAAGGATTCATGCAACTGACGCCAAAATTTAGATATGAACTGAGTACCTCTATCAGACACTACCTTCCTTGGAACTCCATGCAGACAAACAATTTTAGACATATAAATTTTAGCTAGCTGAGCACTGGTATAAGTAGTCTTTACCGGAATGAAGTGAGCAACTTTAGTCAAGCGATCAACAATTATCCAAATAGAATCATAACCTGACCGAGTCCTGGGTAAACCTGTAATGAAATCCATACCAATCTGATCCCATTTCCACTCAGGTATAGGCGATGGCTATAACAAACCTGCTGGCCTCTGATGTTCTGCTTTAACTCTCTAGCACACATCACATGTAGCAATATATCCAGCAATCTCCCTCTTCAGGCTAGGCCACCAAAATCTTTCCCTCAAGTCCAAATACATCTTAGTATTACCTGGGTGAATAGAATAAGGTGAATCATGTGCCTCCTAAAGAATTAATTTCCTGATGTCTGCATCTTGCGGTACACAAACACACTTCTCAAACCATATGGTCCCATGTTCATCCTCATGGAAACCTTCTGCCTTACCTTTAGTCATATTCTCTCTTAATGCAGCAATCTCTTTATCATCCTTTTGAGCTTCCCTGATCCTGTCAAGCAAAGTAGGCTTTACCTCAAGTGTTGCCAAATATCCCTTAGGAACCATCTCCAACCTGAGATCCCTGAACTGATCACATAACTCTTGTGGCATATCATTAATATCAACTGCATTAACATGGCTCCTACAACTCAATGCATCAGCAACAACGTTAGCCTTACCAGGATGATACTGCACATTCAAATCATAATCCTTAATAAGCTCCAACCATCTCCTCTGCCTGAGGTTCAAATCTTTCTGAGTAAAAATATACTTCAAGCTCTTATGATCAGTAAATATATCACAATGATTACCAATAAGAAACTGCCTCCAAGTTTTCAATGCATGCACAATTGAGGCTAACTCCAAATCATGTGTAGGATAATTATGCTCATGATTCTTAAGCTGACATGAAGCATATGAAACAACTTTACCTTCCTGCATCAGAACACTCCCAAGTCCCTGACGAGAAGCATCACAATATACCTGGAAGTCCTTATGTATATCAGGCATAATTAAGACTGGTGCTGTAACCAAATGCTGCTTCAATTCCTGAAAGCTGGCGTCACATTCATCAGTCCAAGCAAACTTCTTCTCCTTCTTCAACAATTCAGTCATAGGCTTTGCAATTTTAGAAAAGTTCTCAATAAACCTCCTATAATAACCTGCAAGGCCCAAAAAGCTGTGAATCTCCCCAACTGTTGTGGGTGTCTCCCACTCTATAACTGCAGCAACCTTAGATGGATCAACTGCAACTCCATTACCTGACACAACATGTCCAAGGAATGCTACCTCATCCAGCCAAAATTCACATTTGCTGAACTTGGCATACAACTGATGTTCCCTCAGCTTCTCCATCACCAAACGCAGATGTACCTCATGCTCTTGCTTATTCTTGGAGAACACCAATATATCATCAATGAAAACAACCACAAATTTATCCAAGTACTCCATAAACACCTTGTTCATCATATTCATGAAGTATGCAGGAGCGTTAGTCAATCCAAATGACATAACTGTATATTCATACAACCCATACCTCGTAGTAAAAGCAGTCTTTGGTATATCTTGCTCACGAATCTTTAATTGATGATAACCAGAACGAAGATCAATCTTAGAAAACACAGTAGCTCCCTCCAACTGGTCAAACAAATCATTTATCATAGGCAAGGGATACTTATTCTTAATGGTTACCTCATTCAGAGAACGATAATCAACACACATCCTCAAGGTACCATCTTTCTTCTCCACAAACAAAACTGGAGCTCCCCAAGGTGATGAACTTGGGCGAATAAATCCTTGTTCCTGCAATTCCCTTATCTGCTTCTTCAATTCCTCCAACTCCTGAGAGGGCATTCTATACGGTCTCTTTGCGATAGGTCCAGTGCCTGGTATTAAATCAATAAGAAACTCAATATCTCTGTCTAGTGGCATACCTGGCAACTCCTCTGGAAACACATCTGGGTAGTCCCTCACAACTGGCACATCTTCCAGACTACCCCCCTTAAGAGAGTTCACTTGCACCTGATTATGCTTATACTTACATACATATATTATCCTCTTACCTCCTGGTGCACTGAGAGTAATAGATCGACTGGCACAATCAATAAGACCTTTATATTTAGTCAACCAGTCCATACCCAAAATAACATCAATACCCTGTGACTTCAATATAACCAAATCTGTGGGAAAAACATGCTTCCCAATGGACAAAGGCATCTGAAAGCATCCCAAATTTGCTGCCATCTCAGCCCCCGGAGAACTTACTAGAATAGGTGACTTAAGTGCTACGGTAGGCAACTTATGTTTATCCACAAATACCCGTGAGATGAATGAATGCAAGGCACCAGAATCAAAAAGAACAAGTGCAGGTACCGAATTAATCAAGAACTTACCAATCACGGCATCAGGTTCATCATAAACCTCCTCCACATTAACATGGTTAACATGACCCTTTTGGAAGGGGTTTGGCTTGCTGACTCCAGAGTTTCCATTACCGTTCTTGCTCTCTGGGCAAGCGTTGGAGTAGTGGCCCATTTGCCTACACTTATAGCACTGAACCTGGCTAATGTCCCTCTGCACAGGCACACTTTGGTGGCTCTGGTTATTACTCCATCCATTACCATTACCATTACCTTTGACATTGCCATTGTTACTCTTGTGCCCATTGTGATTATGATGGCCATTATGGTTGTGGCCATTCCCTCCATGATGATTATGTCCATTACCTCCATGATGATGATGATGCCCATTACCTCCATTACCCTGATATGAAGTGCGTGGCTTCTCTTGTGGTCCTGAATTATACCTGTTATTGTTGTTGTACTTCCTCTTGCGATTCTGTATGGCCTGATGCTTCCCCTCTAGCATAATAGCCTTATCAATCAGCTACTGACAATTGTCAAAAGTGGCCACTGTCAACTGAAGGCTCAACTCATCATTTAGGCCCTCCAAGAATTTCTCCTGCCTAGCTGCATCAGTGTTAACATCATTAGGAGCATAGCGCGCAAGATTATTAAATTCATCCACATACGCATTAACTGTGCGTCCTCCCTGACGCAAACTGCGAAACTCCTTCTTTTTCAGACTCATAGTACCAGCAGATACATGTGCAGCACGAAAAGCAGTCTGAAACTGAGTCCAAGTGATACCAGCAATGGGATAAGAGACCAAGTAGTTGTCCAACCAAGCTGCGGCAGGACCCTCCAACAAATGTGCGGCAAACCTCACCCTCTCTGTATCTGTGCATCCAATCGTCTCCAGGTTCTTATTGACTCCACGGAGCCAATCATCAGCCACAATAGGTTCAGGGGAACTGGAGAACCTCTGAGGATTCAACCTCAGGAACCTGGTAAGCATATCCACGGGTGGCGGGTTGTTGTTGTTGTTGTTCTGGTTCTGCACAAGCAACTGGATCAACTGCGTCTGCCCCTAAAGCAACTGCTGCATGTATGGCGGTATGTCATTGCCATTGTTCTCTCCTCCTGCAGCATTGCGCCTATTATCACGCCTCGGTGGCATCTGGTGGGCAAGCATAGAAGAGTTATAGATATAATAGGGCCAAAGCTATAGATATAAATATATTCTACCCATATGCATATATGATCAAGGCAATAAAACACAACAACGAATAACACAAACAAACAAACAGACAAACAATCACAATAATATAGTAGTAGTATATATATATATATATATATATATATATATATATATATATATATATATATATATATATATATATATGCATATATAGTCAAATAATTTTGTCAAGATAAAACTTAACAAGCAAGCTACCAATCAAGCAAACAATCTAGTATCTTCATACCACGAAAGTGGACATAATCAGATACGCTAACACGATAACGTTGCAAAATAAACAAGCATATATGGTGGTCTCAGCACTAGTTCCTACTTAACTGTTCAAGATACTTGAGGGGATGAACTAATAAACAGTAAGAAGTATAACTAGTTTATAAAATAATTTTCACTCCTATGGCTTTTCTAATCCATTTTCTAGGGTCACGTCCTACAGTCAACACACTGCTCTGATACCATCTGTAACGACCAAACCTCGAAGGATTTGAGTCTCTGTGCTTATCGTGCTAGTCCCTGGATCGAACTCGCTAGCACACATAGTATAGATGAATACCAGAATACAAGTGCATCATTTATTACAACGTATGATCCAGAGTATATAAAATAAAACAATCTGCATAGCTCATGGCTAGCTATTATTCAATCACACAGCGGAAAGTAGCAGAAAGTAACGATGACTCCCATCATAGCCCAACTGGCGATGCTGAGTGCAGACTCGCGACCCTAACAGTACCTTACTCCTCGTTTGAAAATCCAGCAACATGAGACGTTGCAGCCGTATAGGTCAACACATTGAATGTATTGGCAAGTTACACAGGAGAAGTAATAAAGCAGACCTACATGTATATGCATAGAAAAACAAAGGAAGGCTTGGGGGTTTATTTTGCAGAAAGCTGATTTTGTCCTCAAAACTACCTAATAGTCAATTTTTCATTTAGTTCCTTTAATACTACAATTAAATGCACAAGGTTGAGTTGGCAAAATCAACTCCAACCTACCCAATTATTAAGTTGCCCACAAATATTATTAAGTGTCACATCTGTCAAGATCATCCAACAACTGTAATGGCATAGTCGCTCAAATTTACCCATAACCGGGGGCATGACTAATCATGATTAGTTTTATTACTCTGTAGAGTTTTGCACACTTTACCCACTAGACTCAACCCGAAGATTGAGACGAAGCCTTTCAGAAGTAGTCACCTCCACCCCCGGCAGCCGGTACACCTATCCATATCTACATCTGCTAGCATACCTGGGCGAGGATCCCACAACCTACTCAACTAAGCCAGAGCCCATTTAGCTAGTGGTCGCGCATGGAAGCTACTAGTCATTAAGTCTGTCTGATCTTTTTGAGCCTGGGCGGCCGTCCACTTACATTCAGAGGGTATAAACCATGATGTTCTTAAGACCACCCATCAATACCACTTCCGCCCAGAGGTGAGTTAAGTCCTGAATTACTACTCAGTTTGTTAAATATTAATAATCCTCACATAACCTCAATGTATACAGGAACCAACCCCGTCTACAAGCATAGCAATACTATACCTACCACGATTTGCAAAAGATGGGAGATAGTTCAACAATATAGCTCAAATTATAACAATCCTATAATGCATAAGTTTATAGTGTGGCATAACCTACAATGCATAGGAAAACAATAGGTAAAGGATGATCAACATGTAACTTGCCTTGGTTCTGGTTCAAAAGGTCACACTCCTAACAATAGCTCGCGTCGCACTCCGGACAATCTACATGTTTCACACAATATAACAAATCAATCACCGAAACTCCAATAAAACCAAAAATAAATTAAACAGCAAGAAAATCATTTTAAAACTCAAAAACAGCAGCAAAACAACATGCAAAGATCACCTACACATCACTACGATCACAATGCAAAAAGAATCACTCGATTCCGATAAACGGTTTAAAAGATACGGCCTCCGGAAGGTATAATTCAAATTCAAATGAATTCAAATTTGAATTGTGCAAACATGTGCAAAATTGGTACTGTGATGAAGAGATGAATTTTGTGAGTGCATAGGAAAAAGAATCACCTAATTTGGATTTACAGAATAAAAACTACAACAATTTGAATATTTGAGGAAAACTAAGAAAAAGACAAAAGGAAACAGAAATCGCGTGGCACTGTGCGATCTCCTGTTGCTAACTCCTGTAGAACTTGCCACGTGGCAGTTTGTGATAGGTCTGAGGCGTGTGGCTCACCACGCGACAAAAGAACGGTGGCGGCGGCTCGGGCGTCGACGGCGGGGCTCCTCCGGTGGGTTTCCGGCAACGGTGATGCTACGGGCGGAGGCGGCGGTGAGTTGCGGAGGTGGTGGTGTCAGACGGCGGCGAGGTACCCTGTACCGACGGCGGTCAGTTCGCGAACGGCGACGGCGCTCCGGCGGCGTCGGGCTTGCTTGTTGCTCCCGCTCAGCTGCGTTTTAGGCCACGCAAGGATGTCATTAAAGTGCGGCGTGGACTAGAGGATCGAAGGGAACAAGTGGCGCGGCTGGGGGCGTCCTTACTGCGACGGAAACGGCCGGCGAACAGCGGCGGTCGGCGAGCTCCGCGGCGAGATCCAAAACACGCAGGCGGCGCGTGCGGGCCAAGAAAGAAAGGGAGAGGCCAGGGTAGGGTTTCCCCTAGGGTTTCACCTCACATGCGGTGTCCCTGAAGGACACAGGATCGACCGGGGCGCGAGATCGATCCGGGCTCGGCCTCGGTTGCGCGTGCAGCTGCGCTCCTGTCCGGCTCGGCGAGGAAGAGGAACAGGGGCGGGGTCGACCGGTCAGCGTGAGGGGCGGCGGGTCGGACCGGGTGCGGGGTTGCGGGTCGGGCGAACCGCTTCGCGTAGGCTAGGCGGCTCGGGCTGGGCCGTGGTGCTGGTGCGGCTGGGCCGGCTGGCTGGCTGCTATGCACTGCGCTGCTTGCTCACTTTTTTTTTAAACCAGCAGCAAAACAAAAAAAAGACAATATAAAATCTAGATAAAAATACCTAGGAACACAGTAAAAATAGCCCTATCTATATAAACTACAGGAACACTAGTTCCAAAGCTAATGAAATTTTGTAAAATGATTTTGATGCATTTGGCCACTCAAACAGCAAATAAAACTCAAAAATAAATACTTTTGAGCAAATAAAAAAATTGCCAGAACATAATAAATGGACTGGTAACAATATTCTCCACATTATGAACATTTTTAAAACAGGGGAGAAGTCATGTTATCTCCACTCAAATAAATTGCCTTTAGTTGCATAATGATTTGAATATTAAGAAGAAAAGCAAATGATGCAATAAAAATATGAGGTGCATATGAATGATCTAATAACATCCTAATTTAGGAAAATTGGGATGTTACAGTGGTCCTTCAAGGAAGCAAGAACCAAGGCTCGCGTTCCGTGAGCCGGACGATGAACCACTGTGGGATGCCGATGTGCGGCCTTGTGAATGGCCGTCAGATGAATTTATGGGTCAAGCTGGCATCAAAGATGAATTTTACGCATACGTGCGTAACGCTGACCTCGAGGACTTCATGCAAGATAAGTGTCCTCAATACCGTGGCTTAACTGATAGCTTTGTGAGAAGGTTTAAATTTTCATCTTCATGTAATTCTCACACTGTCCTGTTTGACCTTTATGATAAATCTTACACCATGGATTTAGAGGATTTTAATGTTGCCTGTAAGCTCCCACAGTGGGGCAGTATGAGTGATCCTTGCAAATCTGAATTTAGAGAATTCCTAGCTAGTATTACAATGGGGGAATCCAGGGATGTCACACAAGCTACCACGGGGAGCATACATTTTCCTGCTATTCATTACTTTGCTCTCTATATCGATAGATGCATAAACGGTAAAGATGAGGCTTGTCACATGTGTGTCCCTGATCTTAGTGTTCTCAGGAGTGATGTACTAGGTGATAGGCAATATAAATTGGGAGCAATTGTTGCATGTAGGCTACACCATAATGGTTTACATGGAGATTTATTTGGTGGGATCTATGCTACCCGCATAGCCCGCTATCTTGGTGTGTCTATGCACACGAATGATGAGCCTTCACCTCCTGCTTATTTATACTGTCATGCTATGGCTAGTCACCGGTTTATATAGTGGGATAATCAAGCCCTCAAATATCGACTAATCTTTAATAGGCAGCATGCCATCCCTATTGTTCTTCCTACCCCTACTTTGTTTAACTTTCAGGAAAAAGGAAGATACACTATAACTATGGAGGAGGCAAATGCCTATTATAACATGACGGAGGCAACCCGCCTTCGAGCTGCAGCTCAGCATGCAGCATCTACTACATCTCAGTACGACCACAACTACAACTTTGGATATCCGTCAGGCCAGTACTTGCCATAAACCAACTTATGCCAGAAGCCTAAGCTTGGGGGAGTACGTGTTTCTCATCGACTTACATTCATGTTCACACACTTATTCTAGTTGTCGGTGCTCACACTCTTTCACTGTACCATCCATGCTTAGTTTCAATTTCTTTTTCTTAGTCTTTTTCTTGTGTGCTAGAAAAACCCAGAAAAACAAAAAAATATTAGTTGTAGCTTCTAGCTAGTTTACTTTCTTTGCTTGTAGTAGTAGTTAAAATGAAAACCCAAAAAGATTTCTGGTTCTTCTTTTGCTTGTTGGGAGCTTTCCCGTGTAAATAGTTTCTTTTCTTTTCTTTAGAGGCTAAGAGTAGAAGACCATGATTGAAAATGCTTAGTGGCTCTCATATGCTCTTTTGTTGATTTAACCTTGAGCCATATTACCTTGTCTTCTCTCTTGAATTAAATGCCTGCATATTCCAGCTTAGTCCAATGCACGTGCACTATTATTATTAGCCACACTATTTGGTCATGCAAGTGAAGGGCAATAAGGATGATATATGATGAACTAATTGAGATGAGAAAAGCTGGTATGAACTCGACCTCTCTTGTTTTTGTAAATATGATTGTTCATCGTTCCTGATTCAGCTTGTTATGAATGAAACATGTTTGCAATGACAATTAGAGACCATAGTTGCTTATGCCATGCTTAATTATCTGAGAGTTTATAATGGTCTATCTTGCATGCCAACATGATATTAAAATGGTTGTGATGTGGTATGATGGGTGGTATCCTCCTTTGAACGATTTAAGTGACTTGACTTGGCACATGTTCACGCATGTAGTTGAAACAAATCAACATAGCCTTCATGATATTTATGTTCATGGTGATTTATATCCTACTCATGCTTTCATTCATTGTTGATTAATTTTAATGCATGTTCATGACCGTTGTTGCTCTCTAGCTGGTCGCTTCCCAGTCTCTTTCTAGCCTTCACCTGTACTAAGCGGGAATACTGCTTGTGCATCCACTTCCAGAAACCCCAAAGTTGTTCCATATGAGTCCACCATACCTTCCTATATGCGGTATTTACCTGTCGTTCCAAGTAAATTTGCATGTGCCAAACTCTAAACCTTCAAATGAAATTCTGTTTTGTATGCTCAAACAGCTCATGTATCAACTAGGGCTGTCTATATCTTCCATGCTAGGTGGGTTATTCTCACGATGAGTGGACTCCGCTCATCATTCTTGAGAAAATGGCTAGTAACCAGGATGCCCAGTCCCATGCTCAAAATCATAATAATTAAACAAAACTCCCCTAGGGTTGTTGCTGGTTTGGACAGTACCCGTTGTTTCGGGCTAGCTGTGGAGTGTGCTTGTTGGTGGTTGGGGGAGTATAAACTTTACCATTCTGTTTGGGAACCGCCTATAATGTGCGTAGCATGGGATATATCGAGATTCTTGGTTGTTATGTTGACAATGAAAGTATACCGCTCAAAATGTTATTCATCTCTATTTAAAAAATAGAGCTCTGGCACCTCTACAAATCCCTGGTTCCCTTTACGAAAGGCCTATCTATTTACTTTTATGCAAAGTCATCATCCTCTTATCAAAGAGCACCAGTAGGAGAGCACCTCTGTCGTTGTCTGTATTACTATTAATTTGCATTGAGAATGATCATGACTGGTTCTCTTTTACCATGAATTACAATGTCTAGTCAGTCCTTGATCTTTAAAGGTGCTCTGCATTTATGTTTTGCGGTCTCAGAAAGGGCTAGCGAGATACCATCTTGTTATATCATATCATGATTGTTTTGAGAAAGTGTTGTCATCCGAGGTTTATTATTATTGCTCGCTAGTTGATTATGACATTGATGTGAGTAGTCTTGAGACCTGAAAGTTATTGTGAATGTGGTTAGTTCATGATCTTGTTGAAAACCTGAATGCTAGCTTACATATTTACAACAACAAGAGCAAACAAAGTTTGTCAAAGTTTTTCTTTATCACTTTCAGTTTATCAACCAAATTGCTTGAGGACAAGCAAAGGTTTAAGCTTGGGGGAGTTGATATGTCTCCAACGTATCTCCTTTTCCAAACCCTTTTGCCCTTGTTTTGGACTTTAACTTGGATGATTTGAATGGAACTAACCCGGACTGACGCTGTTTTCAGCAGAACTGACATGGTGTTGTTTTTCTGCAGAATAAAAAGTTCTCAGAATCGCCTGAAAATCAACAGAGAATTATTTCGGAAAATATAAAAAATATCTGCAAGAAGATCCTCACTAGGGGGCCCACACCCTGTCCTCGAGGGTGGGGGCGCACCCCCTGCCTCGAGGGCCCCCCGATGCTCCACCGACGTACCCCCAGATCCTATATCTTCCATTTCGGGGAGAAAAAAATCAGAGAGAAGGAATTATCGCGTTTTACGAGATGGAGCCGCCGCCAAGCCCTAATCTCTCTCGGGAGGGCTGATCTGGAGTCCGTTCGGGGCTCCGGAGAGTGGATATCGTCGCCATCATCATCATCAACCTTCCTCCATCACCAATTCCATGATGCTCATCGCCGTGTGTGAGTAATTCCATCGTAGGCTTGTTGGACGGTGATGGGTTGGATGGGATCTATCATGTAATCGAGTTAGTTTTGTTAGGGTTTGATCCCTAGTATCCACTATGTTCTGAGATTGATGTTGCTATGACTTTGCTATGCTTAATGCTTGTCACTAGGGCCCGAGTGCCATGATTTCAGATCTGAACCTATTATGTTTTCATGAATATATGTGTGTTCTTGATCCTATCTTGTAAGTCTATAGTCACCTACTATGTGTTATGATTCGGCAACCCCGAAGTGACAATAATCGGCACCACTCCCGGTGATGACCATAGTTTGAGGAGTTCATGTGTTCACTATGTGTTAATGCTTTGGTCAGGCACTCTATTAAAAGGAGGCCATAATATCCCTTAGTTTCCAATAGGACCCCGCTACCACGGGAGAGTAGGACAAAAGATGTCATGCAAGTTCTTTTCCATAAGCACATATGACTATATTCGGAATACATGCCTACATTACATTGATGAACTGGAGCTAGTTCTGTGTCACCCTAGGTTATAACTTCTACATGATGAATTGCATCTGACATAATTTCCCATCACCGATCCAATGCCTACGAGCTTTACCTATATTTCTAGTTGCTATTTACTTTTTCGTTGCTATTATCGCAAAAAAAACAAAAATACTATCGTTACTTTTATTGCTGCTACCGCCACTATCATATTACTTTGCTACTAAACTATCTTGTTGCAGATATTAAGTTTCCAGGTGTGGTTGAATTGACAACTCAACTGCTAATACTTAAGAGTATTCTTTGGCTCCCCTTGTGTCGAATCAACAAATTTGGGTTTAATACTTTACCCTCGAAAATTGTTGTGATCCCCTACACTTGTGTGTTATCAAGGGTCCTTGCCTATGTTACAAGGTGTGAAGTTGAGTAAGACTCAATGCCCGACCACTGCAGAAGACAGAGAGAAAATGAAAGGTGTTCCCTATGCTTCAACCATAAGCTCTATCATGTATGCAATGTTGTGTACCAGACCTGATGTGTGCCTTGCTATTAGTTTAGCAGGGAGGTACCAAAGTAATCCAGGAGTGGATCACTGGACATCGGTTAAGAACATCGTGAAATACCTGAAAAGGACTAAGGATACGTTTCTCGTTTATGGAGGTGACAAAGAGCTTGTCGTAAATGGTTACGTCGATGCAAGCTTTGACACTGATCCGGATGACTCTAAGTCACAAACCGGATACGTATTTTTATTGAACGGTGGAGTTGTCGATTGGTGCAATTCTAAGCAAAGCGTCGTGGCGGGATCTACATGTGAAGCGGAGTACATAGCTACTTTGGAAGCAGCAAATGAAGGAGTCTGGATGAAGGAGTTCATATCCGATCTAGGTGTCATACCCAGTGCATCGAATCCAATGAAAATATTTTGTGACAATACTGGTGCAATTGCCTTGGCAAAGGAATCCAGATTTCACAGAAGAACCAAGCACATCAAGAGACGCTTCAATTCCATCCACGATTAAGTCAAGGAGGGAGACATGGAGATTTGCAAGAAACATGCGGATCAGAATGTTGCAGACCCGTTGACTAAGCCTCTCTCACGAGAAAAACATGATGAGCACCAAAACTCCATGGGTGTTAGAATCATTACTGTGTAATCTAGATTATTGACTCTAGTGCAAGTGGGAGACTGAAGGAATTATGCCCTAGAGGCAATAATAAAGTTGTAATTTATATTTCCTTATATCATGATAAATGTTTATTATTCATGCAAGAATTGTATTAACCGGAAACATAATACATGTGTGAATATATAGACAAACAAAGTGTCACTAGTATGCCTCTATTTGACTAGCTCGTTGAATCAAAGATGGTTATGTTTCCTAGCCATAGACATGTGTTGCAGTAACTGCTAGCAGTTTTGCATCTCGGTGCCACCGAATTGTTCCACTCGGCCACACCGGCAGGGTCAGGTTATATATACTGACGGGTTGAATTTTGGAAAACTTTCTGAAATCTTTTGCCCGCGCGTGACCTACTCTACCTCCTTGGGTCTCTGAATCATCTCCTCGCCGCTGGACTCCGCCGCCGTTGTCGCCGTAGCAAGTTCACCGCCGAGTTAGGATATGAACTTGATCCTTTGTGCTATTCCTTAACTCCGATTCGTAGCACATTGCATTGCCATGTTTCTTGCCATGTATGAGATCTTCATATCCAGCAGTAACTCCATAGAAAGTAGTTTTGATTCGAAAAATTTAGGGTTAGGTCTCCGCCAAACTCATCTCGAACCAACCGAGTTGTAGAAATCGGTCCCACCGATTTGGTTTAGGCCATTGCACTTGCTCTCTTTGGTCTGACCGAAAATTGCAAATCGGTGCGACCGAGTTCAACTCTCTGTGAAACCCTAGCAATATCGGTGCCACCAAACTGTGACTCGGTCTGACCGAGTTCACTAGTTCAGGCTCCAGAATTGCTTCGGTGTCACCGAGTTTTACAAATTGGTAGGTCTGAAATTCTTTCTATAGAGAACTAAAACTAAGTTTTTCTTGTCATCTATTTTGCAAAAAATTATGTGCTTTGTGATGCTCATCCACTCTACCTCATCTGCATCTATTCACAGGGTCAGCTTTCAGTTTGCAGTGCCAAGATGTCAGATCAAAGTGATAGCCAGAATGTGTCTGAGGAGCAGTTACACCTGAGTGAGGGCACTAGTCCCTCTAGCAGCTATGATGAGGGTAGCAGGAGCACACCTAGTGATCTTCCAAAGGCTGCTACCAAGTCAAGGAAGAAGAAAACTTCAGGTACTGAGGTTGAGGACTTTGTCGTTGATGAGGCCACCTCAAAGAAGAAGGTGCTCAGGAAGGAGTATGGCACAGCTGAGGCAACTAAGCCAGGTCAGAAAAGGAAGATCCCTGCCAAGAGGATTCCTATGTCAAAG
The DNA here is from genome assembly GCA_902687465.1 of Secale cereale. Classification (NCBI taxonomy): domain Eukaryota; kingdom Viridiplantae; phylum Streptophyta; class Magnoliopsida; order Poales; family Poaceae; genus Secale; species Secale cereale. The sequence goes on from LR738713.1 coordinate 401,861,860, forward strand.
GCCAGATCATCTACTCAAGAGACTATGGTGTTCACACTTGAATCCAGAGATGATGAGCCAGCAGGAAAGAAGAAGAGAGCTAGAAAGACAACAGCCAGAGTGATTGGCAAGCCATCCATGAGGGATGATGATGATGATGAGGATAAAGCTGGGGAAGAAGAAATTGTTGCACCAGCTCCTAAGTCTCAAAAGCTTATGGGAGATGCTATCAAGTCTGGGGCTGCTCCTTCTAAGCCCAAGACTGCTCCCAAAGCTGCTCAAGCCACCAAGTCAGCACCCAAGAGAAGCACTAGGAACATTCCAGTTTCAGAAAAAAAGGCCCCAGTACCTGAGGTTGCCGAAGAAGCTGAGGACCAAGTGCTCAGAAAGTTGAAGCCCTAGACCCCTGATCACAATGATGCTCATCTAGTAGCAGAGGATATGCAGTTGAGGAAGGATGTAGGTCTCGGATTATGGAGAAAGACTGATCCATATGCTGTGAGGAGAAGGACTGCTATGTACTACAGGTTTCACACCAAGGAACAACAAGACTTCTATGAGATAGTTCTTCTTGACAAGAAGCCCATTGTGTGTGATATGAGAAGGGTGGACTGGGACTTCATTGATGACAATGCAGATTACTTTCCCAATGTGCATGAAAGCTTCAAAGCATGTGGATAGGGCTGGACCAAAAGCTCGTAGCTCACGAGCTTAGTGAGCGCTTGATATTTCGGCTCGTTAAACTCGTAGCTCGCTTCTTAATGAACAGAGCCAATCATTGATTTTAGCTCGTTAAGCTTAACGAGCTTAACGAGCGAGCTAACGAGTTTCACGAGTAGCTTGTTAAGCTCATTAGTAACAACACAACACATATTTTTATCTTACGTGGCAAACTTTTTGTAGCACCTTAGCTCTCCTATTCAATCTAATCAATATAGGAGGGAACAAACTAGTATATTTATTTTCGTAGCCACCATATTTCGTCTTAAAAACCGCACATATGCACTCCTAATGTAGATTGTAACACTTTATAATCTGTTAACGAGCGCTCGCGAGCGCTCACGAGCTTAACAAGCTTCAAACGAACCGAGCCGAGCAGGGTTTTTTGCTTGTTAATCTTAGCGAGCTTAACGAGCCGAGCCTTAACGAGCACGAGCTTAACGAGTACGAGCTTAATGAGCCGAGCAACTCGTTAGTCCACCCCTACATGTGGAGTTGACAAGTTTGTGGCTTAGAAGTTAACAAAGTGGAATAATGAACTCATCATGCAATTCTACTCCACGGCTCACTTTTATCCTGATGGTAGGATTCTACGGATGTCTGAAGGTACAAGGTACCAGTCAACTGTTGCTGAGTGGACCAAGCTGATTAATGCCCCTGAAGAGCATGAGGATGATTGGATGTCTATGCCGAGAAGAAGCAAGACCAGAAATCCATGGCAAATATGTACAAGGTGATCCCTAATGATGACTTGGAGACACATAAGTTTGGGTCTGTACATCACTTGCAGTCTGGTCTAGCCACGATCAACACAATCTTGAGGCATACATTGTTGCCCAAATCTGGAGGTGCAAAGATGATAAGAGGACACTCAATCAACATGTTGCATATATTTGATGTGCCTCAGAAGTTCAAAGTCATGAGTCTCATTGTTGAAACAATCAAGAGGACTGCTGCTGATCAGAAGAGATCATGTGGATATGCTCCACACATCCAGATGCTCATCAACTCCAAGATGGGCACAGGCACATACCTATTGGATAGAGAATATCTACCCTTGGTGCTTGACTTTGAGGACAACATAGTTGTCATGGATATGAATGAGCCATCATTAGTGCAAACACATGAAAGGAGAGAGAAAGCCAAAGCAGAGAAAGCTGCCAAGATGCCAAGTGCTGAAGAAGCATCTCAAATGACTCTCAAGTCCAAGCAAGACCAAATGGCATATCTGATTCAAGCAACCATGAGGATTGAGAAGGTCTTGGCCACCCTGACTCAGAATCGGGAGAGCTTGGAGAGGATCATTGAGACTAAGTTCTATGGTCTTGATCTGAAGGTGACACAGATCTAGTCTGCAGTTGAGCAGCTCCAGGAGCAAGCAGAGGAGAGGAAAGGACACGCTACCACAGATGCATTTCAACGAGTGCCTCAAGGTCAGAGATCTGCTTCAGTGCCAGTTCCAGACACTAGAGCTACTACATCAGCACCAGCAGCCACAGCTTCAGTGCCACCTCCAGCAGCCACTCCACCAGCTCCAGCTACTTCGTTTGAAGCCTTCATCCTTGGAGTTCTCTCTACACCACCTCCCGAAGACCGAGCCTAAGTGTAACATCCCAAATTTTCAATTTGGAATGTTATACATAGATCATATTGCATTGCATGCCTTTTTGCATTTTTGTTTGTGGCGTTCCTCGAAATTCTAAGCAACTCAAGGACCTACGGAGAGAGTTGGGAATTTTACCTTTTTCGTATTTGAGTTCGCTCGAATACCGGTACGAGGACAGTGTGATTCTAATTACTTTTCTCTCCTAAAAATATTTCTAAATACAAATTATGAGCGGAGATAATATGACTTCTCAAAAATAACAGAAATATTGGAGGAAAAATGTAAAAAAATCACTTTTGGTATTTTTCTGGAATTATTTGCGATTTTATTTGCATAGGAAAAATGCGCATTTTTCAAAATTGCATTTAGGTCCGGGAAAAATGTTCACTTTGTCCTAAATATTATTAGAGGACGGTGAAAATTTATTTCGGGATTTTTGGAGTCCGTTTAGTATTTCTTTCGTTAGTTTTTCTGCGCCAGGACTCTATTTTAAAAAAAGGGGGGCAACCGACTTAGAGTCGTACTGGCCCACGACTTCGGGCTTTATAAGCCGACCCCCCCCCCCC
>LR738713.1:401864877-401903093 GCA_902687465.1 Secale cereale
CCCCCCCGGCCCAAGCCAGCCCAGCCCCGCCGCCTAACCCTAGCCGCCGCCGCCCGCAGCCGCCGTGCCACTGCACCGCCGCCTCGCCGTGCCACCGCCTCGCCGCCACCCCACCGCAGCCGCGCCGCCGCTCGGCCGCCGGACCCGTCGTCTCGCCAGAGTTCGCCGTTACGAGGTAGTTATCGGTTTTTTTAAGAACCGATCGGTTTTTGGAAACAGTAGATCTTTTTTTATTAGATTAGATCGGTTCGGTTTTTCGTCGGTTTAGTTATTTAGCGGACGTTCGTCCGTACATTCGTTTTAACGAACGGTTTTTGCCTGTTAGCCGCAGACAGCGAACGTTCGTTTGTTAGCCTGTTCGTCCATTTTCTTTTTCGGGGTATTTATCCGCGATTATTCCAATCGCGATTTCTGCCCTGATCTTGTTTTTCTTTTTTTTCGCTCGAGAGTCGGCATCAGGTGATTTAAAATCCCAGATCTTTGTCTCGATGCCCTCTTTACGTTTAACCAACTTGTACAAGGTTTTGGCTACTGTAAAATTTGACTTTAGGCCAATTAGTAATGGGAGCTCGTTTCTTTCGTAGTTTGAGTTTCGTTGCTTCTTTCGAGTTGATTCTTTTTGCAAACCGGAGTTCTTAAGTTGACCTTTCTGGTTAGATCTCTTATTTGAGTTTTACCCGTGCATTAGTTAAGTACTTATTGTGTTCTTGTTTGTTTGCGATAGAGTACCCGGAGTGGGCCGCTTGCTACTTTGAATCTCTAGGTTTTGCGGATCATCAGCAAGGCAAGTAACACTTTGATCATACTTTCCAATTACCCAGTTTTCATTGCATTAGTCAAACCCTCACATATTGCATGAGTCGGCTCAATTAACTTGTGGGACTGGGATGTAGATTGAGGTAGTACCTATTACCTGCATTATATTCAAACCTTTGGGAGTTACTTCTACGTTTGCTGCTAGGACATGCTATGCTCGTAGACGTGGATTGGGTGAGTGTATCCATGACAGATGTGAGTTTATTAATTAATGGTTCAACTTAAGGTGGCAACTTTAACACACATCTGGGTGGATTGAGGCACCTGGGTATTCCAGCGATTGCCTGTTTTTCTTTTGGACCGCCACCCAGGCTCAAAGGGATCATGAGATTATTCATACTAGAAACTTCCGTGTGTAGCCACATGCTAATATGGGCTCTCGCATAGTTGAGTAAGTTGTGGGAAACCTTTCCATGATGGGATAGCAGATATAGAGGGATTGTAGGTGTACCGGCCTATCTATCTGGTTAAGGGGACCTCTTCGGAAAGACTGTGTCTCGGTCATCCGTTTCTCAAACACCATGCAATGCGAGAAACCAAACGGAGGCGATCGAGTCTTGTGGGGAAAAGTGCACAAACCTCTGCAGAGTGTACAAACTGATCATGATTAGTCGTGTCCCCGGTTACGGACGTCTTGAGTATCTAGTACTTGGATTATCATGTGAATCTCATCATGTTACTCTAATTAATATTGTTGGGTTTAAGGATGATTTTTAATTGGGGTTGAGAGGATGTTTATCTTCTCAACGATGTTTCAACTACCATGATAGTTAATTAAAATATATTCCTTTGAAGTAGGGAAAAATTGGCTTTACGCAAAACTGTAACCATAGAGCTTTCCACCAGCCATATTGCATATAGTATAGCTTTACTTTCATTGCTCTCTTGTGTTACCTTGCCAGCATATTCCATGTAGTGACCCGTTTTTGGGCTGCAACGTTCATGTTGCAGACTTTTCAGACGACAAGTAAGGTGCCTTATAGGTCGTGGTTCTATACTCAGTGATGCCGTTGGAGTTCATGGACTCACTTATCTTCCAAGCCTTCCGCTGTTATCGTGTTAGATGGCCTTAAGCCATTTTTATTGTAATAAGTTCATTGTTGGAACTATCGATGTAATAAGTGTGTGATTGCTACTCTGTTATAAATCCTTCAAGTAATGTGCGTGTCAGCATTACTGATCCAGGGATGACACTGATGCACAGAGATCAGACTGTTTTAGGTCTGGTCGCATCAAGATGGTATCAGAGCACACGCTGACTGTAGGACACGACCACTAAGCTAAAACCCTAGAGCACTATTCACTCTTCTCTTTTTTGACTCCTCATCTTTTCTACTCTTTTAGGATGGTGGATGCAAAGAACAAGTTCACGCAACCGGATGATGATACACCATTTGGACGACACTTGAAGGAAGTCATCAGATATCTAAACATTGGACTACCAAGTTTTACCGGAACCTACAACGCCACTCTACCTGAGGAGGACCGTTGGTTGATTCAAGCCCAAGTTCCAGGAAGGACGTTCAAGCCTATCACCGCACTCATAGCATTTTCTTTTAATGCGCCTAAATGGAGCCTAGGCAGGAGCATGGCAGCCCACATCGCTATGGGAAGGATTGGAGAAGTCTACAAGCAGGAGCAAAAGGACACCATCTACCAAATTTGTGGATGCCGAGATGAGAATTGGGATATGATCAGCACCTGGAAGGATAGATCCATTGCAGCCTTCATCCAGGAGTTGAACCATCACATTCGTTGCCAGGAGCATCAGATGTGTGCAGGGATGATAGATTTGAAGAAAGCACTAAACAAAAACTTGGAGTTAGAAGAGGAACTCAAGTCTACACGCGACGGATACGAGGACGAGATGCTAATACTTGTGGAGAAGAATGATGACTTGACACGGAAGTTAGGGATACTCATGGGAGAAGAAGAAGAGGAAGAAGAACCCAAGGAGATTCCACCGGGAGACTACATCATCATTGACGACACGGATTCAGAACCTGATGATAGCAAAGACGAAGACTATGAAGATGAAGCTGGAGCGGATATCATGGAATCCTCTGTCGATCAAATTTTCTAGAAGACCACCCTGTGACTTGTAGTTTACCCCCATATATTAGTTTAGAGCACTTTTGTAACGATAGTTAGATTTGTAAGATCTTGCATGAAATTGATTGGTGTGATATGATTGTGTTTGTCTCATGTGCACATGGGTAGTGATTTTCCCTTAGACCTCAATTCTATTCTAATCTCTTCCCTCTACACCCATCAGATGCCTACAAGATGTGAGCCCGGATTGAGTTTCCCCCTGAGCTCACCCAGTTGATCCAGCAGCAGAACACCCTGATGCAACTTCTTGTCCAGAACACTCAGAACAACCAGAACAACAACAACAACAACCCTCCACCACCACCACCCGTGGACAACCTGACACGTTTCTTAAGGTTGGAACCACCCGTGTTTGCTAGCAGCATCGAACCAATAGTGGCTGATGACTGGCTACGCAAGATTGGAAGGGATTTGACCACTGCTAACTGCTCAGATGCTGAGAAGGTGCGTTTTGCCGCACACCAGTTGTCTGGACTAGCCGCAGCATGGTGGGAGAATTACACATCCACTTTTCCCATAGCCAATGTGACTTGGGATCAGTTTCAGCAAGCTTTTCGTACCGCCCATGTCTCAACTGGAGCTATGAGTATGAAGAAGCAGGAGTTTCACAATTTGCGCCAAGGCAACCGTACTGTGGCCCAGTACGTGGATGAGTTTAGTACCTTATCTCGTTATGCCCCAGATGATGTGGCCACAGATGCCGCTAAGCAGGAGAGATTCATGGATGGGCTGAATGATGAGATGAGTGTACAGTTGATGGTGGCCACTTTCAATAACTACCAGGAGCTGGTTGACCGCGCCCTAATGATTGAAAGGAAGCACCAACAGATTGAAAGTCGCAAAAGGAAGTATGGACAAGAAAAGTATAACTCTGGAGCTCAGCAGAAGCCTCGTTTTACCCCTAAAACGGTAGGACAGTTTCAACATACCCATGGAGGAGGTAGCTCGCACAATAACAATGGCCCCAAGAATGGAAATGGAAATGGAGCAAATGGTAACCAGAGCCGCCCTACACCGTCCACACCCACCAAGAAGGATTTCAGCCATGTCACCTGTTACAAGTGCGGGAAGAATGGACATTATGCCAATGAATGCCCAGAAGCTAAGAATGGGAACGGCAATGGAAGCGCCGCAAAGAAGCCCAACCCGTTCAACAAAGGACAAGTGAACCACGTGACTGTGGAGGAGGTAGAAGAGCAACCAGATGCTATTGTGGGTAAGTTTTTGGTTAAGACATTTACCGCAATAGTTCTTTTCGATACCGGTGCATCGCATTCATATATTTCAAGGGGATTCGTAAATAAACATAGGATGTCCACCCGAGTTCTTAAGACCCCCATGTTAGTAAGTTCACCAGGAGCAGAGTATATGGCACACCAAGGATGTTTTCAGACGCCATTGATCATAGGACGCCACACTTTCCCTTCTGACCTAATAGTCCTGGAGTCCCAAGGATTGGATGAGATATTAGGTATGGATTGGCTATCGAAGTATGGAGGTAACATTGACTATGCCAGCAGGTCTATTTTGCTCACCACCCCGGAGGGAAAAAGGATCAAGTATGTATCTAGGCATTCGCTAATAAGGACTCAAGTACATTCTCTCACGGGAGTTGTTCAGGAGGAAGTGCCAGTAGTAAAGGATTATCCGGATGTGTTCCCAGAGGAGTTACCTGGCATGCCACCGGATAGAGATATAGAGTTTTTATTGAACTTTTGCCAGGCACCGGGCCAATTTCTAAGAGACCATATAGGATGCCCGCAAAGGATTTGGAGGAGATAAAGAAACAAATTAAGGAGTTACTGGATAAAGGATTCATACGCCCAAGTTCTTCGCCTTGGGGTTCGCCAGTACTTTTAGTGGAGAAGAAGGATGGATCGTTAAGAATGGTTGTTGCTTACAGAGGGCTGAACGAAGTAACGATCAAGAACAAGTACCCACTACCGATGATCAATGATCTGTTCGATAGATTGCAAGGAGACAAGATATTTTCCAAGATCGATCTGCAATCAGGGAACCACCAATTGAAGATCCGAGAGCAGGATATACCTAAGACAGCCTTTACCACCAGGTACGGGTTGTACGAGTATACCGTTATGTCTTTTGGTCTGACTAACGCACCGGCATACTTTATGAACGTGATGAACAAAGTGTTTATGGAGTATTTGGATAAGTCCGTCGTAGTGCTCATAGATAATATATTGATCTTCTCGAAGGATGAAGAGGAGCATGCAGAGCATTTGCGTTTGGTATTGGAGAAGCTCAGAGAACATCAGTTATATGCCAAGTTTAGCAAATGCGAGTTTTGGTTGAAGGAAGTCGGATTTCTCGGACACGTTATATCTGGAGAAGGAATAGCAGTAGATCCCGCTAAGGTGGACATTGTGACCCATTGGGAAGCACCAACAACAGTTGGAGAGATCCGGAGTTTTCTTGGACTTGCAGGATACTACCGGAGATTTATTGAGAATTTCTCGAGGATTGAAAAGCCAATGACGGAGTTGTTAAAGAAGGACACCAAGTTCAGTTGGACAGAAGAATGTGAGGCCAGTTTCCAGGAATTAAAGAAAAGGTTGGTCTGATCCCCTGTGTTGATTCTGCTAGATCAACATAAGGATTATGAGGTGTACTGCGACGCTTCACGTCGAGGACTTGGAGCAATCCTTATGCAGGAAGGAAGAGTTGTTTCGTATGTTTCACGACTGCTAAAACCTCATGAGCTGAACTATGCCACCCAAGATTTGGAGTTAGCAGCCGTAGTGCATGCATTGAAGACGTGGAGACATTTTCTTATTGGAAACAATTGTGAACTATATACGGATCACAAGAGTTTGAAGTATATATTCACTCAGAAGGAGTTGAATCTCAGGCAAAGGAGATGGCTGGAACTCATTAAGGATTACGACATGAGATTGCATTATCATCCCGGAAAGGCTAACGTAGTAGCCAATGCGCTAAGCCATAAGAGCCATGTCAATACCCTAATGACGGAGGAATTTCCAAAGGAATTAGCCGAGGACTTACGAGAACTACGTATGGAGATAGTTCCGAGAGGCTATTTAGCAACCCTGGAGATCCAGTCTACCCTGATGGATAAAATCAGAGAAGCTCAGAAAACTGACGAGGAGGTTGTCTCTATAAAGGAGAGGATGAGCGAAGGAAGAGCTAAAGGTTTTCGTGAGGATAAACACAACACCTTATGGTTTGAGGACCGCATTTATGTGCCTAATGACCCGGAGATCAGGAAGTTGATTCTACAGGAGGCCCATGATTCACCATACTCGATTCACCTAGGATATACTAAGATGTATTTGGATTTGAAGGACATTTTCTGGTGTACTGGTATAAAGAAAGATATCGCGGAGTATGTAGCAGTTTGTGATGTATGTCAGAGAGTAAAGGCAGAACATCAAAAGCCAGCAGGATTGTTACAACCTATGTCGATACCCGAATGGAAGTGGGAGAAGCTTGGCATGGATTTTATCACCAGATTGCCCAGGACCAAAGCAGGATATGATTCAATTTGGGTAATAGTGGACCGATTGACGAAGGTAGCCCACTTTATCCCTGTGAAAACCACATATACCAGTGCAAAGTTGGCAAAGATATACATGACCCGAATTGTATGTCTGCATGGACTTCCAAGGAGCATCGTATCAGATAGAGGAACCCATTTTACCTCAAAGTTCTGGAATCAGTTACATGAAACTTTGGGTACCAAACTAGAGTTTAGCACAACTTTTCACCCGCAGACAGATGGACAGACTGAGAGAGTCAATCAGATTTTGGAAGATATGCTGAGAGCTTGTGCATTAGATTATGGGTCTAGTTGGGATGACAATTTTCCCTACGCGGAGTTCTCATACAACAACAGTTACCAAGCCAGTTTGAAGATGGCACCGTTCGAGGCATTGTATGGAAGGAGATGCCGAACACCGTTAATGTGGGATGCAGTTGGAGACCGACAGTTGTTTGGACCAGACTTAATCAAAGAGTCTGAGGAGAAGGTGAAGTTGATTCGAGATAGATTGAAGGTAGCTCAGTCCAGGCAGAAGAGTTATGCAGACTCGAAGCGCAAGGAGATAGCCTATGAGATCGGAGATAGAGCATCATTGAGAGTATCGCCTCTGCGAGGAGTTAAACGTTTCGGAGTTAAAGGGAAGCTAGCCCCGAGATTTGTGGGACCTTACCGTGTTTTGGAACGCATGGGAGAGGTTGCCTATAAGTTGGAGTTGCCCGAGGGATTGTCAGGAGTGCACGACGTGTTTCACGTTTCACAGCTTAAGAAGTGCCAAGCGGAGATGGCCGATATACCGCTTAGAGACACAGTACCCCTGGAAGCAATTCAGTTGGACAGTGATCTGACTTACGAGGAGAAGCCTGTTAAGATTCTCGAATTTTCGAGCAGAGTCACCCGCAGTAAGGTTATCAAGTTTTGCAAAGTTCAGTGGAGTCACCACACCGAGGAAGAAGCCACCTGGGAACGAGAAGATGATCTACGCAAGGACCACCCACACATGTTCTCTAGCCAAGTCGAATCTCGAGGGCGAGATTCATTCTAAGGGTGGTAGGTTTGTAACATCCCAAATTTTCAATTGGAAATGTTATACATAGATCATATTGCATTGCATGCCTTTTTGCATTTTTTTTGGCGTTCCTCGAAATTCTAAGCAACTCAAGGACCTACGGAGGGAGTTGGGAATTTTACCATTTTCGTATTTGAGTTCGCTCGAATACCGGTACGAGGACAGTGTGATTCTAATTACATTTCTCTCCTAAAAATATTTCTAAATACAAATTATGAGCCGAGATAATATGACTTCTCCAAAATAACAGAAATATTGGAGGAAAAATGTTAAAATCACTTTTGGTATTTTTCTGGAATTATTTGCGATTTTATTTGCATAGGAAAAATGCGCGTTTTTCAAAATTACATTTAGGTCCGGGAAAAATGTTCACTTTGTCCTAAATATTATTAGAGGACGGTGAAAATTTATTTCGGGATTTTTGGAGTCCGTTTAGTATTTCTTTCGTTAGTTTTTCTGCGCGAGGACTCTATTTAAAAAAAGGGGGGCAACCGACTTAGAGTCGTACTGGCCTAGGACTTCGGGCTTTATAAGCCGACCCCCCTGGCCCAAGCCAGCCCAGCCCCGCCGCCTAACCCTAGCCGCCGCCGCCTCGCCGCCGCCACCCGCAGCCGCCGCCGCCTGCGCCAGCGCCGCCGCACCGCAGCCTCGCCGTGTCGCCGCCTCGCCGCCACCCCACCGCAGCCGCGCCGCCGCTCCGCCGCCGGACTGCCGCCGCCGGACCCGTCGTCTCGCCGGAGTTTGTCGTTACGAGGTAGTTATCGGATTTTTTTAAGAACCGATCGGTTTTCGTAAACCATAGATCTGTTTTTTTATTAGATTAGATCGGTTCGGTTTTTCGTCAGTTTACTTATTTAGCGGACGTTCGTCCGTACGTTCATTTTAACGAACAGTTTTATCCTGTTAGCCACAGACAGTGAACGTTCGTTCGTTAGCCTGTTCGTCCGTTTTCTTTTTCGGGGTATTTATCCGCAATTATTCCGATCGTGATTTCTGCCCTGATCTTGTTTTTCGTTTTTCTTTTCGCTCGAGAGTCGGAATCAGGTGATTCAAAATCCCAGATATTCGTCTCGATGCCCTCTTTACGTTTAACCAACTTGAACAAGGTTTTGTCTACTGTAAAATTTTACTTTAGGCCAATTAGTAACGGGAGCTCGTTTCTTTCGCAGTTTGAGTTTCGTTGCTTCTTTCGAGTTGATTCTTTTTGCAAACCGGAGTTCTTAAGTTGACCTTTCTGGTTAGATCTCTTATTTGACTTTTACCCGTGCATTAGTTAAGTACTTATTGTGTGCTTGTTTGTTTGCGATAGAGTACCCGCAGTGCGCCGCTTGGTACTTTGAATCTCTAGGTTTTGCGGATCATCAGCAAGGCAAGTAACACTTTGATCATACTTTCCAATTACCCAGTTTTCATTGCATTAGTCAAACCCTCACACATTGGATGAGTAGGATCAATTAACTTTTGGGACTGGGAAGTAAATTGAGGTAGTACCTATTACCAGCATTACATTCAAACCTTTGGGAGTTACTTCTACGTTTGCTGTTAGGACATGCTATGCTCGTAGACGTGGATTGGGTGAGTGTATCCATGACAGATGTGAGTTTATTAATTAATGGTTCAACTTAAGGTGGCAACTTGAAGACACATCTGGGTGGATTGAGGCACCTGGGTATTCCAGCGATTGCCTGTTTTTCTTTTGGACCGCCACCCAGGCTCAAAGGGATCATGAGATTATTCATACTAGAAACTTCTGTATGCAGCCACATGCCAATATGGGCTCTGGCATAGTTGAGTAAGTTGTGGGAAACCTTTCCATGATGGGCAAGCAGATGTAGAGGGATTGTAGGTGTACCGGCCTATCTATCTGGTTAAGGGGACCTCTTCGTAAAGACTGTGTCTCGGTCATCCGTTTCTCAAACACCATGCAGTGCGAGAAACCAAACGGAGGCGATCGAGTCTTGTGGGGAAAAGTGCACAAACCTCTGCAGAGTGTACAAACTGATCATGATTAGTCGTGTCCCCGGTTACGGACGTCTTGAGTATCTAGTACTTGGATTATCATGTGAATCTCATCATGTTACTCTAATTAATATTGTTGGGTTTAATGATGATTTTTAATTGGGGTTGAGAGGATGTTTATCTTCTCAACGATGTTTCAACTACCATGATAGTTAATTAAAATCTATTCCTTTGAAGTAGGGAAAATTGGCTTTACGCAAAACTGTAACCATAGAGCTTTCCACCAGCCATATTGCATATAGTATAGCTTTACTTTCATTGCTCTCTTGTGTTACCTTGCCAGCATATTCCATGTGCTGACCCGTTTTCGGGCTGCAACGTTCATGTTGTAGACTTTTCAGACGACGAGTAAGGTGCCTTATAGGTCGTGGTTCTATACTCAGTGATGATGTTGGAGTTGATGTACTCACTTATCTTCCAAGCCTTCCGATGTTATCGTGTTAGACGGCCTTAAGCCATTTTTATTGTAATAAGTTCATCGTTGGAACTATCGATGTAATAAGTGTGTGATTGCTACTCTATTATAAATCCTGCAAGTACTGTGCGTGTCAGCATTACTGATCCAGGGATGACACTGATGCACAGAGATCAGACTGTTTGAGGTCTGGTCGCTACACTGAGAGACGCATAGCACTATGCATTTTCAAACTTATTGGTAACTTGTTTCCAAAGGGGGAGAAATATGTATAGATCATAGGCTTTGAGAGAGAGTGTTTTGCCTCTTTGGTCTCTCTTACTTTTAGTTGAACTTTATTGTGTGTTTTCTTAGTACTCTATGTCCGTGTGTGACATACTTGTTTGATCATGTGATTGATCATATGCTACCTTAATGCTTGCTTCGATGATGCTATCTTTTATATCTTTATATGATCATTCACTTTGCTTGGTGATGAGTGCATGTTCTCATTTATGTATCATTTTGAGCGCTCCACCAAGATGTATGTGAAATGGAAGAGTAACCCATGATCCTAATCGATTGTGCATTTGCATTCAAATGCAAATTTCAAATAATGCACAAATTTAGGGGGAGCTCTTGTTTATCACATACTTCTCAAAGAGACGATGTATTTCGATCTTATTCATTTGTCAAAGCTTTGATCTATATGTTGTCACCAATTACCAAAAAGGGGGAGATTGAAAGTGCAACTATCCTCGGGTGGTTTTGGTAATTACTAACAACATATAGCTAATTGAACTAATGCTATCTCAAGATGATATTTTAAGAAAGTTCAATGATTGGCATGGCATGGACTAAGAATGTGGACCCCTCAAAATGCTAAGGACATATATTGGCTCAAGCTCAAGACTGTACATTTTCCATTTTAGTGATCCAAGATCACATTGAGTCCATAGGAAAGCCCATACTATTAAAAGGGGATGAGGTGTTGCCTAATGGGTTTCGTGCTCAAAATGCTTAGTGATATGCTCCAAAACCCTCAACCACTTTCTCACATCGACATATGTCCCAAACCAAAAGTCAAACTCGGCCCCACCAAAAAGTTATATCCGGCGCCACCGAGTTCATTTGACTTAGCCACTGCCACTAAACCCTAATCACTTCGGTCTCACCGAAAGGGATCTCGGTCTCACCGAGATAGGATTGCAAACTCTCTGTTTCCCTTCGTAACATTTCGGCCTCACCGAGATGAGCGATTGGTCCCACCGAGTTCGCAATGCAAACTTTCTGTTTCCTCTTCGTAATGTTTTGGTCTCAGCGAAACGAGCGAATCGGTCCCACCGAGTTTGCCTGACCAACTCTCTATAAGCTTATTACCAAAATCAGTCTCACCGAGTTTGTGTAATCGGTCTCACCGAGATTACGTTATGCCCTAACCCTAATGAAATCGGTCCCACCGAGCTGATCATATCGGTCCCACCGAAATGCTTAACGGGCACATTATGAATTAAATCGGTCTGACCGAGTTCTCTGAATCGATGCCACCAAGTTTGGTAAATTGTGTGTAACGGTTAGATTTTGTGTGGACGCTATATATACCCCTCCACCCACTCTTCACTCATGGAGAGAGCCACCAGAACATACCTACACTTCCATCATACATGTTCTGAGAGAAACCACCTACTCAAGTGTTGAGATCAAGACATTCCATTCCTACCATATGAATCTTGTTCTCTAGCCTTCCCCAAGTTGCTTTCCACTCAGATCTTTCTTCCACCATATCCAAATCTATGAGGAGCTGTTTGAGTGTTGGGGAGACTATCATTTGAAGCATTTGAGCAAGGACTTCATCATCAACACACCATCTATTACCTTTTGGAGAGTGGTGTCTCCTAGATTGGTTAGGTGTCACTTGGGAGCCTCCGACAAGATTGTGGAGTTGAACCAAGGAGTTTGTAAGGGCAAGGAGATCGACTAGTTTGTGAATATCTACCCCTAAGGGGGCAAGTCCTTCGTGGGCGATGGCCATGGTGGGATAGACAAGGTTGCTTCTTCGTGGACCCTTCTTGGGTGGAGCCCTCCGTGGACTCGCGCAGCCATTACCCTTCGTCGGTTGAAGTCTCCATCAACTTCGATGTACGATAGCACCACCTATCGGAACCAAGACAAAAACATCTGTGTCTTCACTTGCGTTTCCTCCCTCCAAACTGCTCCCTTTACCTTCATATGCAATTGTTTTACATTCCTCTCCTATACTCTTAGAATTGCATGTGTAGGTTGATTGCTTGACTTGTGCTAAGTTGCTATAATCTGCGAAGAATTAAAATTGGGAAAAGGCTAGATTTTTATTTCATCAAGTAGTCTAATCACCCCCCCCCCCTCCCCTCTAGACATACTTTCAATCCTACAAGTGGTATCAGAGCTTTGGTCTCCTTTTGCCTTGATTTCCATAGCTTTGGTGATCATTGCCTTGGTTTCACAACCTAGGAGAGTATGGCGTCTAGCGAGGGTAGTTACCACCAAAGAGGTCCTTATTTTGATGGCACTAATTTTGCTAGTTGGAAGCATAACATGAAAATGCATATTCTTGGACATAGCCCCGCCGTTTGGGCTATTGTGTGTATTGGTTTGCAAGGTGAATTCTTCAATGTGAAGGAACCAAATCATGAAGCTAACGCGGAAGAGTTGAAGATGCTGCAACACAATGCTCAAGCTTGCGATATCCTCTTCAACGGATTGTGCCCCGAAGAATTCAACAAAATCAGCCGTCTTGAGAATGCAAAGGAAATTAGGGATACTTTGATTGATATGCACGAAGGTACCAACTCCGTCAAGGAATCCAAGTTGGATGTGCTTCAAACTCAACTTGGCAAGTTCAAGATGAAGGATGGTGAAGGTCTCGCTGAAATGTACTCTAGGCTTGCTCTCATCACAAATGAGATTGTCGGCTTAGGAAGTGAAGAGATGACCAACAGATTCATCATCAAGAAGATCCTAAGAGACATGGATGGAAAATATGATACCGTGTGCACATTGATCCAAATGATGCCCAACTACAAAGATCTCAAGCCAACGGATGTCATTGGAAGAATTGTTGCTCATGAGATGTCACTCAAAGATAAAGAAGGGCTTCACAACAAGTCTAGTGGTGCTTACAAAGCCTCATGTGACGCTCCTACATCATCAACTGAGAAACAAGTCTTCAATGAAGAATTGAGCTTAATGGTGAAGAACTTCAACAAGTTCTACAAGACTAGAAGCAAAGAGAGAAGTTCCAAGTCAAGGTCCTACAATGACAAGAGATCTTCAAGTCGTGATCATAATTGTTACAACTGTGGAAGACCCGGACACTCCTCCAATGAGTGTACGGCTCCCCACAAGAGAAGAGAAGACTCACCTAAAAGGAGAAGTAGAAGAGAAGATTCACCACCAAGAGAGAGAAGGAGTAGAGATGATCGTTATGAACGAAGACCTTCTTGGAGAAGCAAAGATTCTGAAAGGAAGGACAAATCATCAAGGAGCTATACAAGACGAAGACATCAAGCTCATGTTGGTGAATGGGCATCCGGTTCCGACTCCGATAACCACTCCGAGAGAAGCTACTACTCCGACTCCGAAGATACTCAAGATGAAGGTGTTTCCGGAATTGCTCTTGTGTCAACCAACTCCTACGACATATTTGACTCACCAAATGAAGGAATTGGAAGATTGTCGTGGTTTTGTCACGGCAGATGTCCTAGCGAAAGGACTTAGTCGTGAGGCCATCGCTACGGGTTAGCTTAAAGGGATTAAAGCGGACAAGGACACAGGGATTTTATACTAGTTCGGCCCCCTCGATGAAGGTAAAAGCCTACGTCTAGTTTGGTGTAATATTGCTAGGGTTTCGATGACCAGGGAGCGAATCCGCTTTGCCTGTGTCTCGAACTGTTGTTCTCTGCCTTGAACCATCGCCGGGTCGTGCCTTTACATACGAGGTGACGCACGGTCCGGTTTACAGAATCCCGCGGCCGGCTCATAAACGTGTCCGGCTCGTTTTCTATCCTTCCTACCTTACATCACAAGTTGCACATCATATGGCGGTTTACAAATCATGGGCCCTAACGCCTCTTGGGCTTTAAGCTTCTTGGACTAAAGCGCCTTGCTCCATATTCGGCTGGGCTTCAGTAGAAATAATCTCCATAGGCATAAACCGGCCCCTCCTAGGTGGTTTATACCTAGTAATAATATCCCTAACATTAGGCCCCAGGTTGATTTGAACCTGTTCATGTCAATCTTCAACGTCTTGTATAGATTTCCCCTTCCGCAGCTTCAAATGCTTCATAAACCGGCGTGACGTCATCTTTCCGGATCCTATTAAACCGTCGTGACGTCATTTGCCAACTCACACTTGTATCTGTTTTTTATCTTTCATTCATTAAAAGCTCCGGAGATCGAGGCAATGGTATCTTGCCATATCCGCCTTTTTGGCTCCTTGATTCCCGCACCTGCTGTTTCATTTTACGGCTTATAAATAGGGCAGGGGGGTATCTCCTTTTCCCCCCTTGCTCCCTTGCCTTCTCCTTCCTCACGCCTGTTCATACCCGAGCACCGCCGCCGCCGTCAAGCTCCGCGTCTTCATCAAACTTGGCCGCTGCATCAACCTGACTGGACCAGAGAACTCCGGCGTGCCTCCACATTCGCTTGCTCCGGTAAGTTTCCTTCTTATCCTGCACCTAGATCTTATTAGGGTTTCTCCTTCATACGAGTTTGCGGGTAGGCACTGTTCTTCCTAGTTCTTCGTCCTAGCCCGATAGTTTTAGTGCAGATCTGAATCTCCTATTTGATAGCTGTAGGCGTAACTCCATTTCTTCACTGTGCCTTTATCTTTCCCAATGTTACTAGTCTAGATTGCATCTGCTAGAACCTTCATCACATCTGTTGAATATAACCTAAATATCTCTGAATTTCCAGCATGTTGTAGATCCGTATTTTCATTACTATCTGTGCGAAAACTGTTTCTTCACAACTTCAGATCTGTATCTTGTATACCCTTGTTAGCGGTTTAGTTTTCTCAGACACTGTAATCCGGTAGATGCCATTGTTTTTTAGCTGTTCCAGATATCTTATCTTAATCCGGTAGATACCATTAGGCCCCTGCCTAAACCGCCGTTAAATAAGTACCTTTCTAGATGCTGTCGGTTTAGCTTGCTCTAGATCATAAACCGGCTCTTCATTATGTTTTAAGACTTCTTTTCAAAAATGGCCACTCAAGCCAAGCAGTTTACCTCCTGCAACTGGGTCCAATCCCGGGTTACTAAGGAGGACTTAGAGCAACTGGCCAAAATTGGCGCTTTAGGCCCAAAAAATGTCCTTCAATGGAGGGTCCCCGGATCAGAGTGTCCTCCGGAACCCAAAGAGGGAGAAGTTGTCATTTTTCTTCATCACTTAGCCTGGGGATTCAATCCTCCCGGGTCAAAATTCTTCCGCGATGTGCTAGCCAATTTCCAGCTTCATCCGCAAGATATTGGTCCCAACTCTGTGTCGAATATTTGCAACTTCCAAGTTTTTTTGTGAAGCTTATCTGCAAGAGGAGCCATCAGTTGAGTTGTTCCGGGATTTCTTTCACTTAAACCGCCGCACTGAATTTCATGACGGTTCAAATACTGAGCTCGGCGGGATGTCTATTCAGAAAAGGAAGGACGTTAGTTTTCCTCACGCCAGTCTCCACAGCCATCCAAAGGACTGGAATCAGACTTTGTTCTACTGCTTAGATACTTCCCCGGAATATGAGAATCCATTGCCGGGTTATCGCTTCCACCGTCTTTAGGAGAACCACCCCTTTCCACAGCGGCTAAGTGCCCAGGAACGAGCTCGTTATGCTCCTCAGCTCTCAAAGCTCAGGGCCTTTATGGCTAATGGTCTGACAGGGGTTGACTTTGTCTGCTGCTGGATTTCTTGGAGTATTCTCCCGCTAAGCCGGCGTTCTGGTTTAATGTGTGAGTATACTGGGAATCCAACAGATCCTTTGTGCCACACAGAAGCGGTGTTATCAGAAAATGAGATCAATGAATCCGTCAAGAGACTGCTGAATGAACCCATAGAAGTTTGCAGTCAAACCGGATTGGCTCCCTTCTCTGCGCTCAACAAACCACCATCGGTAAAAAAAATTGTTTTGGTTTGTTTTAATCCGTCTGCAGCACTCGTCTTGAAGTGTCTTTATTTCTTCAACAGGATAATGATCCATTCTGGAAGAGGAAGGCCCAGGATAAACCGGCGAAAGCACCTCGCCAAAAGACCAAGCCTATCAAGAAAATCGTCAAGAAGAAAAACACTGTCACGTCTGGATCCAATCCGGAAGATGATGAACCAGCCTCCGAGGTACTACCTGATTCTTTTGACTTCCTTGTCTTTTCTTTATCTGCATTTTTATTAACAATGACTGTACCCAGGGACACGCGGAAGGCAGTAAAGCGGACGATGTTGAGGTAATTACTCTTTCTTCCGGTTCAGAACCGCTGCCATCACAAAAAATTCGTCGGACAAGCCGGAAAGTACAGTTTTCTCATCCTTTTGCTTATTTAGATCCAAACTTTATTTTGAAGAAACAGCAACATGAAGTTCGCCGCACCACACATCATAGCGGTCACGCTATTGAATCCACCGGGTTACCGCACACTCCAGCCCGGAGGCGCCGTTCCGAGGTTTTACACACTCCAGATGCTCTTTATCCCAAAGCAGGTCTTATTCGACAACCCCTTAATCCATCTGATTCGAATTATGAGGAAACTCCTCATTCATCTTCTGGCGAATCAACAGCCACGCAGATTCCTCCCCTCAAAACTGTTCCTGGGTAAGCTGTTTTCCACTTTGTCTGGTTTAACTTTTGTCTTGACTCTTCTGATTTTCATTATCTTTATCTTTCGCAGTAAACCCAATCCTAGCAAAAAGGCCAAACTGAATAAACCAGCAGTCGATAACACAATTCCTAAACCGGCAGAAAATCCTGAATTTGCTGAACCCTCTGACGACAATGCTGATATTTTGCATGATGTTTCTCCCGCTATGGATCACAAAGTCTTTGTTGATCAGGGGAGCGATCCAATGGACCGTGACCTTGAACCGGCCAGTCCTGCCCGAGCCAGCCCTGCTCCTGCTAGTCTGATACGTCCAAAATGCATCACTATTTTGTATCATAATTTATCCTTATTCATTGATATATTTCACATTACGATGATGTTCTTATGTTGTTTTGGCCTATTTTACACAGTTTGCAACTTTCCGGTGCCGAAGCAGCAGACGCAGGATTCAGCGATAAAAAGTGGACGCTGAGTTGCTAAAGAAGAATACCTCCAAATTACCTGAAAATCGACGGAGGATATTTTTCGGACGAATCACGAAGACATGCGAAAGGGCAACCAGAGGGGGGCCACAGGGTGCCCAGGCGCCCTGGGCCCCCCCCCCTGGCCGCGCCGGGGGGGGCGCCTGGAGCCCCTGGCCCGCCTCCGGCTGCCCCCTTTTGCCTATATACTCCCCGTTATCTGAAAACCCTAAAAACGGGAGTTTTTACGGAGTTCCGCCGCCGCTCCGTGGCGGAAACCAACAGAGAAGAAAAAGCCATCTCCGACGGGCAGATTCCGCCGGGGAGATCACCTCCCGGAAGGGGAGATCGTCGCCATCGTCATCACCATCGTCACGGGCATCATCGAGATCATCATCAACATCATCCCCAACACCAGCACCATCTCCATCTTCATCCAAATCTCATCTCACAATTGCAACTTGTGTTGTAACTCGTATTACCTATCCTCTCTACTCCATCGGTGTTGATTACTACTTTGTGGTGAATGCTATTGAGTTTTGTTGGAGAAATATTATTATGTCCAGATTGTTTATCACCCATTTATCTCCACTGATCATGATCTCTTTTATGTCTCGTGGGTAGTTACCTTAGTTCTTGAGGACATGGGGAAAGTCTTGTTGTTAGTAGTCATATGCTGTTGAAGTAATATGTGTTGTTTGATACTTAAGTTGCGTTGTCATTCTACTAGTGGTGTTGTGTGAGTCGAACAATCAACACTTCGCCTTATTAAGGACCTAGGAGAATACATTGTGTAAAAAGAATGCTTATGGTGGGTTGCCGGAGTGACAGAAACCTGAACCCCAGTTCGCACGCTTTTGCATAAGGGAACAATGGATCCTCGATCGTATTGCTATGGTTAGGCTTTTGCCTTAAATACTATCTTGTATTTGCGGATGCTTGCAAGGTGTTTAATCATAAGAGTGCACTCATCTTAGTCTAGAGAGTGTACTAGCATAGATCCACCCACTCAACACTTATCAACACATAACATAGTATCGATACGGAATATGGTGAAAGCACATGACTACCTCTCCCGTGTGTCCTCAGGAACGCTTTAGCCTTTATAAGTTCAGTTGCTAGGCCTCTCCTTTGCTAAGAAAGGATTGGGCCACTTGTTACTCTCAGAGCCTTTTACATTGCTTGCTTTTACTTTCCTGTTGCTTATATCGAGAAAACCCCTAAAAAGTTATCTTTCAGTGCTTGCAGTAATTTCTTGCTCAGAATCGCTTATCAATACCTTCTGCTCCTCGTTGGGTTCGACACTCTTACTTATCGAAAACGCTGCAATAGATCCCTTACGGTTGTGGGTCATCAAGTACCGTTTTCTGGCGCCGTTGCCGGGGAGCGTAGCGCTATTGGTAAAGTGAAACTGGTAAGAAAGTTTTTATAAGTCTGTTTTTATTTTTGCTATTGCCGCTCTTTGTCCTTATGGACAACCCTGTTATTGGATCGTTGCTTGCGGGAAGGCGCCCCACACCTGTGGTGGTTGATCCTCCCCCTACTGAAATTGTGCCTTATAAAATACCAGCTGGTATTATCGATTATGTTTTGGCTAATCGTTATGCAGGAGACAGACATCCCGGTGAACACTTGCTATATTTGTCACAACTATGTTCATTATTTAAGCTTGCAGGTGTATCGAGGGAGTTTGTCATGAGGAAATTGTTTGTTGTATCACTTATAGATAAAGCTTCAGATTGGTATAGGCTTCTCGATAACTCATACTTGCTTGACTGGCAGGAGCTTATGTCTCTCTTTTATACTAAGTTTTATCCTCTTCATGAAATTCATCGAGACAGGAACTATATCTATAACTTTAGGTCTCGTGAAGGAGAAAGCATTGCTCAAGCTTGGGGGAGATTGAAGTCCCTAATGCTCAAATGCCCTATTCATAAGCTTCCCAAGGAAATTCTACTTACAAATTTTTATGCCAGGCTTTCTCGTCAGGATAAGGAGATGCTGGATGCCTCCTCTAGTGGGGTATTTCAGACGAAGAGTGTTGAAGAAAGGTGGGATCTCATTGAAAGGATCCAGAGGAACACCGAAGATTGGGAAATTGATAAAGGTATTGAACCCGCTATAAATTATGAACATGGTTATATTGAGAGCTATGTGAAAACTGATTACTTCAATACTTTTTGCTCTAAGATTGGTCTTGATTCCCATCTAATGATTGATTTCTGTAAGAATTTTGCCTCTCACGTTGATTCTTTTAAAAAGAAGAGAGACCAGCATCATGAACCTTTTAAAGAGCTACCTGTTGATATTCATGTTGCTGACCCTATTTTGCCTGCAGTTATATATGAACAGCCCCCTTTTCCCGCAAGGATAAGGGAGCACTCTCTTGTGACAGGCATAATAAATAAAAGTGAGAGAAGAGTTAATGAGCCTGAGGACCAGATCAGGGTCGATCCTCAAGTTGCATTGATTAAAGACCTTGTTACTAATGATATTTTGGATTCCAATATAAATTTTTGTGCTGTTTCCACTAACCTTGTCACAGCCAAGAATAAAGGCCCAATTTCAGGTACTCCAGTGGTATCTGTTAAAATAGGAGATCATAATTATTATGGGCTATGCGATTTGGGATCGAGTGCAAGTGCTATCCCCTATTCACTTTATGAAGAGATCATCGGTGAGATTTCCCCTTGTGAACTTGAAGAAGTTGATGTTACTATTCATCTTGCAAACAGAACAACTATCTCTCCTATCGGAATTGTGAGGGACGTTGAAGTCCTATGTGGAAAGAGATGCGAGGAGACAAATTTGGTACTCAACTGGGAGAAGTGCCACTTCATGGTTAACGAAGGAATTGTTCTTGGTCACAAGATTTCCGAAAGGGGAATTGAAGTGGACAAAGCCAAGATCGAAGCTATTGAGAGGATGCCCTATCCAAGGGACATCAAAGGTATTCGCAGTTTTCTTGGTCATGCTGGTTTCTATAGAAGATTTATTAAAGACTTTTCTAAGACCTCGAGGCCCCTCACTAATCTTCTCCAGAAGGACGTTCCTTTTGTATTTAATGAGGATTGTAAGGAAGCTTTTGAAGTTCTTAAGAAAGCTTTAATAACCGCTCCTATAGTACAACCACCTGACTGGAATTTACCTTTTGAGATTATGTGTGATGCAAGTGATTTTGTTGTTGGAGCTGTTTTAGGACAAAGAGTTGATAAAAAATTGAATGTTATACATTATGCTAGCAAAACCCTTGATAGTGCTCAAAAGAATTATGCTACTACTGAGAAGGAATTCTTAGCGGTAGTATTTGCTTGTGATAAGTTTAGGAAGTATATTGTTGATTCCAAAGTTATTATTCATACTGATCATGTTGCCATTAAGTACCTTATGACAAAGAAGGATGCCAAGCCAAGGCTTATCAGATGGGTACTCCTTCTTCAAGAATTTCATTTGCAGATCGTTGATAGGAAAGGGGAAGACAATCTGGTGGCGGACAATCTTTCAAGGATGGAAGATATACCGCACGACCCCATACCAGTCAACGATAGTTTTCCAGACGAGCAACTTGCCGTTGTAAAAGTACAATCTCTTTCCGATCCTTGGTATGCAGATTATGCTAATTTTATTGTTGCAAAGTATTTGCCTCCAGGTTTAACATTTCGGCAAAGGAAGAAGTTCTTTCATGATTTGAGGCACTACTTTTGGGATGACCCACATCTTTTCAAACAAGGTCCCGACGGGATCGTGAGAATATGCATACCGGAACATGAGCAGAAGGACATTCTCAGATGGTGTCATGATAGTCCCTATGGAGGACATCACGCCGGTGAGAGGACTGCACATAAGGTTCTTCAATCAGGTTTTTATTGGCCTACTCTCTTTAAGGATGCTAGAAATTATGTTTTAGCCTGTGATAAATGTCAGAGAGTTGGTAACATTAGTAGAAGGAATGAGATGCCTATGAATTACTCACTAGTGATTGAACCTTTTGATTGTTGGGGTTTTGATTTTATGGGTCCTTTTCCTTCTTCGCACAAGTACACTCACATTTTAGTAGCTGTTGATTATGTGACCAAGTGGGTTGAAGCAATCCCCACTGAAAGTGCTGATCACAAGACATCTTTGAAAATGCTTAAAGATGTAATTTTTCCTAGGTTTGGTGTACCAAGGTATCTCATGACTGATGGATGATCACACTTCATGCACGGAGCCTTTAGAAAAGCTTTAGCAAAATACGATGTCAACCATAGAATTGCTTCACCATATCACCCTCAAACTAGTGGGCAAGTTGAGCTCACCAATAGAGAGATTAAGTTGATCTTGCAGAAGACAGTAACAGAAATAGAAAGGACTGGTCAAACAAGTTAGGAGATGCTTTGTGGGCATATAGAACTGCTTACAAAAACCCCATGGGCTTGTCCCCCTATAAGATGGTGTATGGCAAGGCTTGCCATTTGCCATTAGAGTTAGAGCACAAAGCTTTCTGGGCTGTTAGAGAGCTTAATGCTGACCCAAAATTAGCTGGTGAGAAGCGTCTCATGAACTTGACTTCTCTAGATGAATGGAGAAGTGAAGCTTACGATAGCGCTAAAATGTTCAAGGAAAAGGTAAAAAAGTGGCATGATAGGAAGATTCTGAAACGTGAATTTAATGTTGGTGATAAAGTTTTGTTGTTTAGATCCCGTTTCAGGTTTTCTCCAGGCAAACTACTTTCCAGGTGGGAAGGGCCATTTCATATTGAAGAAGTCTATCGGTCTGGTGCAATTAAGATTAACAATTTTGAAGGCACCAAACCTCAAGTTGTGAATGGGCAAAGACTTAAACATTACATAGCAGGAGACCCTGTCAATGTTGATGTGAATATAATATACACAACAACTCACGAAGAACATGTTGCAGCCCTGTTTCAGACGCCAGCAGAAGTAGAATAAAGAAAAGGTATGTAGCACGGTAAGGAAACATCGCGAACCGCCATAAAAGTTCTGTATTACGAGTTTTTGCAAAAATTAGTAAAATTCTGAGCCTATGTGGAGCCGGAGACGAGCTCCAGGGGGTCCAGGCGCCCCCCTGGCGCGCCCTACCTCCTGGCCGCGCCGCCAGGGCGCCTGGACACCCGGGAGTCCGTCTCCGACCCCGCTTTAGCCCGTTATCTTCCTTTCTGTGCATAAATTTTTGCTATATATTTGCCCGGATTGTTCCGGAAACGTATCTTGCGATTTCGTGTGTTTTCTTTTCGATCTGTTTCTGCCAGGGAATCTTTCAGCTGAATCTAGGTGCCATGGCTTCTCCAAGTTCCCCCAAGGACAAGTTCGTCGTCAAAGTCATCAACCCTTACCTCGCTGAGGTGAAGAAGCACCCTCAGGTTGTTCGGATGGAGGACGGTGTCCTTCATCAAGAAGATCTGAAGGGACCTATCAAGGAGGGGAGCACCCAGGCCAGGCTGGAAGAAGTGGAGCAAGAAGTCTTCGAGTACAAGAAGATGATTGAGCGTGGTGTTGAAGCTAACTTTGACATCATCAACGAGCTGAAGACCTACTTCCTGAAGGAGATGAAGGAGATGTGGAAAAGCATCACTGCGTCTGAAGAAAGGATTGAGGACCTCCAAGGGCAAATTTATGATCTACATAACCAGAACTGTGAGTATGAACTAAGGTTTATGCGCATGGGTATGGGTGCTGAATGCAGGATTCAGGAGACAAACTTCTCATATGCGACTGGAGAACCCCTTCCATGGAAGCGTTTCGCCGGAGACTACGTGATCAACGCCAACAAGGATGAGGAGTGAAATCTCCTTGGGTAACGGCATTCCCTTTGCTTGTTCCAAGCTTGGGGGGGAGTGCCCGGTATCTTTATCTTTACCTTTTGTCTTTTAGAGTCAAGTAGAGTCATATCATGTTTAGGGAGGTTATTATATGAAATAGGTGTGTGCATTGAGGTCTATCACTCCTTCGGTGGAGAGATTGTATCCGTGAGTGTGGAGTCGTCTATGGTGGAATATTAATGAGAAGTTTATTGGTTCCTTTAGCTGCACTCGGTATTCTCTTCACACAATCGACCCTATATGATGATTCTTATGAGGAGTATTGACCTTATATCAGGTATGGCTGTGAAAACTTTATTCAGTCTTGGCAAACATAGCTTTGGTCATAACAACAAGCATGATTTTCTTAAAAGTATCGACATAGCCAAAACCTTTATGTTATTATGCTTGAAGTGTTATGCTGACAAGGAAGACAACTTGATGTGTTATGCTTACCTCAATGTTTATGCTTTATAATGTTTTGCATCTTAGTCATCATCAATTGTCTGTTCTCTCAAAACCTTTGCTAGCCTAACTCTGTACTAAGAGGAATTCTGCTTGTGCATCCATACCCTTTAAACCAATACCTTCCATATGAGTCCACCATACCTTCCTACTCGTGGTATTCCACTACCACCTCCTAAAGTACAGAATTTATGTGTTATCCTTAAATGTTCAAAAAAAATCTTTTATTTTGTGCCTCTGTTTTAGCTCATGAGGAAGTAATAGTTAATTCATGGTCTTTTTGAGTTGGACAAGCTTCACCCCGGGATTGCATGTCTAATGTGCAAACCCATAATACGAGAAGGAACTGGCAAAGAGTGCGCCCGGCTCGAAAATAATATAACAAACAAACCCTCCTTCACGCTTTGTTCATGAGAAATCAGAAAACTTTGGCAGTGATAAACAAAGGAGAATAAGAGGATGTGATCGTCCTCGTGCGGGAGCCGTTCCTCGAAACTTGTCCAGCTCAAGAAGCAATTGAGTTATCTATTAGCATTCGTTGACAAACCATGCACCTTTCAAAACTTGTTTTCATTCTGTTGATTTAAGGATAGCATATGAGTTTTCCCTACTACCCTAGAGCAGGGCCTATCTTTTAATTTTAGATTGAGTCAGTTATTCTTACTTCTTTCTATTTCTCAAAGAGAGCAGACATTTGATGTTGATAAGGATTCATCCATATAAAGTTGCATTAAGATTTGTCATATCATATCCTTGTTGACATTATCATTCGATAAGTAAGTTGTTTGTCAAGCCCAGCTAAGGCAAATATCTTCCTTTGTGTTAACACTTTCACTTCTTGCCTGATAAACATGTTCTTTCAAAAGCTTCAATTAATCTCATCAAAACATAAAGAAAGAGCAAAAGTAAAAGTTATTAGTTGTTCTTTGACCAAAGAACATGTTTGCCATAATTCAATGAGTTTCCTTAGCCCTACTTCCGAATATAAGTGTTACCACTCTTTTATAAGGGCCTTATGAGTTGAAGATTGCTGTTGAGGATATTTGAGTTGGTGAAGAAATTGTGATGCTTCTTGTCCGTATTCTATTTATCGACACTTCACTCTCTAAACTTGTGGACAGGTTTACCAAGCTCAGTATTCGCTTGGGGACAAGCGAGGTCTAAGCTTGGGGGTGTTGATACGTCCAAAATGCATCACTATTTTGTATCATAATTTATCCTTATTCATTGATATATTTCACATTATGATGATGTTCTTATGTTGTTTTGGCCTATTTTACACAGTTTGCAACTTTCCGGTGCCGAAGCAGCAGACGCAGGATTCAGCAATAAAAAGTGGACGTTGAGTTGCTGAAGAAGAATACCTCCAAATTACTTGAAAATCGACGGAGGATATTTTCCGGACGAATCACGAAGAAATGTGAAAGGGCAACCAGAGGGGGGCCACAGGGTGCCCAGGCGCCCTGGGGGCGCCCCCCCTGGCCGCGCCGGGGGGGCGCCTGGAGCCCCTGGCCCACCTCCGGCTGCCCCCTTTTGCCTATATACTCCCCGTTATCTGAAAACACTAAAAACGGGAGTTTTTACGGAGTTCTGCCGCCGCTCCGTGGCGGAAACCTACAAAGAAGAAAAAGCCATCTCCGGCGGGCAGATTCCGCCGGGGAGATCACCTCCCGGAAGGGGAGATCGTCGCCATCGTCATCACCATCGTCACGGGCATCATCAAGATCATCATCAACATCATCGCCAACACCAGCACCATCTCCATCTTCATCCAAATCTCATCTCACAATTGCAACTTGTGTTGTAACTCGTATTACCTATCCTCTCTACTCCATCGGTGTTGATTACTACTTTGTGGTGAATGCTATTGAGTTTTGTTGGAGTGTCGGGACCCCGATCCTAAGTCACACCGATCTAGCATGTAACACACCATATCACTTTGCGGCCTCATGCACGGTATCCCCACGGGTGCCACCTTACCTGGCCCGGGACCGTTTGCGCATTTTGGCTCACGTATATGATAGTGTCGCTAGCATCCATATGACAGAGAACCCGGGCCGACATGACCAGTTATAAACCAAAAGTGGCACTAAATTACAGAGACAGGCATTCATGACCCAGCAACGAACGTGTTGGTCATCAACGTATGAACCCAAGTCGTAGCAAGCTACAAGGACTTAAAGGAACAACGCATGACATTTCCCCTAAGGGACAGACACAGGAACGAAGAAGGACATATGCCGGTCAGCCTAAGTGATCCGGAGCAGTAGCAAGCTACCAAGGCTCAGTGGAAGCACTAGGAGACATTTCCCTGTAAGATAGGCTACCAAGGGTAAACAACTAGGTGTCGGATCCCACACATACCAAGCATTTCAATAACATACACACAATATGCTCAATATGTGCAAGTACAACATGGCATCACAACAAGACTCTAATAAACAAAGTATTTATTCATTAGGCTCCGAGGAGCCAAGTATTACAAACATGGGTCTCATGACCCAACATTCAGAGCATACAAGCAACAAGCAGAAGTACTACATGTCTGAGTACAGACATCTACAAATGAAAAAGGCTGAAGAGCCTGACTATCTACAACACTCGTCCAAGATCGTAGCTGAGGTATCAAGATACTTGTCGAAGTCCAAGCGGAACTACTAGTGAGACATCAATCCTATCTGCAAAACATAAATTAAGCAAACATGAGTACAAGGGTACTCAGCAAGACTTACATCAAATCCTATCATACATGCACTTGTATCAAGAAGGCAAAGTGGGGTTTAGTTGCAGCAAGCCAGCTTTGACTCAGTGGCTATCCTATTCTACGATTGCTGGTAACTCTTTTGAGGTTGTGCACACGAGTCCACTAAGCACCACAAAATACACCACTATGGATTCATTCCCGTCTCCCTACGAGAAGGCCATCCATAGCACTCACACTTGTCTTGAGTATTTTAGAGTATCCACTTCAAGTTGTCTATGTACCACGTAAGCATCCAAGAAGTCCATATCCGCGGACCCGGCTATTCGAATAGATCATGTTAACCCTGCAGGGGTGTACTTCTTCACACACGCTCTCGCCACTTACCGCCAGGTACATCTCGTGTATCTCGGCAACCTTCAAGCGGAAGCCTGGCGAGGGTGTCGGCCACGACCTGACTAACCACACAAGTCTCTTGTCCAGGTTTATCGCCTATTCGGGTTCCATCCGTGGGGAGATCCGGCCGGGGTGTCGCTCACGGCCCCAAATGATGTGTGCAGGGTTCGCAAGCCCACCTCGCCGAGTGGATCTACGCTTGGTACACCGTGCCACGGTGCCTAGTCTGTCCCAAGCCCACCGGCCGAGTGCCACTTGGTAGACTACTAACACTAACTACAAACACCAGAAACTAGTTGCAACTCCTGGACAGAGATCATGTTGATTAATAAGTCGAGAAGGGTCGAGTTACCGGAACCCAATGTGTGGTAGTAACTAGTCATTGGACAACATACACAGAACTCAGTTCTTAGGGACGGTTCCAGTGAGACAACCCACCATGTACTCCTACATGGCCTCTCACCGCTACCTTTACCAAATCGTGTTCACACGTTTAACCCTCAGCATCAGAACATATCATTTCACTCCAATTCATTCCCAATGAATCAGACCTGACACACTCTAAGCAATAGCAATCAAGGCATGGTAAGATCACAACATGGCTTCAATCAACTCCTACACATGCTAGTGGGTTTCAACTATTTACTGTGGAAAGACAGGTCATGCAGAGGAATGGGTTCAACTACCGCAGCATAAAGTAGCAGTTGAGATCGTTGTTGTCCTAATGCAATAACAGGGAGCAGGAGCGAGAAAGGGGTTGTATCGGAATGAACAAGGGGGTTTGCTTGCCTGGTAAAACAACATGCAGAGCACTGCTCCTCTGACAGGTACTCTGGATCGGTCTCCGGAGCTGGACCTATCGAGAAGAACGGTGCCGACAATCAAACACAAGCATATGCAACAATATGATGCATGAATATGGCATGAAAATATGATGTTGTTGAGCTAATGCAACTATCATTCAATTTGAAAGAAGTCCATTTGAACCAAAGGCTCAAATGCAACTTTAAAATAAGTATTTTCTAAAGCCATATATGTGTTTTCATATAAACAGTAGGTTTAACTTCATTTGTCATGCATGAAAATGGTGCAGATGGATAGATTGAATTTTTCTGATAATTTTTCATATATAAATTATTTCATTCTGAGCTACGGTTGAATTTCTGTGATTTTTTGAAGTTTAAGCCAAATTCTGAAATAAATAAATCATTTAAGATTTATTTAAAAACCAGAACTGATTTACTGCATTAGCATGACACAGGCATGACGTCAGCAGGTCAAAGGGGCTATTCCAGAGTCAAACCTGACAGTGGGGTCCACTGGTCAGTGACTCAGTTAATTAACTGAGTTAATTAACTCTAAACTAATTATAACAGAAATAATCAGCAGGGCTAGGCCCACATGTGAGTGGCTAAACTAATTAACAAAACTTAATTAATTTAACCAATCAGTCAACTAACTAAAAGGGTGGGGCCCACCTGTCATTGACACAGGGGGTCAAAGCACGCCGGTCAGCGGTCAAATCCCACCGGCGGCTCGACGCCGGCGACCACAGACGCGGCGGAGGGGCACGGAAATGCCGCTCCGGCGGTCAAATGGGCAGCGGAGACCACGGGCGAGCTGCTGGAGCTCGTCCGCGTCAATTCTCGCAAGCGGCAGCAGCTGGGACGACCGGAGCTCGCCGGAAACGAGCTCGCGGCGGCGCCGGAGTTCGGCCCTCGTCGGGTCTGGGGCTACAGGGCACGGGGAGACCTACGGAGGGGCGCTACGGGCTCCTGGTGAAGCGGCGGACGCGGTGGCGTGCTCCGCTTGGAGTTTGGGTGGCTGTGGCCACGGCGGCGGCATCGCCGGCGGCGGTGAGGTCGGGCAACTGCGGTGGTAGGGCTAGAGGCCGCAGACGACGGCGAGGACAGGGGGGAAAGAACCGGGGGCTCACCGCGGTTCTGCTGGGGAGGTCAGTGGCTCGGGGAGACTTCTGCTGCGGCGAAATCGTCGGCGGCGATCGTCGGGGCAGAGGAAGAAGACGACGGCATTTGCGGTGTTCCAGGGCACCCGGCATCTTGTGGCTTGACGGAGAGGACGAGGGTGAAGTGGCGGAGCTCTCGGGCTACTCGGAGGGGCGAGGGAAGGGCAGTGGCTACGGCTACGGCGATCGACGGCGATGGCGGCGTTCGGGAGTTGCGAGAGAGAGCGAGGGAGAGGAGGGGAGAGGACCAGGAGAGTGCGAGAGGGTCGGGGGAGGTGCGTGGCTCGTCCAGAGACCACCAGGCGGCGAGGGGAGGTGAAGCAGGCAGCTCGCGTGGCGCTCCCGCCGCGAGCGCGCGCCGGCCACACGCTCGGCCTCCTGTCGTCGCCAGGAGGACGACGACTGGCAACTGGGCCGGCCCAGTGCCAGGCCAGCAAGTGGCCCAGGTAAGGCTCTAACCTTTTTATTTCCTTTTTCTATTTTTTTTCTGACATTTGTTTTGATTTAATTTCTGAATTAAATCAATTATTTTATCCTGACATATTTATTTTGCAGGGACCTAGAAATTAACCCAAGCCCCTAAAATAAACAATCAGAATTTTGGACATATATAAAATATATAATATATATATATCCAATGCAAATAACTATTGCATTAATTCCAAATGCCCAAAATAAATACTTATGAGCTCCTAATAATATTGGCTTGATTTTTATCTCTGACCAATATTTTTAGAGGGCCACATGAACATTTTCTTGGACCTTTTTGGAGCAATTTTTATTTGGGTCATTTTCAAAAGGGTTTCTGAGGGTTTCACAAGTCCTCATTTCAATTTCATTTGAAATTTAAACATGATGCAAACCACAAGACTAACCTAGTGCATACCAGAACTAGGGTTGTGACAACTCGCCTCCACTGGAAAGAATCTTGTCCCGAGATTCAGGAGTAGGCGGAAAGAAGGTGGGGTACTCCAGTCGGAGACGATCTTCTCGCTCCCAAGTAGCTTCTCTCTCGGAATGATGAGACCATTGAACTTTGAGAAACTTGATGTTATGACGTCGAGTGACACGCTCTGCTTGATCCAAAATGTGAACGGATACTCTCGATATGTGAGGTTATCTTGGAGATCAAGCGTTTCGTGGTCCACTCCGCGGATGGGATCCGAGAAGCAACGCCTGAGTTGAGAGACGTGGAAGACATCATGAACTCGAGAAAGATGTGGGGGTAGTTCCAATTGGTAGGCAACCTCTCCTCGTTTAGCGAGAATGCGAAAAGGACCAATGTAACGAGGAGCCAACTTGCCCTTGATACCGAAACGATGGGTACCCTTCAAAGGAGTAACCCGAAGATAAGCTTTGTCGCCAACCTCATAAGCCACTTCCTTATGTTGACGATCATATTGGCTCTTCTGACGAGACTGGGCTGATTTCAAATTCTCACGAATGATGCGAACTTGCTCTTTTGCTTCCTGGATCATATCCGGTCCAAAGAATTGTCTTTCACCAGTTTCTGACCAGTTCAAAGGTGTTCGACATCTTCGTCCATAAAGAATCTCAAAAGGAGCTTGCTTAAGACTGGATTGATAGCTATTGTTATAAGCAAATTCGGCGAAAGGAATACATTTCTCCCAATCCATACCGAATGAGATAACGCAAGCTCTAAGCATGTCTTCGAGAATTTGGTTAACCCGTTCCACTTGACCACTTGACTGAGGGTGGAAAGCGGTGCTGAAAGAAAGATAGGTGCCCATGGCAGTCTGGAAACTCTCCCAGAAATGAGAAGTGAAAAGACTACCACGGTCTGAATTGATCTCTAGTGGGACACCATGAAGTGACACTATTCGAGAAATATACAAGTCAGCAAGCTGACTAGCAGTGATACTCTCTCGAACAGGTAAGAAGTGAGCCACTTTGGAGAGACGATCAATGACTACGAAGATAGCATTATTCCCTCTCTTGGTCCTGGGAAAACCGGTGATGAAGTCCATACCAACTTTATCCCATTTCCACTCAGGAATAGCTAGAGGCTGAAGGGTGCCAGCAGGTCTTTGATGTTCTGCCTTAACGCGACGACAAACATCACATCTAGCAATGAACTCAGCAATTTATCTCTTCATCCTAGTCCACCAGAACCTCTGGCGTAGGTCCTGATACATCTTAGTACTACCGGGATGAATCATGAGAGGAGATTCATGAGCCTCTTTAAGAATCAATTGCCGAAGATGTTGCTTCTTGGGAACCACCAGCCGGTTTTGGAAGAGAACAACACCTCGGTCATCTATGGAGAAACTACCAGCAATACCTTTGGCAATGTTTCTCTTGATCCGGGTAATTCCGGTATCATGCTTTTGGGCTTCTATGATATGATCCACAAGAGTAGGTTTCGCCACCAAAGTTGAAAGGGATCCGTGAGGAGCAATGTGAAGGTTAAGCTTACATAATTCCTCATGGAGAAGTGGTTGGCCCTGCTGCAACATGAGATTGTTGCAATAGGATTTACGACTTAGCACATCAGCCATGACATTGCCCTTGCCCGGGGTGTAGGTAATCCCTAAGTCGTAATCGGAGATCAACTCCAACCAACGTCTTTGCCTAAGGTTCAAATCTGGTTGGGTGAAGATATACTTGAGACTCTGGTGATCGGTGTAGATCTCGCAACGATTACCAAGAAGGTAATGTCGCCAGGTCTTAAGTGCATAGACTACGGCTACAAGCTCTAGATCATGTGTAGGATAATTCTCCTCATGTGGATGCAACTGTCGAGATGCATAGGCAATCACACAACGATCCTGCATAAGAATGCAACCTAGTCCCTGTCGTGAGGCATCACTGTAGATAACAAAGTCCTTGGTGAAATCCGGTGGCACAAGTATGGGAGCAGAAGTCAGGCGTCTTTTCAGTTCCTGAAAACTGTGCTCACACTGTGGGGACCACTCAAACTTTTTATCTTTCTTAAGAAGTTCCGTGAGAGGTTTGGCCACTTTAGAGAAGTTCTCAACAAAGCGGCGACAATAACTGGCTAGACCAAGGAAACTCCTAACTTGTTTAACTGTTTCAGGCGGAGTCCAATCAAGAACGGCATGAACTCTCTCGGGGTTGACAGCAATGCCCTTACTAGAGATTACATGTCCGAGATAGGTCACTTCTGGCAACCAAAATTCGCACTTGGAGAACTTGGCATAAAGGCGGTGCTCTCTGAGTTTTTCTAGGACAAGTCTAAGATGTTTGGCATGCTCTTCCTCGTTCTTCGAGTAAATAAGAATATCATCGAGGTAAACCACGACGAACTTATCTAAGTACTCCATGAAGATCGAGTTCATCAAGCGGGAGAAGGTGGCTGGAGCATTTGTTAAACCGAAGGACATGACGGTGTACTCGTACTGACCATAACGAGTGACGAAAGCCGTCTTGGGTATGTCCCAATTTCTAATCTTGATTTGATGGTATCCTAACCTCAAATCCATCTTGGAGAAGACTGAGGATCCAGCGAGCTGATCATACAGGTCGTTGATCCTGGGAAGCGGATACTTGTTCTTTACCGTGACCAAATTAACGGGACGATAATCTACAACCATCCGATCCGTACCATCCTTCTTCTTGACAAAGAGGACGGGGCAAGCCCAGGGAGAAGAACTAGGACGGATGAAACCCTTTTGCAAGGAATCATCAAGTTGTTTCTTAAGCTCGGCTAGTTCTAAGGGTGCCATTTTGTAGGGTCTCCTAGAGATTGGAGCGGTTCCTGGGATA
The DNA here is from genome assembly GCA_902687465.1 of Secale cereale. NCBI lineage: Eukaryota > Viridiplantae > Streptophyta > Magnoliopsida > Poales > Poaceae > Secale > Secale cereale. The sequence continues at coordinate 401,897,180 of LR738713.1, forward strand.
AGCTCTATAACAAACTCTACATCTCGATCGGGTGGAACACCTGGCAGTTCCTCTGGAAAGACATCCGGAAAGTCACGGACTACCGGAACATCTTCAAGATCTGGAAGAGGGCTGGCATTAAGAGAATAGAGTTGACGCTTTGCAACTCTAGTGGTGACGGTGACTGTCTTACCAGATGGATGTGTAAGTTGAACAGACCTAGTGAAGCAATCAATCTTGGCATGATGAGCTGTCATCTAGTCCATACCCAAGATGATATTAATATCTGAAGACTTGAGGGCTACAAGTGATGCAAGGAACACAAGTCTGTCGACAAGGATTTCATTACCATGGCTTACACTAGAAGTTTGCCATTTGGATCCAGGAGTTTGAATGAGTAGTGGGGAAGGCATATCACAAAATGACATGTCATGCAAACGGGCATAACTTTCGGAAATGAAAGAATGAGACGCTCCAGTATCGAATAGAACCGATGCCGGATGACAATTGACAAGAAGTGTACCAAGAACGACATCTGGATCATCATGAGCGTCATTGGCTGAGACGTGATGCACACGTCCATGTTCGATGGGAGCTGACTTAACACTGATCATCTTGCGTGATGATTTATCACGTCTAACAGATTTCTCGGACTGGGATGGAGCAACACGGGTCTGGGTGCAAATACGGGCAATGTGTCCCGGTTCTCCGCACTTGTAGCAAATCCTGGAGGTAGGACGTGGACCCGCATTGGCAAACGGTCCATCAATAGACCTGGGTGGAGCATACTGCTGAACTGGAAGAGGTACCACACGAGATGGCCTCGGAGGATAAATGGGTGGAAGAACAGAGTTCGGAACCCAAATCCGACGCTTCTGAGAACTATAACCGGAGGAAGATCCCAAATCAAGGGTGTGCTTACGAGACTCCTCGTAAGTGAGTTGAGCTGTCTCTGCATTGATGGCCTTATTCACAAGAGCCTGGAATGTGTTGCAATGATGCAAGTGGAGATCATGACGCAGTTTGGGGTTGAGACCCTTCCGGAACCTAGCCTGCTTCTTGGCGTCCGTGGACACTTCCTCTGTAGCATAGCGGGCGAGGTTCTCAAACTCTCGACCATAGGCATCAACAGCCATCTTAGCCTGTGTAAGACTACAAAACTCTTCTCTCTTACGATCGATAAGGGCTTGAGGGATATGATGCTCACGAAAAGCCTCGGTGAAATCTCTCCAGGTAGGAATCTAGTCAGCTGGAATCATGGCCTCATAGTTCTGCCACCAAAGACTAGCAGGACCTTCCAAGTGATAAGTGGCATAGATGACCTTGTCCTCTTCAGCTACATTCGCATAACGCAGCTTGTGAGTGATACTACGGAGCCAGTCATCTGCATCGAGTGGCTCAAAGGAATGATGAAAGGTGGGTGGTTTCAGACGAATGAAGTCATGGATGGTTGTTGATTCCTTGCACTGATGTGCGGTGTTCTCCTCAATACGTGCCAACAGGCGGTTAGACTCACGCTTGTTTTTCTCCATCTCTATCATTAACTCTGCCAACGAAGGCTGGTCGGGAGGATCCTCCTCATCCCTACCATCTCCGTGGTTCTGTCTACGAGCAGCTGAGCTTCGCTTAACTGAAGGCATCCTGAGAAGCGAAACCGAAGACGGAAACATCAACAACTATAGGAAGCATAAGGTAGAACAAGAAATTAGTATCTCTCGAACTACTAGGATAATTTCGGCAGCATAACGGCAGTAAATTGCTCGGAATGAGACATCCTGCTAACAAAGGATAGTTCAACATCTCAACATCATCACTCAAGGTACTGTGATAGTACTAAAACAACTTCACCGGAAGAACTTGAAAACAGGAGTAGAACTCTGATCAACCAATCTTAAGGGACTACGGAGTAGTAACTCGTGATCCTGATAGACGGAAGAGAAAGCCTAGTTCCTTAACCCCGTAGGAAGGTAAGATGACTCAGATCAGAAGACATGAGGTATAAGGAGTAAAAAGAGCCTTACGTTCCCTTCCACAATCAATTCCCTTATATAACTAAAGAATTTCTAGACTCAACTTCGACCAGTTTGGCTTGGTAATCCTACAGGCAGTCAGGCTCTGATACCAACGCTGTCGGGACCCCGATCCTAAGTCACACCGATCTAGCATGTAACACACCATATCACTTTGCGGCCTCACGCACGGTATCCCCACGGGTGCCACCTTACCTGGCCCGGGACCGTTTGCGCATTTTGGCTCACGTATATGATAGTGTCGCTAGCATCCATATGACAGAGAACCCGGGCTGACATGACCAGTTATAAACCAAAAGTGGCACTAAATTACAGAGACAGGCATTCATGACCCAGCAACGAACGTGTCGGTCATCAACGTATGAACCCAAGTCGTAGCAAGCTACAAGGACTTAAAGGAACAACGCGTGACATTTCCCCTAAGGGACAGACACAGGAACGAAGAAGGACATATGCCGGTCAGCCTAAGTGATCCGGAGCAGTAGCAAGCTACCAAGGCTCAGTGGAAGCACTAGGAGACATTTCCCTGTAAGATAGGCTACCAAGGGTAAACAACTAGGTGTCGGATCCCACACATACCAAGCATTTCAATAACATACACACAATATGCTCAATATGTGCAAGTACAACATGGCATCACAACAAGACTCTAATAAACAAAGTATTTATTCATTAGGCTCCGAGGAGCCAAGTATTACAAACATGGGTCTCATGACCCAACATTCAGAGCATACAAGCAACAAGCGGAAGTACTACATGTCTGAGTACAGACATCTACAAATGAAAAAGGCTGAAGAGCCTGACTATCTACAACACTCGTCCAAGATCGTAGCTGAGGTATCAAGCTACTTGTCAAAGTCCAAGCGGAACTACTAGTGAGACATCAATCCTATCTGCAAAACATAAATTAAGCAAACATGAGTACAAGGGTACTCAGCAAGACTTACATCAAATCCTATCATACATGCACTTGTATCAAGAAGGCAAAGTGGGGTTTAGTTGCAGCAAGCCAGCTTTGACTCAGTGGCTATCCTATTCTACGATTGCTGGTAACTCTTTTGAGGTGGCGCACACGAGTCCACTAAGCACCACAAAATACACCACTATGGATTCATTCCCGTCTCCCTACGAGAAGGCCATCCATAGCACTCACACTTGTCTTGAGTATTTTAGAATATCCACTTCAAGTTGTCTATGTACCACGTAAGCATCCAAGAAGTCCATATCCGCGGACCCGGCTATTCGAATAGATCATGTTAACCCTGCAGGGGTGTACTTCTTCACACACGCTCTCGCCACTTACCGCCAGGTACATCTCGTGTATCTCGGCAACCTTCAAGCGGAAGCCTGGCGAGGGTGTCGGCCACGACCTGACTAACCACACAAGTCTCTCGTCCAGGTTTATCGCCTATTCGGGTTCCATCCGTGGGGAGATCCGGCCGGGGTATCGCTCACGGCCCCAAATGATGTGCGCAGGGTTCGCAAGCCCACCTCGCCGAGTGGATCTACGCTTGGTTCACCGTGCCACGGTGCCTAGTCTGTCCCAAGCCCACTAGCCGAGTGCCACTTGGTAGACTACTAACACTAACTACAAACACCAGAAACTAGTTGCAACTCCTGGACAGAGATCATGTTGATTAATAAGTCGAGAGGGGTCGAGTTACCGGAACCCAATGTGTGGTAGTAACTAGTCATTGGACAACATACACAGAACTCAGTTCTTAGGGACGGTTCCAGTGAGACAACCCACCATGTACTCCTACATGGCCTCTCACCGCTACCTTTACCAAATCGTGTTCACACGTTTAACCCTCAGCATCAGAACATATCATTTCACTCCAATTCATTCCCGATGAATCAGACCTGACACACTCTAAGCAATAGCAAGCAAGGCATGGTAAGATCACAACATGGCTTCAATCAACTCCTACACATGCTAGTGGGTTTCAACTATTTACCGTGGAAAGACAGGTCATGCAGAGGAATGGGTTCAACTACCGCAGCATAAAGTAGCAGTTGAGATCGTTGTTGTCCTAATGCAATAACAGGGAGCAGGAGCGAGAAAGGGGTTGTATCGGAATGAACAAGGGGGTTTGCTTGCCTGGTAAAACAACGTGCAGAGCACTGCTCCTCTGATAGGTACTCTGGATCGGTCTCCGGAGCTGGACCTATCGAGAAGAACGGTGCCGACAATCAAACACAAGCATATGCAACAATATGATGCATGAATATGGCATGAAAATATGATGTTGTTGAGCTAATGCAACTATCATTCAATTTGAAAGAAGTCCATTTGAACCAAAGGCTCAAATGCAACTTTAAAATAAGTATTTTCTAAAGCCATATATGTGTTTTCATATAAACAGTAGGTTTAACTTCATTTGTCATGCATGAAAATGGTACAGATGGATAGATTGAATTTTTCTAATAATTTTTCATATATAAATTATTTCATTCTGAGCTACGGTTGAATTTCTGTGATTTTTTGAAGTTTAAGCCAAATTCTGAAATAAATAAATCATTTAAGATTTATTTAAAAACCAGAACTGATTTACTGCATCAGCATGACACAGGCATGACGTCAGCAGGTCAAAGGGGCTGTTCCAGAGTCAAACCTGACAGTGGGGTCCACTGGTCAGTGACTCAGTTAATTAACTGAGTTAATTAACTCTAAACTAATTATAACAGAAATAATCAGCAGGGCTAGGCCCACACGTCAGTGGCTAAACTAATTAACAAAACTTAATTAATTTAACTAATCAGTCAACTAACTAAAAGGGTGGGGCCCACCTGTCATTGACACAGGGGGTCAAAGCACGCCGGTCAGCGGTCAAATCCCACCGGCGGCTCGACGCCGGCGACCACAGACGCGGCGGAGGGGCACGGAAATGCCGCTCCGGCGGTCAAATGGGTAGCGGAGACCACGGGCGAGCTGTTGGAGCTCGTCCGCGTCCATTCTCGCAAGCGGCAGCAGCTGGGACGGCCGGAGCTCGCCGGAAACAAGCTCGCGGCAGCGCCGGAGTTCGGCCCTCATCGGGTCTGGGGCTACAGGGCACGGGGAGACCTGCGGAGGGGCGCTACGGGCTCCTGGTGAAGCGGCGGACGCGGTGGCGTGCTCCGCTTGGAGTTTGGGTGGCTGTGGCCACGGCGGCGGCATCGCTGGCGGCGGTGAGGTCGGGCAACTGCGGTGGTAGGGCTAGAGGCCGCAGACGACGGCGAGGACAGGGGGGAAAGAACCGGGGGCTCACCGCGGTTCTGCTGGGGAGGTCAGTGGCTCGGGGAGACTTCTGCTGCGGCGAAATCGTCGGCGGCGATCGTCGGGGCAGAGGAAGAAGACGACGGCATTTGCGGTGTTCCAGGGCACCCGGCGTCTTGTGGCTTGACGGAGAGGACGAGGGTGAAGTGGCGGAGCTCTCGGCTACTCGGAGGGGCGAGGGAAGGGCAGTGGCTACGGCTACGGCGATCGACGGCGACGGCGGCGTTCGAGAGTTGCGAGAGAGAGCGAGGGAGAGGAGGGGAGAGGACCAGGAGAGTGCGAGAGGGTCGGGGGAGGTGCGTGGCTCGTCCAGAGACCACTAGGCGGCGAGGGGAGGTGAAGCAGGCAGCTCGCGTGGCGCTCCCGCCGCGAGCGCGCGCCGGCCACACGCTCGGCCTCCTGTCGTCGCCAGGAGGACGACGACTGGCAACTGGGCCGGCCCAGTGCGAGGCCAGCAAGTGGCCCAGGTAAGGCTCTAACCTTTTTATTTCCTTTTTCTATTTTTTTCTGACATTTTTTTTGATTTAATTTCTGAATTAAATCAATTATTTTATCCTGACATATTTATTTTGCAGGGACCTAGAAATTAACCCAAGCCCCTAAAATAAACAATCAGAATTTTGGACATATATAAAATATATAATATATA
>LR738713.1:401922200-401975074 GCA_902687465.1 Secale cereale
CCCCGCGAATCAGCCCAACTACAACACCAAAGTGACCATAACTTCCACCTCCCAAGTCTGTTTTTCGTGTTCTTTAGCTCGTTTGGAAGCTCTTGACACCCTCATCCACATATATCATTACCACCACCATTAGCCTCCATCCAAAAATCAACATAAAAACACCCACCTTCCGCATTTGACCAATTTTGAGTTGTGATTTTGCGTTTCCTAAGGTGTTTCAGCTACTTAGGAGCGTGTGACATCGACATCATCGCCTCGGAGTCATCTTCGCCGCTAACCGTAAGAAAGGACGGTAACCTCGATGACACTTACCTTTGCTTTTGCATTGATAGCCCGAGCCATTTGCGTTGCTTACCCATCGAGACTAGCGAGTTGAGAATTGTCGGGCCACGCTATTGTGCATTGTAGTGATCGTGTTGTCATCTTAGTGCCATAAGTCTCTCCCGTGCATATCTTACGTACTTGTCTCATATCATCCTCGGCTCGCGCATCAAGCTTAGGAAAAAAAGGAAAAGAAAGAAAAGCTTTTAAGCAAAAGAGGAGAAACAACGAGCTTATAAGCAATAGCATTGAGCCACTTTGCATACTCATATCATCTTGGTCACCGCATACATTGCATAGTTGGGATCGAGGACGGCAAGTTTCTCTCATAGGTTGGTGTACAAAGCGTATCTTGCCCATTTGAGCAATCGAGCTAGCGTCTCTCTAGCATTCACACAACAAGAGCATTTTACGTGGTCACTCACATTTTGAGCTCACCCTTGGTTGTGCGGATCCCATCTATCTTCCGTGTGTGTGTTCCTAGTGATACTCTTGGCTTTGATCTATTTGCCTTACTTGCATTTTTGTGAACCTTCTCAACCTTATCGATATCTTGACTAACACTTTGTTTGAAAATTTTGCCACCATCCTAACCAAGCTACTCCATAAGCCTTTTACTTGTAGGTGTGAGAAACAAACATGGTTCCAATTCTACTATTGTGGCATTCCATTGAGTGAAACTTGTTACATTTTCAATCTTTGGAAGAGGTAACTTTGGTATTGTTTTCTTCTTTTCCTACTCACATCCACTTTACATGATGGATAGGACAAGTTCTTCTACCAACCTGATCGCCGAGCATCAAGTGGAAGCACCAAACTACGTCACCAAGAATCACCTTTTCGGTGTCCAACGAGCTCTTCATCAAGAAAGCGAAGCTTTGGGCGACCGCATCGAGCAACTCGCTTCCGACTTTCACACACAAATGGAAGAGTTCCGCAACATCATGGTGAACTGCACGTCTCCGACTTCATCGTCAAGATGGCGCCATTCAAGTCGATGCTCAAGTGACCACGCTTCGGCTTACTCCTCATCGGATGCAAGTCCTCCATGGCCTCGTCAAGCTCCACAATTCATCAATCAAGATCGACAATCTCCAGACTATCCATTCCATGGCAATGGGTTACAAGATCGAGTACGAGCACGTGAGCAAGGGCGACGCCAAGAGCTACAACGCCAACATCAAGTACATCAAGATGACGATGCAGTCCGGCAAGCACAAGAAAGACGTGACGATCAAGCACGCAACGCACAACAAGCTCTTCGTGACTCCACTCAAGTCTTCGCCAACCGCAACCGCCAAGTACGTCAACAAGAAGAAGCACTTCGTCAAGCACAACAAGAGGAAGCCGCTCATCGCGAAGTGGAGCAAGAGCGACGAAACCGGAACAATGTACCGCGCCCCTACCGGCAAGAACATCACGAGGAGCATGCTTTCGAGGAGCGTCCACCTTGTCGTGAGCGACACCACCATCATCAACATGATGAAGAACAACGCTTCGGCAAGCTTAAGTTCACTATGCCCAAGTTCTCCGAAAGCACCGATCCCAGGGAGTATCTCTCATGGGCATTGAAGGTCGACAAGATATTTCGCCTCCACAACTTCAAAGAAGATTGCCATGGCCTCTCTCGAGTTTCAAGACTACGTCCTCATTTGGTGGGAACAAACGATCAAGCGACAACATACAAGAGGTGAACCACCAATCACAACTTGGACGGAAATGAAGAATGTCATCAGAGCTCGCTTCGTGCCTACACACTACACCCATGATCTCTTCAAGAAGTTGCAACTCCTCAAACAAGGCATGAATACGGTGGAAGAATACTACCAAGAAATGGAGATTCCCATGATACGAGCCAATGTCAAGGAAGACGACGAGCAAACAATGGCACGCTTCTTGAACGGCCTCAATCAACCAATCAAGCGGATTGCCGACTTCCAACCATACTCCAACCTTCTCGAGCTAGTTCATCAAGCGACCAAGGCCGAGTGACAAGACCACGATGACTTCAAATACGCCAAATACTCGTCCAAGACCTACTCTCAAGCTCCCGCGACTTCGGCACCTCCTACCTCATCTAGAGCATCACCAAGTACTGGCGACAAGTCAAGTTTCCAGCAAGCTACAACTTCCTCGACTCGTTCTCCGGCAAGCACCTACAGATCCAAGACTCCCTCACCTTCGGCACCACCATACGACCCCGTGAAGACAAGTTCCTTCAAGTGCTTCACATGTGGTGGCCGTGGCCACAAGTCGTTCGAGTGCACCAACAAACGAACCATGATCTTCAACGACGATGGCACATATGACTCGATGAGTGAAGAAGAAGTGGAAGCCCTTGAACACGTGGCCATGCACCGGCGCGTCAACGAAGATGAAGATGATCAAGTGTTTTGTGACAATGATTCAAGTCCCTCTCTCGTGATCTCCAAGGTCTTGACACTCCAACACCATCAAGATGAGGACCAACGATGTCACATCTTCCACACAAAGGCCGGCATCAACGGGTGTTCCGTGAAGGTCATCATCGACGGAGGAAGTTGTCACAACTTGGAAAGCGACGAGCTATATTCCAAGCTCCAATTGGTCAAGAAGAATCACCCTCATCCCTACAAGGTGCAATGGTTAAGAGACTCCGGCACCATTCAAGTGGAGCATACGGTGCAAGTTTCTTTCAAGATCGGCGCCTACGAGGACACCTTGGAGTGTGATGTAGTTCCTATGTCGGTGTGCCACCTTCTCTTGGGACGACCTTGGCAATTTGACCATGGAGTCATCCACAACGGACAAACCAACTACTATTGCTTCAAGATGAAAGGCAAGGAATATGTGCTTCGACCAATGTCACCAAGCCAAGTGATCGCCGATAAGCAAGCATCCACCCATCATGGAGATCCTAGTGAGAGAGTGATCCACCAAAAAGAAAGTGAGAACCACAAGCCAAAATTGAGCGCATCTTCGCCAAGAGAGAAAAACTTAGTCCTCCTAGCCACCAAAAGTGAGATGAGAGAAGTGTGTGAGAACCCTTCGAGCATCTTTCACCTTGTGCTTCTATGCAAAGGAGAAGCCAAACCTACTAACACTTCACCACCTCCACCTTTTGTGTTGTCTCAATTGTTGCAGGAATTCTCGGACGTCTTTCCTGATGAGCTACCATCGGGTCTACCTCCACTTCGCGGCATCGAGCACTGCATCGACCTCATACCCGGCGCACCACTTCCAAACAAGGCTCCTTACCGCGTCAACCCCGAGGAAACCAAGGAGATACAACGGCAAGTGCAACAACTCATCAACAAAGGTCATGTACGTGAAAGCTTAAGCCCTTGTGCCGTTCCAGTTATTCTTGTGCCTAAGAAAGATGGAAGTTTTCGCATGTGCTCCGATTGCCGTCCGATAAATGCTATCACCGTTAGATACCGCCACCCTATTCCACGCCTAGATGACATGCTTGATGAATTATGTGGTGCCACCATCTTTTCCAAAATTGATCTTAAAAGTGGTTATTACCAAATTCACATTCAAGAGGGAGATGAGTGGAAAACAGCTTTCAAAACCAAGTTTGGGTTATATGAGTGGTTAGTCATGCCGATGGGCTTATCGGAAGCGCCTGGCTATTTCATGCGTCTTATGCATTTCGTTCTCCGACCTTATATCGGCATCTTTGTAGTGGTTTGCTTTGATGACATCCTCGTCTTTAGCAAATCGCTTGAGGAACATGTCACCCACATCCGTATGGTTTTGCAAACCCTTCGGAAAGAACAATTATATGCTAACATGGAAAAATGCACTTTTGGCGTTGATAAAGTTGCTTTTCTAGGATTTGTCGTGTCTTCACAAGGTGTTCACGTTGATGAAACTAAAATTGAAGCAATTAAAACTTGGCCTCAACCAACGAACCTCCAACAAGTGCGTAGCTTTCTTGGTTTAGCCGGTTTCTATCGACGTTTTGTGAAGGACTTTAGCACAATTGCTATGCCTTTACACGCCTTGAGCAAGAAGAATGCACCCTTCATTTGGGGTCCTTCGCAAGACACCGCATTCAATGAGCTTAAAACTTTGCTTACACACGCACCACTTCTTGCCCTACCGAACTTTGACAAATCGTTTGAGATACATTGTGACGCTAGTGGTACCGGCATGGGAGGCGTGTTAATGCAAGAAAAGCGCCCGATTGCATATTTTAGTGAAAAACTTTCCGGAGCACAACTTAACTACCCCATCTATGATAAAGAGCTCTATGTCTTGGTGAGAGTTTTGTGTGTTTGGGAACACTATCTTCGACCCCATGAATTCATTCTTCACACGGACCATGAGACGCTCAAGTATCTCAAGGGTCAAACTAAGTTAAACAAGCGCCATGCTAAGTGGAGTGAATTCATTGAGTCTTTTCCCTACATCAAATACATCAAAGGCAAAGAGAATGTTGTGGTGGATGCGCTTTCCCGCAAATGCATGCTTGTTACCAAACTTGAGTTGAATGTTATTGGCTTTGAGCACATAAAAGACTTATATGAGCATGATCCTTTCTTTGCAAATCCCTATGCCAAATGTGTAGCACACACTTCTGAGGAATGATACTATATCAAGGATGGATATCTTATGAGAGCTAACAAACTTTGCATTCCCGAGTCTTCACTTCATTTGCTCCTTTTGCAGGAATCTCATGGAGGAGGGCTCATGGGACACTTTGGACGCGACAAGACATTTGCTACCATCTCCAAGAGCTACTTTTGGCCCAAGATGTTCCGTGACGTCTCTCGCTACACCAACCGGTGCTCTACATGCCGCAAAGCTAAGTCCAAAGCTCAATCTCATGGTCTCCACATGCCATTTCCTATTCCATTCCATCCATGAGAAGACATTAGCATGGATTTCATTCTTGGATTGCCTAGAACTCAAAATGGAAAGGATTCTGTATTTGTTGTGGATAGATTTTCCAAGATGGCCCATTTCATTCCTTGTCACAAGATAGACGATGCTTCACATAGGGAAATCTTGCGCCTACATGGAGTGCCCAAAACGATTGTCTCGGACCGTGACGTCAAGTTCTTGAGCTAATTTTGGAAGACTCTATGCGCCAAGCTCGGAATCAAGCTACTCTTCTCCACGGCATACTGTTGACGCTCAAAAATGGCACAATCGCAAAAGTTGCTTTAATCTACGTCAAGATTACTTCAAACTTATGATTGGAAGTCACCATGAGATGGCTTTCTTTGAGAAGATCAAGATGGATATGAAAGTGGTCTAAAACGGAGTCCGGATGCAAAAGTTATGACAAGTTCAGAGATGCTCATGGTGACACCAGATTAAAGAATGGCTTGAAACCCAATTAATATGACTTCAAATGGAAAAAGTTTCAACATGAAAGTTGTGCGTCTCGTCGAAATGATCGATTTTGATATAAAAATCGTCGCAATCCGAGTTCGTATGCAAAAGTTACAGCCATCCGAACACAGCCCTGTCACAGAGCCAAAAGTGGCGCGCCCCACCAGCCATGTGTCTGATGGGTAGCGCGAATAACAGCCTGTATTGCGTGACCGTTTTGGCCTAGAAGATGGCTTCAAATCAAAAAACGTTCAACATGAAAGTTGTTCGTCTCGTCGAAACGGTCAAGATTGCTTTTGGGCTCTTTTTCATCCGAGGTCGTTTACTACCTCAAATATTACCCGCAAGGTACAGCCAATTTAAATCGAACAGTTTTGGAAAGTTCGGATAAAACCAATCCGAATTTGGCTAGGGTTTTGGACGTGAATCCAAGCCTTTTCCTTGCACGGGAAGTCCAGCCGCCTCTTATATACTCAAGGGGTGATGGCCGATTGAACAACAACACACAATCGCAAACGCATCTACAACTTTTTCATCTACGTTTTGTTCCTCCCTCGTTCTTCGTCGTTCTTCGTGTTGGAGAGCTGCGAATACCGAGGCTCTAGGGGCGGCTTGACCGACCTAGGGCAGCCCATAGCCGCCGCACTCCCCGACGGGGTCCCTCCCGGGAGTGTAGGGTTTCGGGTCTTCAAAAGCTCTCGCCGGTCGACTTGCGAATCGCGCTTCCGGTGAGACTCCTTCGACGTGAGCTGCGGTGCACCACCCCCGGCGTCGAGGGTACACGTGACGTGTTCGTGTGCGAACACACTTTTTGGCGACTTCGCTGGGGACAAAGATCAATCATCATCATCATCCATCATGTCTGGCAACGACAAGATCCCCAAACCCTCGGAAATCGACGCCGATAACATAATCAAGCCCAATTTTGAGGAGTTATTGGAGGAACATCGCCAAGCTTATGAGGAGTACAAGAAGACACGTGAAGAGAAGGAGATGCAGGAGTTCCTTGCTAAGTTCACAAAGGATCGTCAAGGCAATATCACTCCGGTTGGAGAAATCAAGTTTCCTCCTCTTCATGATGAACAGGTTAAACCCTCTGTAAGTAATACCTTCTCTCCTGAGGTATGGGCTGAAATTGATAGTCGCATTACTGATAGCAATAATCTTTTATACCAAATTTTCTTGGAAAATAGTAATGCTAAAAATAGTGTGCCTCAATCATCTAGTGGTAATGTTGGTGTGCCTGTTACCGCAGAAATCCCTAGTCCAACTTTACCTATTTCATCGGCGCCCCCCATGCCGATGAATTTTTATCCTAGCCCCACAAATCAAATTGTTGCTGCACCCATTAATCCTATCATGAGTATGCCAAGTTCGGTGGTGACGCCGAACCAAACCCTACCTACAAGAGCAAACCCTATTAGATCACTGCCGAATTACAATTCGGCATGCATGCCACAATTCACACCTGCAACTACTAACCCTACTCCTCCTATGCTACCGCCACAAGCTTCATCGTCCACCATGGATGATGGTCTAGCTAATCTTAGAGGGGAGATGGCTAAGATGCTCCGAGAGAATTTTGGAGTTGAGTTGCCAAGGAACCGTATTTATCAAAAGCCATATCCAGAATACTTTGATGCAATTCAATGCCCTCCGGGATATAAAATTCCAGATTTTGTTAAGTTTAATGGAGAGGGCACAAAAACTACCTGGGAGCATGTTAGTCAGTACTTGGCACAATTAGGTGAGGCAAGTTCACGAGATGAGTGGAGAGTACGTTATTTTCCTTTATCTTTAACCGGTACTGCTTTCTCGTGGTTTTCTGCGTTACCACCTGGTTCTATTACTACATGGTTTCACTTGGAACAAAAGTTTCATGATCACTTCTACAGTGGTGACAATGAGATTAAGCTATCCCATCTTACATCGGTTAAGCAAAAGTATGATGAATCGGTCTCCGATTATGTCAAAAGATTTAGGGATACAAAAAACCGGTGCTATAGTTTGGTGATAACCGAGAGAGATTTGGCTGATCTTGTGCTTAGTGGTTTGAGAACTCACATTAGAGAAAGGCTAGAAGGATACGAGTTTTTAAATATCAACCAAGTCTTGCAAAGGGCTTTGGCTCAAGAAAGCCGAAGCAAAGATCTTAAAGAGGTGCATAGATATAAAACTGATCGTTCTAAAATGAATATGGTTGAGTATGGTAGTGACCACTCGGACGATGAGGGTGATATTTATGCTGCTGAATTTGTTTGGCCATCTAAGGCCAAACCATTTACTTGCAATGATTTAAAGCCGATTCATAAGAATCGTGATGAAGAGATGAAATTTACTTTCAACATTACTAAGTGTGATAGAATATTTGATGCTTTGTTGCAAGCCAAGATTATTAGAATATCTCATACTTTACCGCCGTTCGAAGAGCTGAAACGGCGTGCTTATTGCAAGTATCATAATTCTTTCTCTCATGCTACTAATGATTGTAATGTTTTTCGACGACAGATACAATCGGCCATTAATGACGGACGATTGAATTTTTCTGAAATGCAAGTTGATAAGCAGCCTTTCCCAATGAACACCATGGATTTGAAGGGGAAGAGGATGTTAATTCGGCCCAACATAGCCGAATCAGCTAATAAAAATAATATTGTCATTGGTGAGCCCAGGAAAAATGAGGAGAGCAACAAGGTCTTGGGGAGACAAGTTGTGCTTGATAAGCAACCCGATGGCAAGGAGGTAATCAAGATCACCATCAAGAATCCTACACTCGGGGGGCAATCACAAGTGCAAGAGAACACTCATGTCAAATTTGTTAAGCCCAAGAGTCCAGAGGTTGGCAAGTGGAAAACGAATGAAGCTAAAGTGCAGCGCAAGAGAATCAAGCCAACTTTTGATATGCTGCTGTCCAAGTATGCCAATCAAGTAGCCGGTTCTAGCTCTAACCGGTCATCAAATTTGAAGCGCTCAAGATCACCTCCGAGGGAAGAATCTCATCATCACGCAGGGTCATATGGGTCATGGGCACCAGGACCATGGATGGCGCCGCCCCCCTATGCGCCATACTACATGGGAGGCTTCAATGGAGGATGGGGGCAGCCTCCAATGGCCCCTTATGCTTTTCATCCTGGTTGGGCAGAAACAAGGAGGCCCGTTCATGAGAGGCTTTCTTATCCCACACGAGGCCATTTGAACAATGGTGTCAATCGGCCAATGCAAGATAATGAAAAAAGGGTCAACCGGCAAGTGTGGCGTGCCAAATCACCAAGTGCTGAAATTTCAGAGCCTAGCAAGCAAAAGGAGAAGAATGCTAGTGGTGAAACTATTATGATAGGCACTAAAGAATTAATAATCAAAGAGCCGATTATTGTTGATAATCCGGCTGATTCTAATAAAGATGTGGCTGCGGTCCAGCAAGGCCCCATGGCTAATGATCATGAAGCTAGCATAAGCAAGGCCAAGTTGAGGGATCCAAAATATACTCAGCCAAAGTGGTGTCCTTCCGGTCTGACCAAGGCGCAAAAAAGGAGATTGCAGCGCATGAGGAGTAATGAGAAGGAGGAACAAGAAGCAGAAAAGCTAAGGGATAAATTATTCAATGAAAGCCGTCCCATGGTACCCCCAAAACAAGTGTGGAGGCCAAAGCAAAAGGAAAACATTGCAGCTTCTGCATTGATCATAGCAACACCTACACCACCAACGGAGGACGATGCGGCTACTATTACATCGTCCACTTTGCCTACTACTTCCCCTTCCCTTGAAGATATTTCAGAGTCAGTGGACATGCTTGCGGAAGGAGATGAAATGCTTGATTATGAGTCTACACCAGTTCATGAAGGTATGGATATTAATATGGTGTATTACTTACCCGCTGAATTTCGTGCTATAGATGAAGAAGGGGAAGTAGCTCAGCTAGATTTTGGTCCTAAAAATGCTATATTCGAGAAGCCAAAAGAACCGGTGACGCACTTGAAGCCATTGTTCCTTAAAGGTCATATTAATGGATCGCCGGTTGCTAGAATGCTTGTCGATGGTGGTGCTGTGGTGAATCTTATGCCATATTCGGTCTTCAAAAAATTGGGGCTGCGTGATGAAGAGTTAATAAAGACCAACATGGTGCTTAATGTTGGAAATATGCCCTAGAGGCAATAATAAATTGGTTATTATTATATTTCCTTGTTCATGATAATTGTTTATTATCCATGCTAGAATTGTATTGATAGGAAACTCAGATACATGTGTGGATACATAGACAAACACCATGTCCCTAGTAAGCCTCTAGTTGACTAGCTCGTTGATCAACAGATGGTCACGGTTTCCTGACCATGGACATTGGATGTCGTTGATAATGGGATCACATCATTAGGAGAATGATGTGATGGACAAGACCCAATCCTAAGCCTAGCACAGATCGTGTAGTTCGTATGCTAAAGCTTTTCTAAATGTCAAGTATCTTTTCCTTAGACCATGAGATTGTGCAACTCCCGGATACCGTAGGAATGCTTTGGGTGTACCAAACGTCACAACGTAACTGGGTGGCTATAAAGGTGCATTACAGGTATCTCCGAAAGTGTCTGTTGGGTTGGCACGAATCGAGACTGGGATTTGTCACTCCGTGTGACGGAGAGGTATCTCTGGGCCCACTCGGTAGGACATCATCATAATGTGCATAATGTGATCAAGGAGTTGATCACGGGATGATGTGTTACGGAACGAGTAAAGAGACTTGCCGGTAACGAGACTGAACAAGGTATCGGGATACCGACGATCGAATCTCGGGCAAGTACTTTACCGATAGACAAAGGGAATTGTATACGGGGTTGATTGAATCCTTGACATCGTGGTTCATCCGATGAGATCATCGTGGAGCATGTGGGAGCCAACATGGGTATCCAGATCCCGCTGTTGGTTATTGACCAGAGAGTCGTCTCGGTCATGTCTGCGTGTCTCCCGAACCCGTAGGGTCTACACACTTAAGGTTCGGTGACGCTAGGGTTGTAGAGATATAAGTATGCGGAAACCCGAAAGTTGTTCGGAGTCCCGGATGAGATCCCGGACGTCACGAGGAGTTCCGGAATGGTCCGGAGGTAAAGATTTATATATAGGAAGTCCTATTTTGGCCACCGGAAAATGTTTGGGATTTTTCGGTATTGTACCGGGAAGGTTCTAGAAGGTTCCGAAGTGGGGCCCACCTGCATGGGGGGACCCACATGAACGTGGGTAGTGGGGGCAAGGCCCCACACCCCTGGTCAAGGCGCACCAAGATCCCCCCTTAGAAGGAATAAGATCATATCCCGAAGGGATAAGATCAAGATCCCTAAAAAGGGGGGATAACAATCGGTGGGGAAAGGAAATGATGGGATTTCTTTCCCCCACCTTTGCCAACGCCCCAATGGACTTGGAGGGCAAGAAACCAGCCCCCTCCACCCCTATATATAGTGGGGAGGCGCATGGGAGCCGACCCCCAAGCCCTGGCGCCTCCCTCTCCCTCCCGTGACACATCTCCCTCCTCCCGCAGCGCTTGGCGAAGCCCTGCTGGAATCCCGCTACTTCCACCACCACGCCGTCGTGCTGCTGGATCTCCATCAACCTCTCCTCCCCCCTTGCTGGATCAAGAAGGAGGAGACGTCCCCGCTCCGTACGTGTGTTGAACACGGAGGTGCCGTCCGTTCGGCGCTAGGATCATCGGTGATTTGGATCACGACGAGTACGACTCCATCATCCCCGTTCTCTTGAACGCTTCCGCTCGCAATCTACAAGGGTATGTAGATGCACTCACTCTCCTTTATGCTCGTTGCTAGATGCATCTCCTAGATTGATCTTGGTGAGCGTAGGAAAATTTTTGTTTCCCATGCAACGTTCCCCAACACGAACACCCAAAAACTTGATGTTTTGCATGGTTTATCACCCATACCGCTACCACCCACATTTTTGTCCATGCACATGTGTTGTTCTTGGACAAAACTGTGCATACCAGCTCTTCTACATTACATTCGTACTGTTCGAAAATAATAGGCCATTTCGAGTGGCGCAAAATGGCTCGTGGGCGCGAGCAAGTTACCCTGGAAGCCGGATTCACGATATCCCTCGTTGTTGAAATCCATTTGAGGTGTATCCGTAGAACGACCGTACCCTGGCCATACGAACTCCGTTTGGGCTCCATGACCTGCCAAAACGACCGCAGCGAAAATTCGTATCCTTCTGTCACAAACTTCGTCTGTTTCGGAATAATTTCGGAGGCCGAAAACGGCTTGCAGAATTGAGTTTCGGATGATTTAGTGGTTGGCGTGCACTCTTCTAGCGTCTACCACCTTACCGTGAGGTCACCCACGGACAGATACTGCGACAATGACGTGCAGAACAATGTTACATGACTCTATTTCTGCACCAGCAAGCCCTACATGCTAGTCTGGATGGAAGGAGAAGCCTCTTCGGTGCACCGAACACCCAAAAACTTGCCGTTTTGCATGGTTTATCACCCATACCGCTACCACCCACATTTTTGTCCATGCACATGTGTTGTTCTTGGACAAAACTGTGCATGCTAGCTCTTCTACATTACATTCGTACTGTTCGAAAATAATAGGCCATTTCGAGTGGCGCAAAATGACTCGTGGGCGCGAGCAAGTTACCCTGGAAGCCGGATTCACGATATCCCTCGTTGCTGAAATCCATTTGAGGTGTATCCGTAGAACGACCGTACCCTGGCCATACGAACTCCGTTTGGGCTCCATGACCTGCCAAAACGACCGCAGCGAAAATTCGTATCCTTCTGTCACAAACTTCGTCTGATTCGGAATAATTTCGGGGGCCGAAAACGGCTTGCAGAATTGAGTTTCGGATGATTTAGTGGTTGGCGTGCACTCTTCTAGCGTCTACCACCCTACCGTGAGCTCACCCACGGACAGATACTGCGACAATGACGTGCAGAACAATGTTACATGACTCTATTTCTGCACCGGCAAGCCCTACATGCTAGTCTGGATGGAAGGAGAAGCCTCTTCGGTGCACCGAACACCCAAAAACTTGCCGTTTTGCATGGTTTATCACCCATACCGCTACCACCCACATTTTTGTCCATGCACATGTGTTGTTCTTGGACAAAACTGTGCATACCAGCTCTTCTACATTACATTCGTACTGTTCGAAAATAATAGGCCATTTCGAGTGGCGCAAAATGGCTCGTGGGCGCGAGCAAGTTACCCTGGAAGCCGGATTCACGATATCCCTCGTTGCTGAAATCCATTTGAGGTGTATCCGTGTTGGAAATATGCCCTAGAGGCAATAATAAATTGGTTATTATTATATTTCCTTGTTCACGATAATCGTTTATTATCCATGCTAGAATTGTATTGATAGGAAACTCAGATACATGTGTGGATACATAGACAAACACCATGTCCCTAGTAAGCCTCTAGATGACTAGCTCGTTGATCAATAGATGGTTACGGTTTCCTGACCATGGACATTGGATGTCGTTGATAACGGGATCACATCATTAGGAGAATGATGTGATGGACAAGACCCAATCCTAAGCCAAGCACAGATCGTGTAGTTCGTATGCTAAAGCTTTTCTATATGTCAAGTATCTTTTCCTTAGACCATGAGATTGTGCAACTCCCGGATACCGTAGGAATGCTTTGGGTGTACCAAACGTCACAACGTAACTGGGTGGCTATAAAGGTGCACTACAGGTATCTCCGAAAGTGTCTGTTGGGTTGGCATGAATCGAGACTGGGATTTGTCACTCCGTGTGACGGAGAGGTATCTCTGGGCCCACTCGGTAGGACATCATCATAATGTGCACAATGTGATCAAGGAGTTGATCACGGGATGATGTGTTACGGAACGAGTAAAGAGACTTGCCGGTAACGAGACTGAACAAGGTATCGGGATACCGACGATCGAATCTCGGGCAAGTACTGTACCGATAGACAAAGGGAATTGTATACGGGGTTGATTGAATCCTTGACATCGTGGTTCATCCGATGAGATCATCGTGGAGCATGTGGGAGCCAACATGGGTATCCAGATCACGCTGTTGGTTATTGACCGGAGAGTCGTCTCGGTCATGTCTGCGTGTCTCCCGAACCCGTAGGGTCTACACACTTAAGGTTCGGTGACGCTAGGGTTGTAGAGATATAAGTATGCGGAAACCCGAAAGTTGTTCGGAGTCCCGGATGAGATCCCAGACGTCACGAGGAGTTCCGGAATGGTCCGGAGGTAAAGATTTATATATAGGAAGTCCTATTTTGGCCACCGGAAAATGTTCGGGATTTTTCGGTATTGTACCGGGAAGGTTCTAGAAGGTTCCGAAGTGGGGCCCACCTGCATGGGGGGACCCACATGAACGTGGGTAGTGGGGGCAAGGCCCCACACCCCTGGTCAAGGCGCACCAAGATCCCCCCTTAGAAGGAATAAGATCATATCCCGAAGGGATAAGATCAAGATCCCTAAAAAGGGGGGATAACAATCGGTGGGGAAAGGAAATGATGGGATTTCTTTCCCCCACCTTTGCCAACGCCCCAATGGACTTGGAGGGCAAGAAACCAGCCCCCTCCACCCCTATATATAGTGGGGAGGCGCATGGGAGCCGCACCCCAAGCCCTGGCGCCTCCCTCTCCCTCCCGTGACACATCTCCCTCCTCCCGCAGCGCTTGGCGAAGCCCTGCTGGAATCCCGCTACTTCCACCACCACGCCGTCGTGCTGCTGTATCTCCATCAACCTCTCCTCCCCCCTTGCTGGATCAAGAAGGAGGAGACGTCCCCGCTCCGTACGTGTGTTGAACACGGAGGTGCCGTCCGTTCGGCGCTAGGATCATCGGTGATTTGGATCACGACGAGTACGACTCCATCATCCCCGTTCTCTTGAACGCTTCCGCTCGCGATCTACAAGGGTATGTAGATGCACTCCCCTTTATGCTCGTTGCTAGATTACTCCATAGATAGATCTTGGTGATGCGTAGGAAAAATTTTGATTTTCTGCTATGATCCCCAACAGTGGTTTCAGAGCTAGGTCTATGCGTAGTATCTTGCACGAGTAGAACACAAAGTAGTTGTGGACGTAGGTCATGTCAATTCTCTTGCCGTTACTAGTCTTATCTTGATTCGGCGGCATCGTGGGATGAAGCGGCCCGGACCGACCTTACACGTACTCTTACGTGAGACAGGTTCCACCGACTGACATGCACTAGTTGCATAAGGTGGCTAGCGGGTGTCTGTCTCTCCCACTTTAGTCGGATCGGATTCGATGAAAAGGGTCCTTATGAAGGGTAAATAGAAATTGGCATATCACGTTGTGGTTTTGACGTAGGTAAGAAACGTTCTTGCTAGAAACCTATAGCAGCCACGTAAAAACTTGCAACAACAATTAGAGGACGTCTAACTTGTTCTTGCAGCATGTGTCGTGTGATGTGATATGGCCAAAAGGATGTGATGAATGATATATATGTGATGTATGAGATTGATCACGTTCTTGTAATAGGAATCACGACTTGCATGTCGATGAGAATGACAACCGGCAGGAGCCATAGGAGTTGTCTTATTTATTATATGACCTGCGTGTCACTGAATAACGCCATGTAATTACTTTACTTTATTGCTAAACGTTAGCCATAGTAGTAGAAGTAATGTTTGGCGAGACGACTTCATGAAGACACGATGATGGAGATCATGATGATGGAGATCATGGTGTCATGCCGGTGACGATGATGA
Organism: Secale cereale; assembly: GCA_902687465.1. Classification (NCBI taxonomy): domain Eukaryota; kingdom Viridiplantae; phylum Streptophyta; class Magnoliopsida; order Poales; family Poaceae; genus Secale; species Secale cereale. The sequence goes on from LR738713.1 coordinate 401,937,564, forward strand.
TCATGGAGCCCCGAAGATGAAGATCAAAAGGAGCAAAATGATATTGGCCATATCATGTCACTATTTGATTGCATGTGATGTTTATCATGTTTTACATCTTATTTGCTTAGAACAACGGTAGTGAATAAGATGATCTCTCACTAAAATTTCAAGAATTGTGTTTCCCCTAACTGTGCACCGTTGCTAAGGTTCGTTGTTCCGAAGCACCACGTGATGATCGGGTGTGATAGGTTCTAACGTTCGCATACAACGGGTGTAAGCCAGATTTACACACGCGATACACTTAGGGTTCACTTGACGAGCCTAGCATGTACAGACATGGCCTCGGAACACGGAAGACCGAAAGGTCGAACATGAGTCGTATAGAAGATACGATCAACATGAAGATGTTCACCGTTGATGACTAGTCCGTCTCACGTGATGATCGGACACGGCCTAGTCGATTCGGATCATGTATCACTTAGATGACTAGAGAGATGTCTATCTGAGTGGGAGTTCATTAGATGAACTTCATTGTCATGAACACTAGTCTAAGTTGTCTTCGCAAATTATGTTGTAGACCAATAACTGCGTTGTAGCTCCCTGTTTAATACGATCCTAGAGAAAGACTAAGTTGAAAGATATTGTAAGCAAGGATGCGGACTGGGTTCGTAGTCCGAGGAGTGTCCTCACTGCTGCACAGAAAGCTTACGTCTTTGATGCACCGCTCGATGTGCAAACCCCTACAACGTTGTCTGTGGATGTTGTGAACACCTGAGAGACACGTCCTGATGACTACTTGATAGTTTAGTGCACCATACTTTACGGCTTAGAATCGGGATTCCAATGACGTTTTGAACGTCATAGAACATATGAGATGTTCTGAGAGCTGAAATTGGGATTTCAGGCTCATGCTCGTGTTGAGAGGTATGAGACCTCTCACAAGTTCTTTTGCCAAAAAGATGGAGGAGAATAGCTCAACTAGTGAGCGTGTGCTCAGAATGTCTGGGTGCTAAAATCACTTGAACCAAGTGGGAGTTAATCTCCTAGGTGAGATAATGGTTGACAGAATTCTCTAGACACTATCACCAAGCTACTAGAACTTCGTGATGAACTATGACATGCAAAGGATGGAGATGATCCCGGAGCTATTAGCGGTTCTTAAGACCGCGAAAGTAGAAATCAAGAAGGAGCATCAAGTGTTGATGGTTTAACAAGACCACTGGTTTCAAAAGGGGCAAGGGCTAGAAGGGAAACTTCATGAATGGCAAACCAGTTGTCGCTCTAATGAGGGAACCCAAGGTTGCACCCAAACCTCGAGACTAAGTGCTTCGATTGTAAGGGGAACGGTCACATGGTAGCGGAACTACCCCAAATACATGGTAGATAAGAAAAGCTGGCAACTTCAACGAAGTATATTTGATATACGTGTTATTGATGTGTACCTTACTAGTACTCCTTGTAGCACATGGGTATTGGATACCGGTTCAGTTGCTATTATTAGTGACTTGAAGCAAAAGCTACGGACTGAATGGAGACTAGCTAAGGGCGAGGTGACGATGTGTGTTGGAAGTGTTTCCAAGGTTGATAAGATCACCATCGCACGCTCCCTCTATTTTCGAGATTAGTGTTGAACCTAGATAAATGTTATCAGGTGTCTACGTTGAGCATGAATATGATTAGATCATGTTCAGTGCAATACAGTTATTCATTTAAGTTAGAGAATAATGGTTATTCTGTTTACATGAATAATACCTTTATGGTCTTGCACCCAATGGTTCGTTGAATCTCGATCATAGTAATACACATGATGATAATATTAAAGCCAAAAGATGTAGAGTTAATGATGATAGTACCACTTTCTTGTGGCACTGCCGCTTAGGTCATTTTGGCATAAAATGCATGAAGAAACTCCATGCTGATGGATGTTTGGAGTCACTTGATTTTGAATCGCTTGACACATGCGAGCCATGCCTCTTGGGCAGGATGACTAAGATCCCGTTTTCAGGTAAAATAAAACGGGCAAGTGACTTGTTGGAAATCATACATGCTGATGTATGTGATCCAATGAGGATTAAGGCGCGTAGTGGATATCGTTATTTTCTCATCTTCACTGACGATTTGAGTAGATATGGTATATTTATTTAATGAAGCAAAAGTCTGAAACGTTTGAAAGGTTCAAAAATTTCAGAGTGAAGATTAAGAATCATCATAACAAGAAGATCATGTTCCTACGATCTGATCAAGGGAATATTATCTAAATTATGAGTTTGGCAATCACTTAAGGCATTGTGGAAATGTTTCATAGTTGAAGCCACCTGGAACACCACAGCGTAATGGTGTGTCCAGACATCGTAATCGAACCTTATGAGATATGGTGCGATCTATGATGTATCTTACCAATCTACCGCTATTATTTTGAGGTTATGCATTAGAGACAGCTGCATTCACTTTATATAGGGCACCATCTAAGTCCGTTGAGACAACGCCGTATGAACTAAGGTTTGGCAAGAAACCAAAGTTGTCGTTTCTCAATGTTTGGGGCTGCGATGCTTACGGCTTCAACCGGGAAAAGCTCGAACCCAAAGCGGACAAATACATCTTCATAGGATACCCAAAGGTAACAGTTGGGTATACCTCCTATCTCAGATCCAAGGGCAAAAAATGTTTGTCCCTAAGAATGGGTCCTTTCTCGAGAAGGAGTTTCTCTCGAAAGAATTGAGTGGGAGGAGGATAGAACTTGATGAGGTTGTCGAACCCTCACCTCAACCAGAGAGTAGTGCAACACAGAAAGATGTTTCTGTAGAACCTACGACAGTTGAAGAGGAAACTAATGATAGTGATCATGAAGTTTCGGATCAAGTTGCTATCAAACCTCGTAGGTCGACAAGGATAAGTACTACTCCTGAGTGGTACGGTGATCCTGTCTTAGATGTCATGTTGTTGGACAACAATGAACCTACGAACTATGGAGAAGCGATGGTGGGCCCATATTCCGACAAATGGTTAGAAGCCGATAAATCCGAGATAGGATCCATGTATCAAAACAAAGTATGGACTTTGGTGGACTTGCCCTATGATCGGCAAGCCATTGAGACAAATGGATCTTTAAGACTAAGACGGACGTGGACGGTAATGTCACCGTCTATGAAGCTCGACTTGTGGCGAAGAGTTTTCCACAAGTTCAAGGAGTTGACTACGATGAGATTTTCTAACCCGTAGCGATGCTTAAGTCCGTCGGAATCATATTAGCATAAGCTGCATTTATGAAATTTGGCAGATGGATGACAAAACAAGCTTCCTTACCAGTTTTCGTAAGGAAAGGTTGTATGTGATACAATCAGAAAGGTTTTGTCGATCCTAAGGATGCTAAAAGGTATGCTAGCTCCAGCGATCCTTCCATGGACTGGAGCAAGCATCTCGGTGTCGGAATATATGCTTTGATGGAGTGATCAAAGTTCTTGGGTATACAAAGTTTGTTAGAAACTTGTATTTACAATAAAGTGAGTGGGAGCACTACAACATTTCTGATAAGTATATGTGAATGACATATGGTTGATCCGAAATGATGTTGAATTTCTGGAAAGCGTAAAGGGTTGTTTTGAAAGGAGTTTTTCAAAGGAAGACCTGGATAAAGCTGCTTACATATTGGGCATCAAGATCTATAGAGATAGATCAAGATGCCTGATGATACTTTCAAAAGGAACACACACCTTTGACATGATTTTGAAGGAGTTCAAAATAGGTCAGTTAAAGAAGGAATTCTTACCTGAGTTATAAGGTGTGAAGTTGAGTAAGACTCAAAACTTGACCACGGCAGAAGAAAGAGGAAGGACGAAGGTCGTCCCCTATGCTTTTGTCATAGGCTCTATACGGTATGCCATGATGAGTACCGCACCTGATGTGTGCCTTGCCACATGTCTGGCAAGAGGGTACAAAGGTGATCCAGGAGTGGATCACTAGATAGTGGTCAAAATTATCCTTAGAGGAATAAGGAAATGTTTCTCGGTTATGGAGGTGATAAAGAGTTCGACGTAAACAGCTACGTCGATGCAAGCTTAACACCTATCCGGATAACTCTAAGTGGAGATACCGGATACGTATGATGGAGCAACAGTTTGGAATATCTCCAAGTGGAACGTGGTAGCAGCATCTACGATATGACATAAAGTTTTGCGAAGTACATAGGGATCTGAATGTTGCAGACTCGTTGACTACAACCTCTCTCACGAGCATAACATGATCAAACCCAGAACTCATTGAGTGTTAATCACATATTGATGTGAACTAGATTATTGACTCTAGTGAACTCTTTGGATGTTAGTCACATGGTGATGTGACCTATGAGTGTTAATCACATGGCGATGTGAACTAGATTATTGACTCTAGTGCAAGTGGGAGACTATTGGAAATATGCCCTAGAGGCAATAATAAATTGGTTATTATTATATTTCCTTGTTCATGATAATTGTTTATTATCCATGCTAGAATTGTATTGATAGGAAACTCAGATACATGTGTGGATACATAGACAAACACCATGTCCCTAGTAAGCCTCTAGTTGACTAGCTCGTTGATCAACAGATGGTCACGGTTTCCTGACCATGGACATTGGATGTCGTTGATAATGGGATCACATCATTAGGAGAATGATGTGATGGACAAGACCCAATCCTAAGCCTAGCACAGATCGTGTAGTTCGTATGCTAAAGCTTTTCTAAATGTCAAGTATCTTTTCCTTAGACCATGAGATTGTGCAACTCCCGGATACCGTAGGAATGCTTTGGGTGTACCAAACGTCACAACGTAACTGGGTGGCTATAAAGGTGCATTACAGGTATCTCCGAAAGTGTCTGTTGGGTTGGCACGAATCGAGACTGGGATTTGTCACTCTGTGTGACGGAGAGGTATCTCTGGGCCCACTCGGTAGGACATCATCATAATGTGCACAATGTGATCAAGGAGTTGATCACGGGATGATGTGTTACGGAACGAGTAAAGAGACTTGCCGGTAACGAGACTGAACAAGGTATCGGGATACCGACGATCGAATCTCGGGCAAGTACTTTACCGATAGACAAAGGGAATTGTATACGGGGTTGATTGAATCCTTGACATCGTTGTTCATCCGATGAGATCATCGTGGAGCATGTGGGAGCCAACATGGGTATCCAGATCCCGCTGTTGGTTATTGACCAGAGAGTCGTCTCGGTCATGTCTGCGTGTCTCCCGAACCCGTAGGGTCTACACACTTAAGGTTCGGTGACGCTAGGGTTGTAGAGATATAAGTATGCGGAAACCCGAAAGTTGTTCGGAGTCCCGGATGAGATCCCGGACGTCACGAGGAGTTCCGGAATGGTCCGGAGGTAAAGATTTATATATAGGAAGTCCTATTTTGGCCACCGGAAAATGTTCGGGATTTTTCGGTATTGTACCGGGAAGGTTCTAGAAGGTTCCGAAGTGGGGCCCACCTGCATGGGGGGACCCACATGAACGTGGGTAGTGGGGGCAAGGCCCCACACCCCTGGTCAAGGCGCACCAAGATCCCCCCTTAGAAGGAATAAGATCATATCCCGAAGGGATAAGATCAAGATCCCTAAAAAGGGGGGATAACAATCGGTGGGGAAAGGAAATGATGGGATTTCTTTCCCCCACCTTTGCCAACGCCCCAATGGACTTGGAGGGCAAGAAACCAGCCCCCTCCACCCCTATATATAGTGGGGAGGCGCATGGGAGCCGCACCCCAAGCCCTGGCGCCTCCCTCTCCCTCCCGTGACACATCTCCCTCCTCCCGCAGCGCTTGGCGAAGCCCTGCTGGAATCCCGCTACTTCCACCACCACGCCGTCGTGCTGCTGTATCTCCATCAACCTCTCCTCCCCCCTTGCTGGATCAAGAAGGAGGAGACGTCCCCGCTCCGTACGTGTGTTGAACACGGAGGTGCCGTCCGTTTGGCGCTAGGATCATCGGTGATTTGGATCACGACGAGTACGACTCCATCATCCCCGTTCTCTTGAACGCTTCCGCTCGCGATCTACAAGGGTATGTAGATGCACTCCCCTTTATGCTCGTTGCTAGATTACTCCATAGATAGATCTTGGTGATGCGTAGGAAAAATTTTGATTTTCTGCTATGATCCCCAACACTTAATGGATTTGAAGGTAAAGAGAAAACTGAAGCCAAAGGTGTGATGTATGTGGAGCTTACGGTGGGAAGCAAAACTTTGGCTACCGCATTCTTTGTCGCCGAGGTGCAAGGTAACTACAATGTGATATTAGGCCGTGATTGGGTTCATGCGAACCAATGCGTGCCATCTACTATGCACCAGTTTTTGATTCAATGGGTTGATGATGAAGTAGAAGTCATTCATGCGGATAATTCGGCTTGTGTTGCTTTGGCCGATGCATCGGTGGATTGGCAACATCCCAATGCTACTTGCTTGACGGGGCGCGACTTATCAGAATATGATTTTCTTAGCGCCACAAAAAGTGGTTTCGTGCCCGTTTCTTTAAAGCCGGTTGGCGATAATCGGCTCCAAGGTATGATGTATTTAAATGGATCCTAACTCAGAGTGGTTACAAAAGCGTCTTGTAGAATATCGGTCCAATGAGAACGATATGTATGAGTCCATAGAAGAGTTAGATGATATGGATAAGTTAGGACAAGGTTTTACATCGGCCGATCCATTAGAAGAGATAGATATAGGAGATGGTTCAATTCCTAGGCCGACATTTGTAAACAAAAATTTAAGAGCTGATCATAAGGCTAAGTTGATCGAGCTATTGAAAGAATATGTTTGTTGCTTTGCATGGGAATATCATGAGATGCTGGGTTTAAGCCGAGAGCTAGTGGAGCATCGGTTACCTATAAAGGCCGGTTTTAGACCATACAAGCAATCGGCCAGAAAGTTTAATCCAAAAACGTATGACCGGATCAAGGAAGAGATCGGTCGTTTGCTTAAAGCTAATTTTATTAGACCTTGCAGGTATGCCGAGTGGATTTCTAACATTGTACCAGTAGAGAAGAAAGGCTCTGGCAAGTTGAGGGTGTGCATTGATTTCAGAGATTTGAATAGAGCTACACCTAAAGATGAGTATCCCATGCCAATAGCCGATATGCTTATTAATGATGCTTCTGGACATAAGGTCATTAGCTTTCTTGATGGTAATGCGGGGTATAACCAGATTTTTATGGCCGAAGAAGACATGTCCAAAACGGCTTTTCGATGTCCCGGTTTTCTTGGTTTATTTGAGTGGACAGTGATGACCTTTGGATTAAAAAATGCCGGTGCCACGTATCAAAGGGCTATGAATTTAATTTTTCATGATTTGCTTGGTGTTATACTTGAGGTTTATATTGATGATATTGTTGTCAAATCGGATGCTTTTGAATCTCACTTAGCCGATTTGCGTTTGGCTTTTGAAAGAATGAAGAAATATGGGCTGAAAATGAATCCTTTGAAGTGTGCCTTTGGTGTATCGGCTGGGAAGTTTCTGGGTTTCATTATTCATGAAGATGGCGTGGAAATTGATCCCAAAAAGATAGAAGCTATACAGAAAGTAGGGGCTCCAACATGCAAAAGAGATATGCAAAAATTCCTTGGCAAGGTCAATTATTTGAGGAGGTTCATAGCCAATCTATCAGGGAAGGTTGATGCATTTACTCCTATCCTTCGGTTAAAGAATGATGTTGATTTTACTTGGGGGCAAAACAGCAAGAGGCATTTGATATGATTAAGAAATATTTGTGCACTCCTCCGGTAATGAAAGCGCCCAGGCACAGGGAGCCATTTAGACTTTACGTTGCAGCGGAGGAAGGTGTTATTGGTGCTGTTTTGACTCAAGAGACCGAAGGAAAGGAGCATGCTATTACTTATTTGAGCCGACGGTTATTGGGCGCCGAGACAAGGTATACATTTATTGAGAAACTATGCTTATGCTTATATTATGCTTGCACAAAATTGAGACATTATCTAGTGCCTAGTACTTGCATTATAGTTTGTCAAACTGATGTCATCAAATACATGTTGCATAGGCCAATTCTTAGTGGTAGAATTGGCAAGTGGGCTTATGCTTTAATTGAATATGATTTGGCTTATGAATCTCTGAAATCCATGAAAGGCCAAATTGTTGCTAATTTTATTGTTGAGCATCGTATTGATGATAAGCATGATATTGATATAAACGTTGTCTCATTAGCACCATGGAGATTATATTTTGATGGTTCAGTGTGTAGCAATGGCCAAGGTGTTGGTATTGTTTATATATCTCCTCATGGTGCTGTTTTTGAAGCCTCATGCCGCTTAGAATACTTTTGCACAAATAATCAAGCCGAATATGAAGCGTTGTTATTCGGCTTAGAGATGTTGCTTGCCATAGGTGCTACACATATTGAGGCTTTTGGTGATTCGTTATTAGTAGTGCAACAAATATCCAAAATCTTTCAATGTTTTGACGAATCACTTAATGTTTATCTTGATAAATGTCTAGATATAATTTCAGATTTGGATTATTTTAGCATTGCTCATATATCTAGACATGACAATTGGAGAGCAAATGAGTTGGCACAACAAGCATCCGGCTATCATGTTGATCGTGGCATGTTTCATATTTCTCAAAGGCCGATGTCTAGTCTTGCCAACATAGGGGAGGCTGAACCAGAGCCCACCGTTTCGGACACTAATGAAAAATTTAATGCAGGAGAAAATCAAGACTGGAGGAAACCCATTATTGATTATTTGTGTGATCCTAGTAAAAGGGTGGACAGGACTGTTCGGCGTATGGCTTTCAAATACACAATGAGAGATGACGGTCTCTATCGCCGAACGGTTGATGATGTTCTTTTAAAGTGCTTGGACGAGGACCAAGCGAGAGTTGCTATGGGAGAGGTCCATGAAGGTATTTGTGGCACTCATCAGTCGGCTCCCAAGATGAAATGGCTATTACGACGTGCTGGGTTTTATTGGCCGACGATGGTTAATGATTGCTTCCGGTATTATAAAGGATGTGAAGCTTGTCAAAAGTTTGGTGATATTCAGTTGGCTCCCGCTGCTATGTTACATCCTATTATCAAGCCGTGGCCTTTTAGAGGTTGGGGATTAGACTTTATTGGAGAGATTCATCCTTCTTCTTCAAAGGGGCATCGGTTCGTGTTGGTGGCGACTGATTATTTCACTAAATGGTCTGAAGCAATACCACTCAAAAATATGACGCATACAGAGGTAATTCAATTCATAACTGAGCATATTATTCATAGATTCGACATTCCTCAAACATTAACTACGGACCAAGGTTCATCCTTTATGTCACATCAAGTCAGAGAATTTGTTGAATCACATAAGATAAAGTTGCTCAATTCCTCTCCATATTATGCCCAAGCCAATGGACAAGCTGAGTCTAGTAATAAAATATTAATCAAGCTCATCAAGAAGAAGATTGAGGATAATCCAAGGAGATGGCATGAGCTATTGTCCGAAGCTTTGTGGGCACATAGGATCTCAAGGCATGGTGCTACAAAGGTGACTCCATATGAGCTCGTATATGGTCAGGAGGCCGTTCTACCAGTGGAAGTGAATTTGAATGCTTTGAGAATAGCGAAACAAAATGATTTATCGGCTGAGGACTTCTATAACTTGATGATGGACAATATTGATGAAGTTGCCGATAAACGTTTGGTTGCTTTAAAGGCCATAGAGAGGGATAAGTTGAGGGTGGCAAGAGCTTACAATAAGAAGGTCAAGTTGAAGAATTTTCAAGTTGGCGATCTCGTGTGGAAGGTGATTCTACCAATTGGTTCAAGAGATAGAAAGTTCGGGAAGTGGTCTCTAAGTTGGGAAGGTCCTTTTAAGATTACAAGAGTGGTTCCCGGAAACTCATACTTGGTGGAATCCGTACAAGGCACATTATTACCTCGAGCTCTCAATGGCAAATATTTAAAGAAGTATCACCCAAGTGTGTGGCAAGAAGCCTAGATAGGCAAACGGCCGATATATAACTATCGCCCTTAGCATAAACATGGCCGATATATAATTATCGTCCTAAGCATATAAATGTCCGATGGGGTGTTGACATCGTCCTTAGAACCAACATGGTACAAATTATTTTTCGGCACGCTTGCTTTGCTGAAAAACAGGGGGGACATGTGTTGACGCTCAAAAGTGGCACAATCGTAAAAGTTGCTTTAATCTACGTCAAGATTACTTCAAACTTATGATTGGAAGTCACCATGAGATGGCTTTCTTTGAGAATATCAAGATGGATATGAAAGTGGTCTAAAACGAAGTCCGGATGCAAAAGTTATGACAAGTTCAGAGATGCTCATGGTGACACCAGATTAAAGAATGGCTTGAAACCCAATTAAGATGACTTCAAATGGAAAAAGTTTCAACATGAAAGTTGTGCGTCTCGTCGAAACGATCGATTTTGATATAAAAATCTTCGCAATCCGAGTTCGTATGCAAAAGTTACAGCCATCCGAACACAGCCCTGTCACAGAGCCAAAAGTGGCGCGCCCCACCAGCCATGTGTCTGATGGGTAGCGCGAATAACAGCCTGTATTGCGTGACCGTTTTGGCCTAGAAGATGGCTTCAAATCAAAAAACGTTCAACATGAAAGTTGTTCGTCTCGTCGAAACGGTCAAGATTGCTTTTGGGCTCTTTTTCATCCGAGGTCGTTTACCACCTCAAATATTACCCGCAAGGTACAGCCAATTTAAACCGAACAGTTTTGGAAAGTTCGGATAAAACCAATCCGAATTTGGCTAGGGTTTTGGACGTGAATCCAAGCCTTTTCCTTGCATGGGAAGTCCAGCCGCCTCTTATATACTCAAGGGATGATGGCCGATTGAACAACAACACACAATCGCAAACGCATCTACAACTTTTTCATCTACGTTTTGTTCCTCCCTCGTTCTTGCTCCCTCGTTCTTCGTCGTTCTTCGTGTTGGAGAGCTGCGAATACCGAGGCTCTAGGGGCGGCTTGACCGACCTAGGGCAGCCCATAGCCGCCGCACTCCCCGACGGGGTCCCTCCCGGGAGTGTAGGGTTTCGGGTCTTCAAAAGCTCTCGTCGGTCGACTTGCGAATCGCGCTTCCGGTGAGACTCCTTCGACGTGAGCTGCGGTGCACCACCCCCGGCGTCGAGGGTACACGTGACGTGTTCGTGTGCGAACACATACCACCCTCAAACCGATGGCCAAACCGAAGCCACCAACCGAACGCTTGCAACTCTCCTACGCGTGTTGATAAAGAAGAACATCAAGGAGTGGGAGGAGTGCCTACCCATCGCCGAGTACGCCTACAACCGCGCAAGACACTCTACAACCGGCAAGTCCCCCTTCTAGGTTGTCTACGGCTTCAACCCATTGTCACTATTGGACATCCTCCCTCTACCGCTTCAAGAAAGAGCCGACATGGACGCAAGTGCAAGAGCCACCTACCTCAAGAAGATGCATGAAGAAACACGTTCCACGATCAAGCATCAAGTCCAACGCCTCGCCACCAAGCTCAACGCCAACAAGGCACCAATGGTGTTCCATCCGGGTGATCTCGTATGGCTACACCTTCGCAAAGACCGCTTCCCCAAGGAACACAAATACAAGCTTCTTCCACGCACCAACGGACCATTCAAGGTGCTACCACGCTACAACGACAACGCATACAAGGTCGACATCCCACGTGACAAGTACAACATAAGCGACATCTTCAACGTGAAAGACTTGGACAAGTACCATGGTGATGAAGAGCATGATCCGTGGACGGATCTCCCCCAAGGGAGGGGAGATGATGCGGAGCATCCCTCGATTACCCGCACCGACACTCCATCACCACCGCAAGCACCGAGAGGGCCAATGACAAGAGCACGTGCACGCAACATCGAGAACGAGTTCACTTCCTTCCTCTCCGAGTTTCGTTCGGTTTCACATGAGAACGGGATTCTACCTCAAAGAGATACGCTATGCATTCTTAAGTACATCGACCGTGATCGTGGGAAGAAGAAGACGGAGGTTCGAGCATCCATGGAACAAGAGTACAAAGAAGAAGCCAAGGAGAAGGAAGGAGAGGAGTCCCTGGACACCCCGGGTGCCCGGGCGGAAGGGCCCCGGGTGCCCGGGCTCGAAGACAAGGGGAGGGCCGAACCCCCTGGCCACCCCGAGTGCCCGGCCATCTCGGCCCCGGGTGCCCGACCACTGCCTGGGCTGCGCCCCAGCCGGCCCCGGGAGCCCGGCCCCAAGACCCCGGGTGCTCGAGCTTTGGACCCCGGGTGCCCGATCCTCCCTGCGCGACGCCCCTGACCGGTCCGGGTGCCCGGACCTTTCCCCCGTGGCTACATTTTTTAGGGACTTTTTAGTCCTTTGTACCCCTCTTCCCCAAGTTTTGTCCCTAGCCTTTATATACTCTTTCCCTACCGTATTGGTGAGGTTAGCAAAGTATTTTAGAACACCAAAGAGAGCTTTGCTCCTTGTATCTTCCTCTTGGGGATCAAGACCCCTCTTTGGGAAGAATCCTTGTGGATTTCAAGACCTCCCAAGGGAGAAGATCATCAAGACCTCACCTCCTCTAGGAGTGGGAAGAACTTTACCTTTGTGCTTGTTTCCTTGGATTGATCTTGTAATCTTGTGGATCTCTTGTATGCTACTCTAGTGGATGTGATATTGGGTTTGTTTGAGATATTTGTGTCTTGTGTTCTTGAGTGTTCTTCCTATTTCCCCCCTCCAAGTGTGAAAAGATCCCCTCTAGGGTTTCACCCTACAACATGTAGTCTCCTACTGGATTGATACCTTGGTTCTCAAAAACTGAGGGAAATATTTACGCTACTGTGTTGCATCACCCTTTCCTCTTCAAGGGAAAAACAACACAAGCTCAAGAGGTAGCAGGGTGTATGCCGACTGAACATGTGTCAGGAAGTAAACAACTGTCGGCAATACCTTTGCCCACAACAAGTCCTCCGACTATTATATCTTTCATCGGCGTAGCTATTAGCTACAATTTATGTGTCGACAAAGGTACCCTATGCCAACAGATAGGTGTGTTACCAAATCTTGACCGTGGTGTAGTCGTCGTCGGAGGAATCGGAGATGATGATGTAGCCTTGCAAGCGTCGGAAAACACGGTCTTCCTTGCACTTCAGCTTGGTCATCCTCGTGGCCTCCCGCGCTGCCTTCGCTGCCTCCCACTCGGATTGCTCAATGTCGAACCGGAGCTGCTTTGCGTTGAGCCTCTGGAGCCGCCGGATCTTCGTCTCCACCTCAATCAGTGACCGGCGGCACGCCCACTTGAAAATACGGTCCTCCTCGTCGGGCACCCGACTGCGGCGGGCGGACTACGTAGATCCGTCGAACCCGCCCGCCATTTCCCTTGCCCTCTGCCTCTCGCGGCAGGTAGCTTATGCCTCCGACTCCGGAGTCCGCATCCATGATGTCGGCTGAGCGGGCACTAGAACCCAGTGCTACCCACGTGGAGTAGTGGTCGAAGGTGGAGGAGGCAGTCGGGCGGGAGGAGCAGATCGGGCTTGCCTCGCATATCCGCACGCAGGGCGGGCCAGCACTGCCGCGACGGGCAACATGCGGCATCACACTGGAGCCGGAGCTGTCGCCTGTATCAACCTGCGAGCGCTCGAGCGCGATACAGAGCGCCAGCTCCTCCTCATCTTTGGAGCAGCCGTCGGAGTGGCTGCCGGTGTTAGACATGCTCGCCGGCGGTAGGGATTTAGCAGATTGGGGAAATGGGAGTGTCGGGAAGGGGAGCAGAGTGGAGCGAGTGAGCTAGGGTTCGTGCCGGACGAGGGTTTTCGTGGGGTCGGGGTGGGCTGGGCTAACATGGTGGACGCGCCCGGGCGTGTCCGGGCAGTCTTATATCCTCCCTACATTTGGGACGGGTATGACGGGTACTGGTCAGCCCGGGCGTTTGAAGCCCGTTTGAGAGGTCCAATTGGGTTGGTTTTTTGTGACCAGTTGGTTTGCCCGGGCGTTTGAGATGGATTGGATATAGGGCGGACGGGTGTAGATGCTTAGAGCATCTCCACTTGCCCCCCAACAGGCCCCTTGGGCCTATCTTTTTATCGCCGACTCCAAAAATATGGCCCAGTCGCGCCCCGAGGAACCCAAATTTTGTCGGTTAGTGTCGAAATTGGTGCTAGCGGACCCAGGCCGAACCCAGTGGGCTGGGGGCCTACCGGGGGCGCCCGGGGAACGAAAAATGGTGCCAAAACTTCCTGCGTCAAATTCCCGCCCCATGGGCCCGCCGAGTCAGCGACTAGGCATCATCATCCTCATCTCATCGCCTTGACTCCCGCACGAATCAATGCCAAGGCTGTCGCCGGTCAGCCTTCCATTGATCACGAATGGTGAAGTGAAGGCGCGTCGACGCGCGTCCCGCCCTTTCCTGCCATGCGTCCGCACTGCTACCTCCCCATCGCCGCTATAAAAGCCGCCTTCGTCGCCGCTGGCCGCCCACTCGCCACGGCACAACCATCTCTCTCTCACCGCCGATCCCTTCTTTCCTTCACCGTCCTCGCTCTCGCCCTCTCTCCTTCACTATCAAAGCCCGAGCCCATGGAGGAGAGGTTCCCCGGCGACGGAGTGGTGGCCAACGGCTTCGACCGCTGCCATCTTCATGAGTCGGAGGCACGCGCTCTCCACAAGGCCAACTACCCGTCGCCGCCCGACATGCCTGTGTCGGGTGCTTGGAGGCTCAGCACTGGAGGCGTTCCCGTGACCTCGCCGCCCTCCGGCGCGGAACGCTGTGACGAGATCGCGTGGATTCGGGCGTCCTTGCCAGACGTAGCGCTATAGCAGTCGTGGTATTCCCCCGACAACCTTCCTCTGTGGACGGCGTACTTACAGCGCCGCCATGCCAACCAGCTCGCTTCCACCAATGGCGCTCCGGCGCCAATGGGGCGCAACAACTCCGATGGCCACCGTCAGTGGTGGGGCTTCCCAGGGCGCACACTCCACCCCGTTCTCGAGTACACCGAGGGCGGCAACAAGCCGTCGTTGTAATAGCCTGGCTTATTAGGGATCATAGACTAATCATATCAATAAGGAATTCCTTCTTTTCCGGGAGCCCATTCGGACAGAACTCCAAAGTTAAGCGTGCTCAGCTTGGAGTAGTTTCAGGATAGGTGACCGGCCAGGAAGTTTCTCCCGTGTGCGCACGTGTGAGGACAAAGTGCGCAGAAAAGACTAGTATTGATATGTGAGGCTAGTCTGAATCCCACCAGGAGTAACGACCACCGACAGGTGTGTCCGGGGCATTACAAGTTGGTATCAGAGCCGACCCTCGCGGTTACGCGGATGTTTGCGGACAGGTGCTCGATCATGTTATTCATGACGTTTGTGACCCGTCGTGGCACACGACATGGCACATGTATTGGACTGGATGCACAGACGTTTGTGCCAAGAGGGAACGTTCCTATGGCTCGATGAGGACGTCGGTTCCTCTGAGTTGGGGTGTATTTAATAGACTGGCTTATTAGGGATCATAGACTACTCATATCAATAAGGAATTCCTTCTTTTCCGGGAGCCCATTCGGACAGAACTTCAAAGTTAAGCGTGCTTAGCTTGGAGTAGTTTCAGGATGGGTGACCGACCGGGAAGTTTCTCCCGGGTGTGCACGAGTGAGGACAAAGTGCGCAGAAAAGATTAGTATTGATATGTGAGGCCAGTCTAAATTCCGCCAGGAGTAACGACCAGTAGCGGGTGTGTCCGGGGCATTACAGTCATTGGAGTAACCGGCGCCATCGTTCACGCCTCAGAGCGGGAGCTCATGGCTACCGGGGTGCATGGTGGGGTCCTCCTCCTCGTCCTCCGGCTCTCACTCCTATGGCATGACGCCGCTCGCCCCCCGTTGGAGCATCGGAGCAGCCATGGCGACAACCTTGTCATAAATGAGGGTCGTCGCCAACCTTCACCTCCTCGCGGCCATCTTCGCCTGGTCAGGCCAAAGAAGGAGCCGGTGACGCCCGTGGTCGTCAAGCAAGAACACATGGAGATTGTTAAACAAGTACATATGGTTAGCCACACCTAACCATGACTTGTAGCTCACGTGATATAGAGATAGGGCTTCATATGTTTAAGTTGTATCTTATCTTTCTATCTCTAATCTCTTGTAATATATCTCTCGGTTGTTCCCAATAGAACACGATCGACCCCTCTATAACACCATCGACAGATCAATATAAACCATGTGGGATCCCATGTTGGGGGTTGAGACACTTTACCCATCTTTGACATGGTATACAGAGCCTCGTCTTCCAATCACATCTAGCAAAACCCTTTCCCCTCGCAGTCACCACCTTCCCCTTGCGCATCCATGTCCTCCTCCTCTCAAGTTCCTTCCCCCGGCCTCAACTACACCACCTCCGGGGCATTAAATCGCAGCAATTAAATCCTCTAGAAAGCCCAAGCCCGTTCCCAGATCATGGGAGCGGGGTTATATGGGTACATCAATCAATCTACTCCCGAAACACCCAAAACCATCGTAACCAAGACCTCTGACGGGAAAGACCAGATCACTCCCAACCCGCCCACAACCCCTGGCTTGTCCAGGACCAGCAGATCGTGGCCTACCTTCTGCGGAACCTCTCCAAGGAACTTCTTGTTCAAGTAGCATCTTTAGAGCAATCTCATGCCATCTGGTGTGCCCTTGCAAGGATGTTTGTAGCCCAATCCCGCTTCCGTGAGAATAACTGCCACATAGCCCTCTCCAATGCCCAAAAAGGTTCCCAGTACACCTCCACCTACTTCGGCCAGATGAGATCCCTCTTCGATGAACTAGCTGCTGCTAGAAAGCCCATCACTGACCAAGAGCTCCTCTCCTTCATCATTGGGGGCTGGATATGGATTACCAGCCTCTCATATCAGCGCTGGATGTGCGCATGGAACCCCTGTCCATCGACGATCTCTTCGAGATGGTCTCCATTGGAACGAGGGCAGGAGCCTTCAAGCCCTCCGCTAACCTTGCTGCCCGCGGCCGTAGTGGCTACCGCAAGGGTGCTGGTGAGGGGGGGCTCTCGCAGTGGCGGCAGCCATGGTGGTGGTGGCCGTGGTGGCGGCAACAACTAAAACACCAGCAACAACCACTACAGCAATAGTGGCAATACCGGCGGAGGCGGCGGCGGTGGTGGCGGCGGCCACTATCAACACAACAACAACAACTACAACTCCAACAATAGCAATCAGCACCCCTTCTACAACAACAACAGGGTACGCCCATTCCAAGGTTACTATGAGTATGAAAATAAATGTCAGATTTGTAAAAAGAATAACCATATTGCTAAGGATTGTGACTGGCGTTATGCCGAGAACAACTCCCAACGCAAGAAAGTTGCAGCAGTTGCAGACACCTCGTACGGAGTGGACACAAATTGGCATGTCGACTCTGGAGCCACAAATCACATCACCAATGAGCTAGAGAAGGTCACCACACACGAGAAGTATCGTGGTCATGATCAAGTCCACAACGCAAATGGTGAAGGTATGAAGATAGATCATGTCGGTCATGCAATTGTCCCTACCTCTTACCGTGATATACACCTCAAAAATATTTTGCATGTCCCACAAACTGAAAAACCTCCTTTCCGTTCATCCATTGCCATAGACAACTTTTTTTTTGAGTTTCACCCATATTTCTTTTTGATACGAGATCAGGCCACGAGGAACATTCTCTACCGCGGTAGATGCGTGCATGGGCTGTACCCTTTAATTCCCCAGTTTAGAAGATTCAATAAACAAGTTTGTGATATCATCAAACTTTCATCGGAACGGTGGCATGCAAGATTAGGATATCCTTCTTTTGTTATTGTTCAACAAGTGCTTAGAAATAATCAGCTCCCGTGTGTTGGTGAGCGTAGTCTTGAAACTATTTGTGATTCTTGTCAAAAGGCGAAAGCCCATCAATTACCATATCCAGTGTCTACTAGTATTTCTACCAAATCTTTACAACTTGTTTTTTCCGATGTATGGGGTCCAGCCCCTTCTTCTGTTGGTAGACATACTTACTATGTTAGTTTCATAGATGACTACAACAAATTTACTTGGATTTATCTTCTCAAGAAACGGTCTGACGTTTTCCAAGTTTTCCATAACTTTCAAGCACTTGTTGAACGACAATTTGACACCAAAATTCTCGATGTCCAATCTGATTGGGGCGGCGAGTATGAGAAGCTAAACTCTTTCTTTCAATAGTTAGGTGTCTCTCATCATGTTTCATGTGCTCGTGCGCACCAACAAAATTGGTCTGCCGAACGCAAGCATAGGAGCATTGTTGAAGTAGGGCTTGCCCTTCTCGTAGGTGTTTCCATGCCTCTAAAATTTTGGGACGAGGCATTCCTTACGGAAGTCCATCTCATTAATATTCTTCCTAGTCGTGTCATTAATAATGAAACACCCATGCAACGCCTTTTTCATACTCAACCGAACTATCTTTCACTCCGAGTCTTTGGGTGTGCTTGTTAGCCTAATCTTCGTCCTTATAATCCTCGCAAACTTATGTTTCGCTCGAAACAATGTGTTTTCTTGGGTTACAATGCCCAACACAAAGGTGTCAAGTGCCTTGATGTTCCTACCGGTCGAGTATATATCTCTCGTGTTGTTGTTTTTTATGAGACTGTTTTCCCTTTCGCGGATCTCCACCCTGATGCCGACGCTCTTCTTCTCCAAGAAATCTTTCTCCTTCAACCACATTTATTTGGCATCTCTCATGGGGAGGACAATTGTGATGATCACTTGACTAACTCCTCTAACCGCGTTGTTGAGGCGTGTGGTGATGCAGGGTCTAGTAATGAAGGAACAGAAAAAAAACTTGCCGTCAAACGGTGAAGAAATTGGTCTACACGGCCAATATTTCATGTGTCCACCTCTTGGGGACAGCATTGCAGTCGAATTCCCCTCGGGGTCGGTGGTAATAGTGCAGGTGCTATCCTCTTCGGGATCGCAGCCGCGTCAGGAGTGTTGTACCATCGAATCTCCGTCAGGCGACGCGGCGCACCCTTGCTCGCTTGACACATGCCAGCCGGGGGACCAGCCGACCATGCGGTTTGGCCCGGCCCCACGAGTCTACGCTCGGTGCCAGGCGCACCTGTCCTCTGCGGGCGCGGGATCCCACTCGGATCAGGCGGCTCCACTCGGATCTTCTGCCGCCCACTACTGCCTCATCTCTGGATCTGGTTGCAGATGATCCGGCGGCATCAGAGGGAACACCATCAACCTCGGGATTGCCCAGATCACGTGTACAAGCATAGGTCACGGGATCCTTTATGGCCACATCTCGATCTTCTACAGCACTACAACTACCTGTTACGCCACCGCGTACCAGACTTCGTGCTGGGGTAATTCAGTCTGTTAATTACAAAGTTAAATTTGGTTTGGCATGTTCCACAGGAGAACCCAGCACTTTTCAAGAAGCAAGTATGGATCCCAAGTGGACAACAGCTATGGAGGAAGAGTTTCATGCTCTTCAGAAAAATAAAACGTGGCACCTCGTACCTTCAAAGCAAGGTAAAATTTTAATTGACTACAAATGAGTGTTCCAGATAAATAAGAAGTCAGATGGCACGATAGATCATTACAAGGCTAGACTTGTTGCAAAGAGGTTCATACAGAGGTATGTCATAGATTATGAGGATACTTTCACCCTTGTTGTTAAAGCTGCTAGCATACGTCTTGTTTTGTGTATTGTTGTATCTAGAGGATGGAGTCTCTGTCAGCTAGATGTGCAGAATGCGTTTCTTCACGGTGTTCTGGAAGAGGAAGTTTATATGAAACAACCTCCTGGGTTTGAAGACAAAAACAAACCGTTTCATGTGTGCAGGCTTAACAAATCCCTTTATGGCTTGAAGCAAGCACTCCGAGAATGGTACTCATGTTTGAGTTCCAAATTACAGACACTTGGTTTTGTTCCTTTGAAATCTGACACATCTTTGTTTATCTACAACAAATTCAAAACATCCATATGCGTGCTTATTTATATTGACGATATCATTGTTACAAGTTCAACAAATGAAGCAATCACTGCCTAAATTCCAAGTTTGCTCTTAAAGATCTATGTGACTTGCATTTCTTTCTTGGTATCGAGGTTGAGAGGAACAAAGAAGGTGGTCTTCATCTTTCCCAAGAAAAATATGCGACTGATCTTCTGAATAGAGTTGGCTTGCAGGGTTGTAAACCGTCACCTACACCACTGTTCAGTTCAGAAAAACACTGTCTCGCGGAAGGAGAACCTCTGAGTCAAGAGGATAGTACCAAGTACAGAAAAACTCTGTCTCGCAGAACGAGAACCTCTGAGTCAAGATGATGGTACCAAGTACAGAAGCTTGGTAGGTGCACTTCAGTACTTAACACTTACTAGACCTGACATTTCATTTGCTGTAAATAAAGTTTGCCAGTTTCTTCATGCACCAACCACATATCATTGGACTACTGCCAAACGCATATTGAGATATGTGGAAAACACCTTGAGTGTTGGCCTAACCTTTAGCAAATCATTATCAGTACTTGTCAGTGCATTCTCTCATTCTGATTGGGCAGGTTGTTTAGATGACAGAAGGTCAACTGGTGGTTTTGCAGTTTTCTTTGGGCCTAATCTAATCTCATGGTGTGCAAAGAAACAAGCTACAGTCTCCAGGTCCAGTACTGAGGCAGAGTATAAGGCACTGGCAAATGCCACAACAGAAATTATCTGGGTAAAATCCATGCTTAAAGAGCTTGAGATATGTCGCACACAAATTCCATGTCTTTGGTGTGATAATCTTGGTGCCACATACTTGTCTGCTAATCCTGTTTCCCATGCAAGGACTAAACATATAGAGATTGACTATCATTTTGTAAGAGAAAGGGTTGCCAACAAGGAGTTGGAAATTCGATTTGTTAATTCCAAAGATCATGTTGCAGATGGCTTTACAAAAGCATTGGCTACAAGACCATTTAAAGAATTTCGTCGTAATCTGAACTTGAAAAGTTCATATTAAGAGAGTGTGTTAAACGAGTACATATGGTTAGCCGCACCTAACCATGACTTGTAGCTCGCGTGATATAGAGATAGGCTTCATATGCTTAAGTTGTATCTTATCTTTCTATCTCTAATCTCCTGTAATATCTCTCTCGGTTGTTCCCAACAGAACACGGTCGAGCCCTTTGTAACACCATTGACAGATCAATATAAACCATGTGGGCTCCCATGTTGGGGGTTGAGACGCTTTACCCATCTTTGACAGAGATGGCCACCGACCTCGAAGCCGGCCTGAAATGGGCGCGAGACGACTACTTGCCGGAGGAGATGGAGCGCCAGAGCCACGCTCTGGAGGAAATCGCCCAGCGACGCCGGCACCACAAGGAGGGCGGCGTCATCGTCCTCGACATCGACGATGAGGAGGCGCCGACGCCCCAACCCCATATGCAGCGTCGATCAAGGGCAGGGTTGCAGTAAGGACGACGGTGTGTAGGACGACGGCGGCGACCACGCCTCCTTCTACAAGCTCCTCGGCATGGACTAGGCTCGGGACGGCGGCGTAGTTTTTATTTTTATTTTTTTATGTATGTCTTTAAATTTGTACAAATATGAATGAAACCGCCCAAATTACGTTCAAATTCGAGTTATTTTCTTCAAATTTAAGCCCAGTTTACATTTGAAAAACGGCGTCTGGATGCCAACTTAGAGACCGCGGTTGAAAACCGAGCGCCCACAGTGAAAATATCGCCGATTCTGCCGAACGGCTGAGGATGCCCTTAGGACATGTACAATGGTTCTATCTTAGCAATGCCACGTAGGATAAATGATGAGGTAGAGGAGAGAGAAATTATAAGAGAAGGCTTGTCTTTTCTTAATTAAGAGAAGGCAAGAGATAATCTCTTAGGGCATGTACAATGGTTCTATCTTAGCAATGCCACGTAGGATAAATGATGAGGTGGAGGAGAGAGAAATCATAAGAGAAGGCTTGTCTTCTCTTAATTAAGAGAAGGCAAGAGGTGATCTCTTAGCACAATATGTCTCACCATATTTTTAGGAATAACTAGTTATTGAAGATAAGGCTAAGAGATGACCCATTGTATGTATGTTTTTTTGTCATCTTTAAATTACATGCAAGATTTAAGATAAGACTATCTTATCAACCATTGTACATGCCCTTAGCACAACATGTCTCACCATATTTTTAGGAATAGCTAGTTATTGAAAATAAGGCTAAGAGATGACCCATTGTATATATGTTTGTTTGTCATCTCTAAATTACATGCAAAATTTAAAATAAGACTATCTTATCAACCATTGTGCATGTCCTTATAGCCAACCAAACGGCCATAGAGTTCCGCAGGCACGCGCACGCCCACCCTGTCGCCTGTCGGAACAAAGGTACCGTCGACACGACGACCGCCTGGCTACATCCGTGCCTCGCCGACATTTTGGCGTCGCCACCACCGCCGTATCCCACGGCAGCACAATGCGTGACATGCACGCGCACCACCTGCTCGACTGCCGCGCCGTCGCGGCTCAGTGCGGCCAACACCTCTACTGCTTCCGGGTTCGGGCCATCAAGGGGGATCCATGCACCTCTCCCGCAAGCGGCACGCATCCGCGGCGACCCTGAGGTGTGCGCCTGCGATGAACGTGCGCACCCATGCCTTCTCCGACGTCGCGCTCCACCTGCTCGACGAAATGCGCAGGCCGTGCAACCACCCCGCAGGCTCTGCCACGCCAGACCTTTCAAGGCCGGATCTTCGTTGCCCACAACCGCCGCACTGCTCAGGAAGGCTGGGGTGGATCAGGCAGACACTGGACTGTCTTCCTGACCCTGCCATGGTTTGGCTTGGCTTGGTAGTTCCTAGAAAGCTGAAGTGGCATCGGCTAGCTTACCTGGAGCTGATGGCTGTACACCAACTTGGGATTTCCAAACTTTGCTATCTGGTGCTCTTGTCAAACGCACTGGTCCAGGCTGGCTGGTTTGAAGAGTGGATGAGAAAAAGGGAACTACTAAGGCCTCCTTTGGTTCATAGGATAGGAATGTTATAGGAATAGGAAAATCATAGGAAGTGGGATGACATGCATCTCAATTCCTATAGAGAAAGAGATGTCATTTGATGCATAGGATAGGAATTTTTCCATTGAGTCTTAGCTAATGTTTTTTTCCCTCCAAAATGTGAAGGATTGATTCCTATCCTACATAGGAATAGGAATCCATTCCTACAAACCAAAGGGCTTGAAAGGAAATTTTCCTTTACAAATCCTATCCTATAGAAATCCTATGAAATTCCTACAAACCAAAGGAGGCCTAAAGGGAGGGACAAGTAGAGAGGGTCAGAGCCACACAAGCAAAATTATGCAATCTGCCCAGTGGTGCCTACAGGATGGAAAAGAATCAGACGTGTTAACCATCAGCAGATATATATGTGTTGGACCAGAAGGCAACGTAGCATCATCATCTCCACAAGTACACAGGCAAAGCTAAGGCACCAAATTTATAGAATATCGGTGAAGTCTTGGCTTTACTTGTACATATACCTCTGTTTGCTAATATTTTCATACAAATATCAGAGTCCTGTCTTGGTTCTTTGCATGTGGATGGGTCAGCAAGCTGCAGAGGGAGCTAAAAGGAAATTTGACATGGAAATCAAGCTGCCCCTGCCCGGTATTGAGATTCTACAGACTTTGATTGATGCGATGGTGAGAAGGCTGTAGCAGGAACTTGTTACCTGCTCAAATCCAGAAAGACAAGTTTGTACTTGAAAAAATGGAATGCTAAGTGATTGTTGAATTTAGCAGGTATAAAAGGATATATGTGGTCTTCTAACATGTGGTGCTAGTTTTTCCAATTGGGTAGAGTGGATAATTGAAAAAAGAAAAAAGGGGAAGTTGGTGGATCAGAACTGAACTTTTGGGAGCTTCAGAGGCCATGGGGGTAATATGTGCATTTGAGGAGTAGCTGGAAACAAAGTGTCCATCAGAGATGTGCAACCTAGCAGGGCGAATAGACACGGAAGTGGTTAAAATCTGGAGTAATAGTCTGATATATGTATGGCTTCAAGCCTTGAAGGTCACGTAGCACTGCCTTCACCACAACTCACAGGTCACTAGCATGGCCATGAAGCATGCTAAATATCAGTGAGCAGTCCTCAGTCCTGACCTCGCATGTCTATGTAGCTTGTTAATTTCTGTATAATCAGTTCTTCTGCTGGCAGTGATTTCGTTTCTTCTTTCATGTTGCCTCCATTGGTGGTTTTCCTGGCTGAGCATGTCTCTTCATATTCTATCTTTTAGGTTCTTATTTTCTTCTTCTGCTACCGTGCTACACCTAAGGAGGAGAGAACTGAAGCTACTTTCATCGCCATCTTTCCTGTCCAGCACTAGTTCTGCTCCTATCTCTTCTTTACAGCAAGGTCATCTCCGATTGGTCCCATCTGCTGGCCCTACAGAACAGGTATTATTACCAGCTGATTCTCATTCGACAACTCCTAATGGCACCAGCAGTAATGGCAACAGAAATAAGGGAAGGAGGAGAAGCAGGAGAAAGAGTAAGGAGACAGCAAAAGAAGAAAAGGAATGTGTACCATCTGCAGAAGAAGTGTCCATCAGAATAGCTGAGGCCTATGAAAGTGGTGACCCCCTTGGGCGGAAGGAGCTGGGCCGGTGTGTGATGCAATGGCTAAAGCTGGGCATGTGCTCAATGGCCTCCAAATTTGCTTCCACGGAAGTGCAGAACGATGGAGCAGCATTCTCATTGGATGGGGGATCATCTGAAGGCAACCTGGAGTTTATGATTCTGGCACAGCCTTATCTCGCTGCCATCCCCATGCCCCAGGGACATGAAGCTCTCTGCCTCAAAGCCTCCACCCACTACCCCACCCTCTTTGACCACTTCCAACGTGAACTCCGTGAGGTCTTGTTGAAACACCAGAACCAGGGCCTTATTTCTGATTGGCGTTCCACAGAATCCTGGATACTTTTGAAAAGATTAGCTAAGTCTACCCAGCATCGGCAAGGTGCCCGCAAACCTAAAGCTCCTGAGATGCACAATCTCCTTGGTATAAGCCTCGACAAGACAAGGCTGATGCAGACCAAAATTGAAGACTTTGTCAAGAAAATGTCAGACCTTCTAGACATAGAGCGAGATGCAGAGCTGGAATTCACCCAGGAAGAGTTGAATGCCACCCCAACAACGGATAGTGCAGCAAAGCAGCCACTGAAACCAGTCGAGTATTTGGTGAGTCATGGTCAGGCGGAACAAGAGCAGTGTGACACCGTTTGCAATTTGAATGTTGTCAGTACCTCAACTGGTTAGTATGCTTACGTCTTTTTTATGTTCTTACTTGGGTTAGTAATTACAATTATGCATCGTTAGGGGCACGATGTTTGTCTGAATGAGTGTTCCCTAATTGGTTAAGAATGTAGTAAGATATGTTTTTGAAGATCCTTATGTATTTAAGTATGCAGGTACAGATGAATAATGTATATTCTTCTAGCTTAAAGTTTTTGATACTTGAAGTTGCTACATGATGTAAACAATGAACAATTGATAAGACCTGCTCATCGAACTAAATATCTTATTGCGTGCAGGCTTGGGAGGCCTACGTTTGGTTCTGTTTAGAGTGGAAGGCACCCATAAACTGCCTCCATCAACACTGTCCCCTGGAGACATGGTTTGTGTGAGGACATGCAATAACCAGGGCGAGGTTGGCACTTATTGCGTGCAAGGCTTTATACATAATCTTGGTGAGGATGGCTGTAGTATTACTGTTTCTTTGAAATCCCGCCCTGGTGATCCTACCTTCTCCAAGTTTTCTGGAAAAAGTGTGCGGATCGACAGGATACAAGCGTTGGCTGATGGGCTTACATACGAGGTAATGCAGTTTTGCTCATGCACCGGATAGTATTATGTTTTCAAGATAATTTACATTTCCTCATGTTGGTGGCACATCATACACATGCAATTTCTTAACGCAGCTCTGAGTCACCTATACTTTGATGATATCCCTCGAAGACATGTTCGGACGTTTGCCATGTTCGTGCCTTCCCAGAGAAGTATCAATCTAAGTATCAACCTATTTTTTACTTAACAGTAAACTGGCACACATCACCACCTGTTTGATACTTTATTATTAGCACAAGATTGCCCTTTTGAAATAAAATTTCATGATATTGAACATAACGTGGAGTATAAAGATGCATAAGTGGAAATGAATCCTTATTGGTATAAACTTTATTCTTTGGTATGCAAAATTTATACGCCAATCCTTGTAGGAAGGGTATATGTGATGGCAATGTAAGTTCTTTAATTTTCTATTTAACCCTGTAAAACTATGTTGCTGTTTCAGTATCACTATTGTGATTCAAAGGATTTCATAGGATTTTCGAAGGTTTTGTATCCTTAGGAATTTTTCCTACATATGCTGTTTGAATTCATAGGAATGGAATCCTTAGGAACATTTCGTAAGGATTGGTTTGCACTTTATTTTGGAGGAATTTTTCCATCCACTCGAACCACTTGGTACAATTCCTTTATTTTTCCTGTGCCATCAAACACTTCTGTTCCATCTAGGATCTTGAAAATCGGAATTTTAGCTCATTCATCTATGCTTATGATTTGGCAGCGCAATTGTGAAGCACTGATACTTCTGCAGAGGAAAGGTTTGCAGAAAACAAATGCTTGCATTGGGGTAGTAGCCACTCTGTTTGGGGACAAGGAAGACATGATGATGCTGGAGCAGAATAACCTGACTGATTGGGGTGAATCAGAAAAACAGGACGATGGTTTACTGGGGAAGTATAAGTATGACTTTGATGCCTCGCAGTCGCAGGCTATTACACTAGGCTTGAACAAGAAAAGGCCTGTCCTAGTTATCCAAGGGCCACCTGGTACAGGCAAGACTGGTTTGCTTAGTTATCTCATCGACTGTGCTGTCCGACAGGGTGAACGTGTTCTTGTAACAGCTCCAAGCAATGCAGCAGTTGATAACATGGTGGAGAAATTGTCAGGTACTGGGCTTAACATTGTACGAGTTGGAAATCCTGCTAGGATATCCCCATCCGTTTCATCAAGGTCCTTGGGAGAGCTTGTGAAGAGGAGGCTTGCAAAGTTCACACAAGAGTTTCAGAGGAAAAAATCTAACTTAAGAAAGGACCTAAAGCAATGTATACAGGACGATTCTTTAGCTGCAGGAATACGGCAACTACTGAAAAAACTTGGGAAGAACTTCAGAAAGAAGGAGAGTGAGATAATCAAGGAGGTACTTTCAAATGCTGATGTTGTCCTATCAACTAATATAGGGGCAGCTGATCCGCTTATCAAGGAAATTGGTTTTTTTGACCTCGTCATTATAGATGAAGCTGGACAAGCGATTGAACCCTCATGCTGGATCCCTATACTACGGGGAAAGCGATGCATTCTTGCTGGTGATCAACACCAACTTGCACCTGTAATATTATCAAGAGAGGCTATGCAAGGTGGCCTAGGGATGTCTTTATTGGAGAGGGCTTCATCATTGCATGATGAACTACTGACTACAAAGTTAACAATGCAATACAGAATGCACGAGTCAATAGCCAATTGGGCATCGAACGAGATGTATTTTGGGTTGCTCAAATCGTCACCATCCGTTGCTTCTCGCCTTCTTGTCGATTATCCATCTATCCAGGTATATATGCCCTGTTCCTCTTGCTACAAAACTATAACCAACTTTCTTACACATACCAAAGCTATGGATCACTATGCTTCTAAATGTTCTACCCCACTATGTGCCATGCCGCAATTTGGCACCCTGATAGAAATTTAGTAGTCATGTTATGAATCGAATTTCCGTTATTTTGAATCTCCTGACTGACCAAGCTACTTGTGAACTGCACGGCGGAGAATTCATAATACCTTCACTTGTACAAAATATACTGGAAATGTGTGTTGGCTGCAATTCTTCATGTTTGCCTCTATACATATAAGGGGGACTGGTGCAAACTACTTCCATTTAAGCATGTGTAGTTTCAATTTGGATTTGGAATTTTGTGGGATTGTAACCATATATCTCGTTGACACACATAAGTGTCTCAGGAAAACTTTAGAGTTTTTTACGGGTGCTACCATTGGTAGCACGGTAGCACCCATTGTGCTTGTAGCACTTGTGCTACAGAATTTTCAGAACTCTGTAGGAGTGCTACCATGCATTAGCAGCACAGTAGCACCCATTGTGTTTCTAGCACTAGGACTTCTCTCTGTTTATTACACCATTTAGATTGTCTATAAATCGTGCCAATATAAGTTCATGAAGAGGAAGCTATATGGTTCCTATGTCTATGGGTTGGTAGATGATACTGCAAAGAGTGTTTAGTCTAACGAGGTGCAAAGTAGTTTAAAACTGCTGGATGAGCTATATATTATTGCAGCTGATGATGGTACTGTGCATGCGTTAGAATATCACCCACATACTGTTTGCCAACTTGCCCAGTAACAGTTTTTTTTTTGCTGGGAAGTACAAATAGGAATAATTAGTTTCTTCATTAGCCAGTTTTTTCGTATAATTTCTGTACAGATACATCGCATGTATCAGAGAAAATTTTCTGAGATAAGAGATTTTTTATCGGGGGTCAATACCAGATCCTTGCAGAAGGATAGCAAGCACCCATTACCAGTGAAGCGAAAATATGAACTAATCTTTTCTGTCCTGAAAGTTCTCACGTCCAGTTTTTTCTTATCATTTTCATCTAAAACTCAAAAGTGTCTCTATACATGCTCTTTCGCTTATCGTCTACTTCCTCCGTCTCAAAATAAGTGACTCAAAAATGACTCAATTTTGTACTAACTTTAGTACAAAGTTGGGTCACTTTTGAGTCACTTATTTTGGGACGGAGGGAGTACATGATTTTTATCCTCATCCTGACACCATTCTCTGTGAAAGCCAAACATCATGGTTCTCTCTGCTGAGAAGACTTCAGACATCCTAACTCCTGTCCAACAATATGCCCACTACCCAGTCTATTCCGCCACCAGCAGCATCCACATTGCCTGGATAGTAACCGTTGTTCATCGTCGTAGACGACTATCACTCGAGTCTTGCTGATCTCTCAGAAGACTCGCAACTTAAGGTGCTGGCACCGAGCCTCCTGTTCTTGCGGTGCCACAAAGAACTCCTGTCCTTGCTAGTCCTTCAGCTCAAGGACGAGATGCTTGTTAGAGAGGAGTGTAATGCTGTATTCCTGTTTAGAGGAACTGTAGTAAGTAGTTATGTGATACCATTACAACGAGTATGACTGTATGAGTACTGTAGCACACAATATTATTCAGTCAGGCACACTATAGATAAGGTTAGTTAGTTCTCTTGTTAATTGGGTTTGTTTCCTTAGACGTATTACATGTGTTCCATTAGCGATATAGCTTATTTATCAGAGGTCAAGTTTTCACTATAATAGGAGATATCATGTATCCATTACTAAGCAAGCAAGGGTCTTAGTCTTTTCTCTCCAAAATCTCCGAGAACGCCAGAGCTATAGACCGAAAAAACCAAACCTAAAAGCTCTCCCTAGTTTCTATTATGAGATTCATTTTGAATTATTGGTGAACTAGATACTATTGCAGTTATTAGTTGCTTCATATTTCAGTAGTCGCTTAAACTCTTGAACCAAAATTATTACCTTGTAAGTGGTGGGAAATTATCATTTTCTTTCTTTCAGGAAACGTGGATAACTCGGTGTGCCTTGCTTTTACTTGACACCCGAATGCCATATGGAAGCCTAAATATTGACTGCGAGGAGCAATTAGACCTGGCTGGAACAGGCTCATTTTATAACAGCGGCGAGGCAGATATAGTTGCACAACATGTAGTCAATCTTGTGCTGTGTGGTATGTTTCAATATATCTTCTTTAATATATACTGATGCTATATTTACATGTTTGTATATTACTTGCCATTGTATTTGCTCTTAAGATGCTATGACCTCATCTTTGCAGCCAATATGAAATCCTTAATATTTTGGCTGCTCCTGGGTGAGGAATATAATTGGCCTTTGTCACTTTAGTGTTCTTAGGAGAAAGATAAGACCATAGACTTAATTTTGAAGGGTATGATCCTTTATTTATATAGAAGTAGTTAGCCCCATTGAATTGCCCGCCCTTCACCACCCTTAGTGTTCTACTGGTTGGTGCATGAAACTTAATATGGTGTCAGAGCTAAGAGGTCTTGGGTCAATTCTTGGCTTTCCGGATTTAAATAAAAATTGCCTGCCCTCTTTCTGTTTACGGTTATGCCTTATCAAGCCAGCCACACGTGAGAGGCGTGGTTTAAGTATACTTATGTGGGTTGTTCAACCTTCTCCATCAATTCAAACTTGTGCATGAAACTTAATATGTTGTCAGAGTCAAGGCCGAGTCTCCGGTAGCTGGCTCGGCTCTCTAGTTTAGGACTCTTCCCTCTCTGCGCCTACCTCTCTTGTTGTACACTTTCGCTCTCTCTTTGCGCATTCCTTTCTCCTTGTACATATGTTTCTGATTTATATAAATTTACTATCGAGGACTCCCCTACAGGTTTTCGGACAAAAAGAAAAGAGGAAAGAAGTTTTATGTTCAAGTCCCCTTTTGCCATTTTTAAAAGGATTTGCTTCCCCTCTTTCTGTCCACACTTAGTGACACGATCAGATGCTAAGCTTATGATTGGGTCTTTTTTTCTTCGAGAAAACGCAAAAGGATCTTTGTGTTTCATTTCATTGAAAAGACGAGAGAGATTACATGCCTCCTAGGAGGTTATAGTTATAGAGTCCCAGCGCCTGATCAGTGGAGATCCCAGGATGCGGGTAAGATAACCCTCAGCCCTTGTGCCCCAGCTTGTACCCAACATTTGGCCTCGTCTTTAATCTTATCGACTAACGCATCTATCGAGGGTCTTGCATTGTCCAAGACACATTCGTTTCTCTGTTTCCAAATCATCCACGGGACGAGCATTGTGATAGATTGCAGATTTTTGCGTAGCGTAGGAGGGGTATGTGCCTTTGCACACAGCCACCAGTCCATCATGGTAAGTTTGTTGGCTGGTGGTTGGGCAGGTATACACGCCCAGTCCAGGATGATGTGCCAAGTCTGCTTAGCGAATGGACACGCCAGGAGCAGGTGTTGGATGGTCTCCTAGTCTTGATCGCAAAGGAGACACCTGGGATGATTGGGTCTGTCCATCACATCATTCTCGCAATTATATGACCTCGTTATTAAATGACAACTCATGTCCATGGTTAGGAAACCTTAACCATCTTAATCAACCAGCTAGTCTAGTAGAGGCTTACTAGGGACACAGTTATTTGTTTATGTATCCACACATGTATTTGAGTTTCCGGTTAATACAATTATAGCATGGAGAATAAACACTTATCAAGAACAAAGAAATATGATAATAACAACTTTATTATTGCCTCTAGGGCACATTTCCAACAACAGCAATGGAAGGCCATGTGAAAGAAGGAGCATTGGCTGCCGGCAGGGAAGACAACAGCAGCGCCGAGAGCAACGGCAAACGCGAGATGGGATCGGAAGAAGCACGAGTTGCGCGCAAAAAAAAACCTAGGGCTCTAATACCATGAAGAATGGCACGCATCAGCCAGTCCACCCAAAAGCTAAAGCTGATGGGGAAAGATGGGTGGCTCACTCAGGCCTAAACGTGGACCGAAAGTAGGCTGCACTTTTATTTTAAATTGCACCAGCCGGGTCTTGAACTCAAGACCTCTTGGCTCTGATACCATGTTAGGAAATACTCCCTCCATTCCACAATATAGTGCATATAGATTTTTCTGAAAGTCAAACTTTGCCAACTTTGAGCAAGTTTATAGAGAAAATTGTCTACATCTACAATACCAAACATGTACATTATGAAAATATAACGCATGATGCATCCAATAATGTGCATTTGGTATTCTAGATGTACCTATTTTTCTCTATAAATATGGTCAAAGTTTGTAATGTTTGACTTTTGGAAAAATCTATAGGCACTACATTATGGAACGGAGGGAGTATGCAACTTGTATTCCCTGAGGGCCAACGGCCAATATATATACATGTACAGGTGGTAAATATGCAGGAAACCCCTCATGCAACGAGGAAAATATACAGTCTAAGTAGCAAATGCCTCTTTGTCACGTGGTGCCACACGGATGGGGCAAACATAACAACGCCCCAACTTAACGGGAGGCACTTATCTGAAGCCACACCTCGGATGGAACGGTTCTTGGTCACAGAGATGCTTAAAAATTGCGCGAGATCACAACAACCTTCTTCGTCATCGGTGGTGAGCAAGGTGTTGGTGTTGGTGGAGGCACAACCATAACAATGACAGCATGACCACTCTCTCTGTCTTGCTACCCTTCCTCTAGTGCTAACACTGCAATATTCTCCAATCATCCAATGTGGTTTAGAAGCTGGCATGGCGGAGATGACTTCCAATATGAATCTAAGGCTCTTACCATGAGATTGATCTCACTTTGCTGTTTCTCTAACTTCAATAATGCAGTTTGCACGCTTAAGAAAGCAAACATTGCACATTCGCTGTTTACTAGATAATTCATGTTCACGTTGAGTAGTTTGTGCCGTCTAATTATTGACTTGAAGTGAAGGACCCTTGTGTCTAAGGGTCCCGAACCCGAACAAATACGGGCACTTTATTGCTATTTGGTTTATTGGTTTCATCCTAAACCAACTGAATCCCTTTAGTTGATTTGCATGCCCGGGGTAAATTGATATTTTGGCTAAAGTTATTCTTCATCAGGGTAGCTTACCATACCTCCTTTGTCATGTAATCCCTTCAGTTGTGAGTCCCTTCAGTTAATATAATGGTGTACTTAGGAGCCATGATTTTGTTAGTCGATGAAGACGGCGACTTGCATTCGTAAGGTGGCCTCAGAGATGTTTGGAGTGTCTAGGGGAAGTAGAAGCGAAGTTAAAGATACCTGGTGGTGGAATGATGATGTCCAGAAGGATATTAAGGAGAAGAAAGACTGTTTCAGACGTCTATACCTGGATAGGAGTGTGGACAACATAGAGAAGTACAGGATGGCAAAGAAGGCTGCAAAGCGAGCTATGAGTGAAGCAAGGGGTTGGGCGTATGGAAGGAAGGCGAAAGGGACATCCATAAGATGGCCAAGATCCGAGAGAGGAAGAAGAAGCAGACCCGCTCCTGGTGAAGGACGAGGAGATTAAGCATAGATGGTGGGAGTACTTCGACAAGTTGTTCAATGGGGAGAATGAGAGCTCTACCATTGAGCTGGACGACTCCTTTGAATATACCAGCAGGCGTTTTGTGCGGCGAATCCAGGAGGAGTCTGGGATCAAGGAGGCTTTAAAAAGATTGAAAGGAGGCAAGGCGATGGGCCCTGATTGTATTCCCATTGAGGTGTGGAGAGGCCTCGGGGGCATAGCGATAGTATGCCTAACCAAGCTTTTCAACCTCATTTTTCAGGCAAACAAGATGCCAGGAGAATGGAGACGGGGTATATTAGTACCAATCTTCAAGAAGAAGGGGTTTGTTGAGAGTTGTACTAATTACCGTGGAATTAAGCTGATGAACCATACAATGAAGCTATGGGAGCGAGTCATTGAGCACCGCTTAAGAAGAACGACAAGTGTGACCAAAAATCAGTTTGATTTCATACCTAGAAGGTTGACCATGGAAGCCATTTTCAAGGTTCGACAACTTATGGAGAGATACAGGGAGCAAAAGAAGGACATGCATATGGTGTTCATTGACTTGGAGAAGGCCTATGATAAGATACCGTGGAATGTCATGTGGTGGGCTTTAGCAAAGTACATTACCCTCATCAAGGACATGCACGATAATGTTGTGACAAGTGTTCGAACAAGTGATGGCGATTGATGACTTTTCGATTAAAATAGGACTACACCATGGGTCAGCTTTGAGCCCTTATCTTTTTGCTTTGGTGAATGAGGCCACAAGGGATATACAAGGAGATATCACATGTTGTATGTGTTAAGCTTCATGCACTAGCCAACGCAACCAAAAGTCCGAACTGATGGAAAGGGCTAGACAATCCACATATACTGTAACACCCCCTCTCACGTGTGACGGGGAAGACAAGTCAACACGTGCAACCGGAAGAGAGCGACGGCGCGCGAAACTCACGTATGACTCAAGAGGCCTATACATGGACACAAAGGGGGGCAGCAGCAATTTTTTAGATAAATTGCGAAAGCCAGGACTTGAACTCAAGACCTTAGCTCTGATACCATGTTAAGCTTCATGCACTAGCCAACGCAACCAAAAGTTCGAACTGATGGAAAGGGCTAGACAATCCACATATACTGTAACAGTATGCTCTTTGCGGACGATATGGTGCTAGTCGTTGATAGTCGGACGCCGGTGGAATCGAAAGGTTTTAGACTTAGTAGAACTAAAACCGAGTACATGAGGTGTGGTTTCAGTACTACTAGGCACGAGGAGGAGGAGGAGGTTAGCCTTGATGGGTAGGTGGTGCCTCAGAAGGACACCTTTTGATATTTGGGGTCAATGTTGTAGAAGGATGGGGATATCGATGAAGAGTGAATCATCGAATCAAAGTCGGATGGTTGAAGTGGTGCCAAGCCTCTGGCATTCTCTGTGAGAGAGTGCCACAAAAGCTAAAAGGCAAGTTCGATAGGACGGCGATTCAACCCGCAATGTTATATGGCGCTGAGTGTTGGCCGACTAAAGGCGACATGTTCAACAGTTAGGTGTGGCGGAGATGCGCATGTTGAGATGGATGTGTGTTCACACAAGGAAGGACCGAGTCCGGAATGATGATATATGAGATAGAGTGGGGGTAGCAGTGATTTAAGAGAAGCTTGTCCAACATCGTCTGAGATGGTTTGGGCATATTTAGCGCAGGCCTCCAGAAGCTCCAGTGCATAGCGGACGGCTAAAGCGTGCTGATAATGTCAAGAGAGGTCGGGGTAGACTGAACTTGACATGGGAGGAATCCGTGAAGAGAGATCTGAAGGACTGAAGTAGCACCAAAGATGGGAGGAGTCCATGGACGGGGGTGCGTGGAAGCTTGCTATCCATGTGCCAGAACCATGAGTTAGTCGCGAGATCTTATTGGTTTCACCTCTAGCCTATCGCAACTTGTTTGTGACTAAAGGCTTGGTTGTTGTTGTGGTCTCCCACTCCACTCTGTCATGTAAACCAGTGCAGCATAAGTAGAAGCCATGGTGTTGTAGCTTGGATACCAAGTGTTATAAACATTAGTTCATAATGTGGATAACAATGCATGAATGCCTGACAGGTGGCAGGGATTGTGAAATTTAGATATGGGAGAGACTAATTAATTATTCTTGCCTAATAAAGGTACTGCTCCCTCCAGTTCCCAGAATGTTGTTCTTTTGGACATTCGAATACTCTGAAACACAACTTTGACAGATAATTTCCACGTATGCCCAAAACGATAATTTTCAGGGAATCAGAGGAAGTAAACGATGTTAACCATTAACAAAAATCCACTCCAGTCTTGCCAATTTTGTTTCGATATAACTGTAATAATGCAAACACATTAACTTACATCCTTGGTATTTGTCTTTTAGTAGTGCATATTAGTCTATTTTCATTATTCACTGCAAGGTGCACATAACTTAGCCTTAGATAAGGCCTTCCTTTCTTGATTCTGCATTTGCACTGGGACAATCTGTTAGCACTTGTCTTATCCACCGAACCATTTGATTTTAACTACGCCTGAGTCTTGCTCTTCATAACTGCTGAAACCAATCTTTGTAGGGGTCTCTCCAACTTCCATTGCTGTTCAGTCGCCTTACATTGCTCAGGTACAACTTTTAAGAGATAGACTAGAAGAATATCCAGAGGCTCTGGGTGTTGAGGTGTCAACCATAGATAGCTTCCAGGGGCGGGAGGCAGATGCGGTGGTCATATCAATGGTAAGAACAACAGTATTGTGCTGTTCTCTTTCTAATTTGTTGAGGTGACAAGTGTTTGCTCTTGAACTGCATAAATCATACTCCCACGTAAATGAAGTAACAGGACACTCCTTTTCTTCTTATCCCGGCCTGACAATCTACATCAAAGGCTGAAATGACGTTTGTTTCTCAATCCTGTTAGGTTCGGTCGAACTCCTTGGGAGCGGTAGGGTTCCTTGGCGACAACAGGCGCATGAACGTGGCCATTACCAGGGCACGGAGGCATGTCGCACTTGTGTGCGATAGCTCTACAATTTGCAACAATGAGTTCCTGGCCAGGCTCCTTCGCCACATCCGTCAGCATGGCCAAGTAAGGCATGTTGAACCTGGTTCCTACGGTGGTGATTATGGCCTTGGCTTCAACCCACCTGCCTTGCCCTCCATCAGTTAGTGCTCCGCTCATTTGGCAACAAATCGGCAATCCTGAAGTGTTCTGTTTCTCCATGCATATATGTCACCGCAGTTCTTGAGTGGTAAAACTGGGAGGTCCATCATTTACTACGGATCTGAGGCTGGTACTTTGGGTATCTGAGATGACTTGATTGGCTGTCCTGAATGAACTGTGTGGCCAGACCAAGTTGTTTATCATGCAGTTTTTGCGTTTAGCAGCAAAAACAATTAATTGTCCTGGGTTTATGTAACGTACGGACTGCTTACCCTGACGATGGTTGAATATTATCGAGTGATGCACACTGGATTATTCGATTATTACAGAGATGTACAGTAACCTAAATCTCACGATTAAAGGCCAATTCTTTTGGCAGATTCTCCTAGGATCTGCCCCCTCCCCCCTGGCCCTATGTTAAGAATAGAGTAAGAGCTCATTGACGTTTTTTTCTTTTTGGTTGAGAAACAGAGCTCACGGCCGGTGGAGCAGCGTGGACGAGCTAAGAGCATCTACAGCCCGACTTGCAAATTCGGCCCACTAAACATCCGCGGACAGCACTCGTATGGCCTGCCGGGCAGCCACACACATCAAATGTAAACCATTAAATTCATGCAAATTCCCCTGGAAAGAATTATATTTTCATGCAAATCCATGTACACGAAATCACTAATGGAGGAGTATTCGTTGCAAAGATCATCACCAAACCCCATGTTGCGACAAGTGGCGCGCTGCATGTGCGCCACTTGTGGCAACCTGAGTGTTTTCCCTTTTTTCGTAGATCTGTTTATTCAAAATGTTTTATCTCTTAAACCGTGCGTCCAAATCTCGAACCGTTTTCACTGTTGAATTCCTCGTGTTGAGATCTTCAAAACTAGATCCCATGTTGATAGGTTTTGACGAACTAGGATCACGAAAAAAACCGGACGAAAAAACTGGACGAAAAAACCGAACCAGGCGCACTGGTTTTTTCCCTTTCCGAAAGAGGCACGACCGTGACTCTCGCGAAAGCACAACCGTGCCTCTCGCTGAAGCAAAACCGTGACTAGCGAAAGAAAAAAAAAAGAAAACGCGTTTTTTTCCTTTCCGAAAGAGGCATGCCGTGACTCTCGCGAAAGCACAACCGTGCCTCTTGCGGAAGCAAAACTGTGACTCTCGCGAAAGAACAAAGAAAGCAGAAAACGCGTTTTTTTCCTTTCCGAGAGGCACGGCCGTGACTCTCGCGAAAGCACAACCGTGACTCTC
>LR738713.1:401975118-402000871 GCA_902687465.1 Secale cereale
TTCCCTTTCCGAAAGAGGCACGGCCGTGACTCTCGCGAAAGCACAACCGTGCCTCTCGCGGAAGCAAAACCGTGACTCTCGCGAAAAAGAAAAAAAAACAGAGAACGCGTTTTTTTTCGAGCGAAAGCACAACCGTGCCTCTCGCGAAAGCAAAACCGTGACTTTCACGAATAAAACGTGTTTTTTCGAACAAATTCTTTTTCCAAAAATTGTTTTCGTCTAAAAGCTAAGGAATACCGGTGGAAAACCAAAATAAAAAAAAAACGTTCAATAAGCCGAAAATGCGTGCGGAAAAATAAAAATAATAATATCTGGAGGGAGCGTCCAGAGCGCGGCATGTGGCGAATGGCCGAGAGCGCGCCAAGTGGTGCTGATCGCTACGAGGCTCCCGAAGGAGCGTTCGTTAACTAGTTGCTCCCCCATGTACATCCATCAAACACGTGAATATCATACGTAAATAACAATTGTTGGTAGCGAAGACACATAATTCAAACATAAACTTTATTTTAAGTGCACAATTCATCGGTTTTCATTGTGGGTCACAAGATCACTAAGTAGCTGCACGTGCACCTGTTGATCTTGAATATTCTGATGCATCCGCAGAAAATTGATAAGCTGATCTGCATCTTGTTGTTCCTGATGTGGACTTGTTCTCTAGGCTTGTGAAAATCATGGATTCGGGCTGCCCCTTCATCCTCGAACATGTCATTAGCAGCCATAAAGTCTCTGATTTCCACATCATTGCAGCTACACAAACAATTCCCCAACGGTGAATCGAAGAACTCCTTTTGAATTAATTCATCAAACTTTGTCAATCCATACTCCTCATCTGACGAACCATCCGAATCCATCGTGCCTATGAAACAGTCACAAAAAACTGGTCGGAAAATGTGTCGAACACATAGAGGGCAAGATGTAGTCCAAGAGGAGATGGACGTACCGCGGCGGTGAATGGGCCGATGACAGTGTCTGTGGTGGCGAGAGTGGAAGGGAAAAGTGTTGTAGCGGTGTTGGCGGCGTTGAGGGCTCGGTACAACGGCAGAGCGAAGGGTGGCGGCGGAGCTAAGAGTGGGCATGTACGGATGAGGGAGAAGAAAGGAGAGGAAAATGGTTGGTCAAGTAGGGGGGATTTGGTGCAATTTGTAGTGGGGCTTGCATGTTGGGTTCGATGTGGCGAACACGCCCAGACCTTTCAATATGTGTCCCAGATTTGTACTAGATATGGGAGGTACCGGTCAAGCCAGTATGAGTAGACCGTATGGGTCGGGTTATTTGACTGGTCAATGATCGGAGCGTCCGACCAGACGTATAGAGAGGTGTTAGGGAGCGGCTACGACCTACGAAGGCATGCGTGGACGTATGTGTGCTGGATCGATAGCATATTTCTACTGAACATATTATCCCAAGTGAAAGAACATGCGGTGCCGCATGTTTGGTTTTGGTAATTGATGACAATCACTATGGACTAATGGTTACCTTGAGTTATATTTGAAGGATTTGTCCATAGGAATTTCTTAAAGTCCATGTGTTGGTTTCAAGGAGTTTATGTGTTAACCAAGGTGCTATTCAAGGAATTATCTAAAGATTGGTCATGATCCAAGGTTGATCAAGACTAAGTCAAAGAGTGAATCAAGTTGATCAACTCACAAAGCGTAGAAGATGTATCGAGTGATCCCATGGTATGGTAAGCATTGTCGATTACGCTTTGTGTACTAACCCATGGTCTACGTGAGAGTTCTTGGTGGAGTTAAGTTGCAGTCTGCAAGTTCAAGTGTATCATCACGAAGAGATCATATGCTTGAAGCTTGCCATCCATTGTGGTGACAATGGACTTGTGAAGATGTGCCGAAGAGTGTCTCACCCATAGTGGAGTATGGGGGAGCAATCATCTAGTCTTCATCGAGCCAGCGCAATCAAGAAAGGTGGTCCAACTTGAGGAAGTCAAGATCGTCATCATCCATCTCAAGTGGACTATGTGCAAGGCAAAGGTTTGCCCTTGATATGTTTTCAATTTTACCGGTCTCATGGTGGTATTTGGGAGACCGGGTTATAGGATCGATTGTCGTACTATCAAGGGGGGCTCTCAAGTGAGTAGCTTGATCGTATCATTTGTAGAGAGCTCAAACCATTGCATCCTTGCATCATCTTCCTTGGTTCTTGTTTGGTTTTTCTCCTTTTGAGATTCAGAGCTTATGGTCATCTTCATGACAAGCTCGAGTTCATCAAAATGGAGTTCACTCATGCATCTTCTATGGTGTTTTCGATGTTGGAGGTTATGTCGGTTGTTCTGTATTGGAGGTTTCAATCTTCTATATATTAGGCATACCTCCCATGCCTCTTCTTACTATAACCAATCCATGTTGGATGCTACTCGTCATCATCTATCCAACAAGCTTGAGTTTGCTCATTTCGGAGCTCATATGCAAAAGTTATGTCAGTTCTAGTTTTCTTGCTGCATCTGTTTTGCTTAATGCACCACTGCGGTACGACCGCTCTCGGCAGCGGTAGTGCCGTCCTTGTTGGGCGATAATAAGCGGTACTTCTGTTGTCCAGTTCCACCGCTTCTACCACTGCTTTTTGAGGGTTCTGTTTTTCGTGTCGGGTTCAACAGTAGTATGGCGGCAGTAAGGCGCGGCAGTACTGCCTATAAGCAGTAGTACCGCCCTGTCGGGCGGTAGCACTACAACAGGATGCTGCTAATGCGACACTACAATCAAAGACTCTTTGACGAAATTGTGTGCAATGCATTAATCGCAAACAGTGAGTAAAAAAATTGTCCAAAAAGATGCAAAACGTTTGTGATGGCGGGGCCATCAAACACGGTTATGATTTTAGTTGCGTGTGCAATGCAGGACACACGGTTGAACCATCCAAACTGTTTGCGATGAAACAGAACAACAGAAACGAGCAGCCATATCAAGGTGTGTGCGATATACGATATACGCCATACAGATCACTCAGATGAACTATTTGCTATTAGGGAGTGCAACAAAAACGGTTAGCCAGATCAAGGTGTGTGTGATATACGACACACGGTTCACTCGAACAAACTGTTTTTGGTTACGGAACACAACATAAATGGTTTAACTTACCAAGATGTGTGTGATATGCCGCATATAGTTCACATAGATGAACTGTTTGCGATGAGCCAAAAGAACACAAGCGAGTCATGTAAACAAGATGTATGTGATACGCGTCAAACAGCCGACTCGGATGAACTGTTTGCGATGACAAATTACAACACAGACAGTTACTATAGTTAATTTGTGTGCGATTCTGTGTGTACAAAAAACTTTGAAAACTGCAAACTAGTTGCTTGCGGTGGCTAGGAGTATCGCACACGATGCCTCTGCGAGTACTTGATGACCCACAAGTGTAGGGGATCTATCGTAGTCCTTTCGATAAGTAAGAGTGTCGAACCCAACGAGGAGCAGAAGGAAATGATAGGTAGTTTTCAGTAAGGTATTTTCTACAAGCACTGAAATTATCGGTAACAGATAGTTTTGTGATAAGGTAATTGGTAGCAACTAACAAATAGTAAAAGTAAATAAGGTGCAGCAAGATGGCCCAATCCTTTTTGTAGCAAAGGACAAGCCTGGACAAACTTTTATATGAAGGAAAACGCTCCCGAGGACACATGGGAATTATCGTTAAGCTAGTTTTCATCACGATCATATGATTCACGTTCGGTACTTTGATAATTTGGTATGTGGGTGGACCGGTGCTTGGGTGCTGCCCTTACTTGGACAAGCATCCCACTTATGATTAACCTCTATTTCAAGCATCCGCAACTATAAAAGAAGTACTAAGGTAAACCTAACCATAGCATGAAACATATGGATCCAAATCAGCCCCTTACGAAGCAACTCATAAACTAGGGTTTAAGCTTCTGTCACTCTAGCAACCCATCATCTACTTATTACTTCTCAATGCCTTCCTCTAGGCCCAAACAATGGTGAAGTGTCATGTAGTCGACGTTCACATGACACCACTAGAGGAAAGACAACATACATCTCATCAAAATATCAAACGAATACCAAATTCACATGACTACTTATAGCAAGACTTCTCCCATGTCCTCAAGAACAAAAGTAACTACTCACAAGACATAATATTGTTCATGATCAGAGGGAGTATTAATATGCATAATGGATCTGAACATATGATCTTCCACAAAATAAACCAACTAGCATCAACTACAAGGGGTAACCAACACTACTAGCAACCCACAGGTACCAATATGAGGTTTTGGTACAAAGATTGGATACAAGAGATGAACTAGGGTTTGAGAGGAGATGGTGCTGGTGAAGATGTTGATGAAGATAACCCTCCCCAAGATGGGAGAGTTGTTGGTGATGACGGCGGTGATGATTTCCCCCTCCCGGAGGGAAGTATCCTCGGCAGAATAGCTCCGTCGGAGCCCTAGATTGATTCCGCCAAGGTTCCGCCTCGAGACGGCGGCGTTTGGTCCCGAAAGCCTGCTTATGGTTTTTTCCAGGTCAAAACACCTCATATAGGAGAAGATGGGCATCGGGGGGTCACCGGCTGGCCCATGAGGCAGGAGGGCGCGCCCAAGGGGAGGGGGCGCGCCCCCCACCCTCCACTACAAAAAAAGACACATCCGTGACATTTTGGTCCGAACAAAACTTTTTTCTGTCATACTTATGACACTTCTATGACAATAATTATGACAAAACATGGTATCATCATAGATGTGGTGGGGTCCTACTTCTATGACAAAAAATCATGACAGAAAATGGGCTTTTCGTCCTGGGCGGGCTGGAGATGCAGCTGCATGACATTCTTTGGGCCGTCCATGACGGAAAAAACCGTGGTAGAAGCGAGGGCGAGGAAAATATCGGGGTGTTCCCGGTTACGGTGGGTGGTCGGGGCTGAGCAATGTGTGTTTCTCTCGTACACGCACGCGCGTGGGTGCGAGGCGTTGGTCTCTAACTGAACCCGAGCGAGGCGTTGGGCTCTAACTGAACCCGAGCGATTGCACTGCAGGCTACGCGTTACTGAACCCGAGCGATCGATCGATGGCTGTTAACTGAACCCGATCAAGCGATTCCTTCACTACTGCTGCTAACAGAAGCCGATCGATGCTGCCTCTGCATGAACAGTGAGCGTTTCTGGGGGGTTTGGATGAACAGTTCCCGGTGGGGGTGGCTGAACAGGACCCCGTGGTGTTGCCTCTGGATGAACAGGACCCGTTCGATCGAGCCGGTTGGGGCTGCATGAATAGGACCCCGTGGAGGGCTGCATGAACAGGACCACCCCGTGGAGGGATGCATGAACAACAGACAGTGGAGGGCTAGATGAACAGTAGCCCGTGGAGGGGTGGTTGAATAGGAGCCCGTGGAGAGGGTTGGTTGAACAGTAGCCGGTGGAGGAGCGCGCGGTGGAGGCTGAACAGTCGCAGGTGGAGGCTGGAGGAGGTCGACCGTGGATGAACAGTAGCCCGTGGAGGCTGGAGGGGGTCGACGGTGGTGATGAACAGTATTCCGTGGAGTCCTGTTTTGCGGTACGCCACACCCCTCCCGATGAACAGGACCCCCGTTTCGACCGTAGCGCTCCAACACAAGTCCGTTTCCTCTGTTTTGCGGTACGCCACACCCCTCCCGATCAACAGGACCCCCGTTTTGACCGTAGCGCTCCAACACAAGTCCGTTTCCTCCATTTTGCGATATGCCACACCCCTCCCGATCAACAGGACCCCCGTTTCGACCGTAGGAGGTCCGTTTCCTCCGTTTTGCGGTACGTCAGACCCCTCCCGATGAACAGGATCCCGTTTTGAACGTGGCCGGTCGAACACAAGGCCGTTTCCTCTGTTCTGCAGTACGCCATGCCTCGTTTCCATCGGCTGTTCCGTCCAAGCCCTCCCGATAAACACGACGACGCATTCCGTTCTGACTC
The DNA here is from genome assembly GCA_902687465.1 of Secale cereale. Classification (NCBI taxonomy): domain Eukaryota; kingdom Viridiplantae; phylum Streptophyta; class Magnoliopsida; order Poales; family Poaceae; genus Secale; species Secale cereale. Next base: position 401,981,035 of record LR738713.1, read on the forward strand.
AGCCGGTTGGCTCCCCATGAACACGACGACGACGTTGTTTCTCCATTCCGACCTAGCCATGTACACGAGCCATGGCCGTACGTACGCAGGAGTAGGCGTTCGAGACCCCGCCCGTATGTACATACGTGGCCGTATTTTCTTTCTTGCACCCTGGCCGCTGTACGTACGTGTACATGCTACGTGCGCGCCTCTACTACGACACGTGCGCGCCTCTACATCGACCAGTATGTACGTACACGTTCATGACCAGAATGACAATGCTACGTACGCTTCGACCAGGTGGGTCCCGACTGTGAGGCACTTCCTTGCGTGCGAAGATGTAGCTGGTGGGTCCCAACAGTCAGGGGGGCGAATCGTTTTTTTTGCCTGGACGCACTTCCTCGCGTGCGAAGATGTAGCTGGTGGGTCCCAGCAGTCAGGGGGAAACGTTTTTTTTTCACGAAATACGGTGGCCCGTCCAGTGGGTCTCCGATGTCAGGTGGAGGAATAATTATTTTGCGCGTAATATGGAGGCACTTCCTTGCTACGGCCATGGACCCAGCTGTGAGCCTCTCCACGTACAGTACTCTTCCGATGGAAGTCGTTCCTTGACCACGTTGACCACGCTGTGCCGAGAGCACCAGGGCGGTGGACGACGGCGAGGCCTAGGAAGGGGACGACGCGGAGCCGAGGAAGACGCGGCAGTGGAAGCCCGCGCGGAGAGGAGTACGAGGGTTCAATGGTTCGGCTGCGGTGTGAGGCTGCCGTCGCTGCAGGGCCTGGCCAATGGTGGGAATAGTAGAGGACGGTGAGGCCTCCACGGCAGCACAGCCGGCCACGGGAGGCGGGAGCATGCGGCACGACCGGCGCTGCTTTGGACGTCTGGAGCAAGAAGACCAGAGGTTGAAGAAGCATTACGGCCGTTGGATGGACATCGTACGGTCACTTGAGCTAGAATCATTCATATTGACTAAGTTAACAAAGCACACCGTCCCCGTCAACTTAGTAGGCCCACAAGTCAGCCACCCACCAAGGTGGGTCTCAACTAGCAAGGGGAGTATTCATTGTTTTGTGCGTAATAAGGCGACACTTCCGGTGGGTCCGAGCTGACAGCGGGGGAACGTTTTTTCGCGAAATACGGTGGCCCGTCCGATGGGTCCCAGTAGTCAGGGGGAAACATTTTTTTTGCCAAATATGGTGGCCCGTCCGGTGGGTCCCTGCTGTCAGGTGGAGGAATAATTATTTTCCGCGTAATAAGGAGGCACTTCCTTGCGGCTGCCGTAGACCCCAGTTGTCAGCCTCTCCACGTACAGTACTCTTCCGACGGAAGTCGTTCCTTGACCACGTTGACCACGCCGCGCCGAGAGCACCAGGGCGGTGGATGGCGACGAGGCCTAGGAAGGGGATGACGCGGAGCCGGGGAAGACGCGGCAGTGGATGCCCACGCGTAGAGGAGTATGAGGGCTCACTGGTTCGCTGCGGTGTGAGGCTACCGTCTCCGCAGAATAACAGGGGGTGTGGGTGAGTAGAGGGATGGCCTGGACAATGGTGGGAGCAGTAGGGGGCGGTGAGGCCTCCGCCGCATCACAGCCGGCCACGGGAGGCAGGAGCACGAGGCACGACCGACGCTGGTTTGGGTGGCTGGAGCAAGAAGACCAGAGGTTGAAGGAGCACTACGGCCGTTGGATGGACATCGTACAGTCACTGGAGCTAGAATCGTGCATATTGACTAAGTTGACAAAGCCATCCGTCCCCGTCAACTTAGTAGGCCCACAAGTCAGTCTGCCACTATACTGGGTCCCAGCTAGCAGGGGGAGTATTCATTTTTTTGTGCGTAATAAGGAGGCACTTCCTTGCGTGCGAACATATAGCTGGTGGGTCCGAGCTGTCAGCGGCGGTAACGTTTTTTCGCGAGATACAGAGGCCCTTTCGGTGGGTCCCAGATGTCAGGTGGAGGAATCATTATTTTGCGCGTAATAAGGAGGCATTTCCTTGCGTGCGGCCGTGGACATAGTTGTCAGCCTCTCCACGTACAGTCCACTTCAGATGCATGTCGATCGTTGACCACGTTGACCAGGACGCGTCGAGAGCACCAGGGCGGTGGACGACGGTGAGGCCTAGGAAGGGAACGACACGGAGGCAGGGAAGACTCGGCGGTTGTTTCCCACGCGGAGGGGAGTACGACTGTACGAGGGTTCACTGGTTCGTCTGCCGTCGCCGGAGAATAACAACAGGTGTGGGTGACTAGAGGGATGGCTAGGCTAGCGATGGGAGTACGGTGGGGCGGTGAGGCCTGCGCGGCAGCACAGCCGGACGCGGGGAGGAGGGAGCAGGCAGTCCCGCCGGCGCTTGTTTGAGCAGCTGGAGTAGGAAGAGCAGAGATTGAAGAAGCACGATGGCCGTTGGATGGACATCCAAGAGTCACTGCTTGTTCGTTAACCTTTTTTTAGGAAAGCCTCAAATCGGTGGAAAACATCAGACATCCCATCTGCCATTATTTCTAATAATTTACAACCCATTCGCTAATTCTTAAGGGAACACATGAAGCTTGAAATATGAACATGGCAATGGGAGGGAGTAAGCCCCATGCATGCATGTATGCATGCAACATGCAACACCCACACGTACACATGGACGCACGCAACACTCACGCACCCATGCGGCACACAACACACGACACAACACACACGCTCACGCTCAAGTGCTCAACCTACTCCCTACGTCCGTGAAAGACTGTACATTTAGAAATTTACACATTGACCAGGGCATAATTAACGCCCAAAAGTAGCAGACTTATGTGTGCATGCGATCATTGAGAGAAGAAGATTAAATGAAGGTCGTTGCATGCTGTAATTAAGGATAGACATGTAACCTATACCTAGAGCACAAGTTGGTGCATTAGTCAATCAATATCGATTTCGATTAAAGGCTAAATGCATTGGAAGTGTAGATGTACTACACTCTTTGTTTTTAGCTGATTTCTTTGCTCTGCCAACTGACAGGTGAGACCCAGAAACCAGGTGACAATTTAACCAATCAACAAAGTGCCACATCGACTATGTGGCCGGTTAGTAGGGTGCAATACGGTGCTCTACGATGAGCTGGTGATCGTATAATCACTGCAAAACTATATATAGTGACCGTAAAGAGTGTATTGTTACATACCTTGACCGCCAGTGTATTTTTCTCATTTCAAATTAAGCCATATTAACCGAAAAGGACGCGGTATGGACTAGTACTAGTACTGTTTTGATGTGTCCCATCAACTCGCTGAATGAGGGGAAGCTTGCTTACTATGCCTCTCCCTCGCCCACGCGCGCGGTGGTTCGCAGGACGAGGAGAGGGTTTTGACTACATCGCCCTATCCCTCTCCCTCTCCCTCGCGGTGGACGTGCAACAGATCAATCGGTGTCACATTGCCAGAAGCATAATGTGTACTGTAGTATCATCATTGTTGGACCTTCCGAAGAGGCGAAGAGCCAAGTGCAAGGTTCACACGAGTACGAACTGTTGAACCTCCCGAAGAGGCAAAGAGCCAAGTGCAAGGTTTTATAGGAGTTGTCGTCCTAGTAGGAGCGTACTACACGGAGTACAACTATAGCGAACGATGCTACTGTATGATGCCGCCACGTCACGTATATCCAAAGTTGTGCCACCTTTTTATTCTCAAAGAGCGTGTTGGAGCCCGTGCAACAACCACACAAGTTGCACATACACACACATTTACTAGTAATAAATTCTAAAGGACAAATGCTAGTATGTCACACAAGTTCATCTCCGATTCATGTGATAAATTTGTGCACGACTAGTCTACATATATTCACAGCGCTACCGCTCACAATTTATCGTACTCCACTTACACGTTATAGATGGGCTACATGTCCCCCTCCAGGTTCCAGTCCCAGGTGTTCTTCATGGATGGCACGATCCATAGCGATGGGCAACGGGAATCATTGTCGCAACTTTCTAGTCCTGTTCCACACGATGGAGACTCATCCAAGCTGAAGCGGCATAAATCAGGGATAGCGTGTCCCAGCATGTCGTGCATCCGGCGGTGCGCACTGAAGACACAACCATGCTTCATGAACGGCAGGCCTTCCGTGTCGTGCACGGAAGGTGGCATCCGCTTCACAATGGGGTAGCTGTCCCCAATGAAAAGTGAGTACTCTCTAAGAGTGTTCCCCGGCACCCACGTAGCATCACGGGGGTCGAACTCGGCGCCGTTCATATGGTACACGCGGCATCTCAGATCTGGACACATGGTGATGTACATAGTCAAGGTCCATGCATAATAATGTTGTGCTCAAATATGTCCGTCAGTAATACTCCGGTATAGAGGAAGTAAAATAACCGACTTATTATATATAGCCTCTCTTGGCTACATGGATGAGATAGTAAGACATGGAAACACAAAAATGATGGCAGCTAGTGGGTTCAAGTGTTCAAGGGCCTAGCTAGCTATACGTGTCCTCCAAGGTAAAAAGTACTCCTACTAGTGCGCAAGTAGAGTACTAGTACAACAATGAAAGAGAAGGCGAGAGGGTTAAATAATGGAATACCTGGGTAGAAGGTGACGGTCCGATCGTGGTAGATTGTGTGACCATGTTGCACATCAGTGGTACCTTGGGTAATGACTGCTAAGATAGTTGATCCCAATATGCCATAATCAGCTACAAGGTTCCAGGTTAGACCGAATCACGGATGCAAATGCACATCCAGGATCGGTGATCTTATTTTGATCGCGGGATGACTGGTCCCTACAAAATAATGGAGTACCGTTAGGGATGCAAATGATGGTTTGTGCATTCCATTTGTAATCTCCCATACCGTAGGATGGCAACCAGATGAAACAAGTCCCCTGGCTTGTCATTGCGAAGATGCGGCCTAGATGGCGCACGACGGCTTCGAACATGTAGGGGTACAAATCTTCCGCCGCCAACATGCGCCAGCCTCTTCCATTAGTGCCTCTTGCATTGAGGACAATCCTTATGTCGAACACCGCGATGAGATAGTAATCGTCGTAGCCGCGTCGCTTTTTCGGTGGGTTCGCAATTGCTATCTTCTTCAATCTCATGTAGGCATGATCATACGTATTCAAGCCCAGCCAGTCCGGAGGGCCGATCCCAATGGTGGAGAACGAGTCTACCGGAACGGCCGCACTGCTGTGGATGTTGTGCAAAATGATGGTGGTATCCGGCCGGAGGTATGCAAGCCAATCTTCATTGGCACCGACCCAGATCTATATATAAGACGGTGGGCAGCGGAGAAATTACGGGATGGAAATGGAATAACTAAGTACTACATGATCAAACTCCATTACTGACCTGCTCATCGGACAAAATTTGACTACCTCTCAACGTCGGCAACTCTAGCGGAGTCAACGTGCAACCATGTCCAGGGAGCGGTGGACTGTTCGAAGGATTGTCCCATAGAATAAACTTCTCCTCGAGGACGCATGGAAGACCAACAAGCATGGCCTTTTCCCAAGCCATTTTAAGCATCGTCTTGAAAAAGTTGGTGCAGGAAGCATCGAGTCTTGCGACGGTGAGGACGTCGGAGCGGCGTGTGATTTCTCCTAGAGGATCGTCATCCAAGGTCTCCCAGCCCCGACGAGGAGGAGAACCGCCTGGCGAATCCATGGGAGCAGCGGCGAACTGCCTTCTCTTCGGGGGGAGGGGAACTGGCGAGGAGGAGATAAGAGCGTAGTAACCGCAGGGCCTCGTCCCTTCCAACTGTAGCGAAGGGGTGAGGCCATCATGTACTACTAGTAATAGCATTATGGGATGTTATGGGATTGCATTATACTATAAATAATAGCACTAGTAAGAAATTTGTGGCACTAGCTAGTAGTTTTTGTCATGGATTAAGAAATTTTGGGTATGTTTTTTTTGCTATTTTTTGTACACGCCAACTAGTGTCAAAAAACATCTTACATTATGTGACGGAGGAGTACGTACTCATACTATAGCAGTACTAGTACTACTTTCTCAACTAGTAGTTCGAGGGTACTACTAGTAATATGTACTGTACAGTATAGTGCACCAGTTTTGAACTCTTGAATCTCAGGGCCAAGGAGCTACAGTTGGAAGTGGAGGGTACTACTATTCTCTAGAACCATCGATGTACTATCAATGCAGGGAAAGTACACCTGCGTAGTGGCCTAGTGGGTACTCTTGGTGCTCTATCCAGCCGCTCCTCTCACGTAGCTGGCCTACTCAGGCCCTCCACTACTACCGGTGTTCTACATTGCCCAGCCGATGCCATATGTAGGCCAAAACCGGTGCCAAATTCACTTTTTGAACATTTGGCACCGATGTCCTACATTGCCCAGCCGATGCCATATAAAAATTTCAGGGCATCGATGCTTCTACTTGCTCCGACGCCATATTTCGTTGAGGCAATAAACAAAGCAGCCACTGTACTTTTGCATGCGAAGCAGCCACTGATTTGAGCTGATATATTACTAGTTTATAGCTAGGTGGGCCAGAGGTGGATGGATGCCAAAATCCTTCACGTTGTGGTGCCGGTGCTAAATATTTTTCATTTGGCATCGAAGTGTATGTGGCAAACTTTTTAGATTTCTGGCACCGAACACATAGTGGAGGGCCTCAACCGCTCCTCTCACGCACACACTAGCAACATGTTTATCAGTGACGGTTACTGTGGGGGTAGAACATTTGAGTTATTTGATACAACGAGACTAGGCTTTTCGCTTCCATTTGTGGAGGTGTAATGGATCTCGTCGAACTTTGTTAGTAGTTCCTTCTTTATGAATGAGATGAAGCAAAGCTTTTGCCTCCGTTTAAAAAAACACGTCAAGAGGAATTTCTTTTATAGTAGAGCCGATAATGGAGTGAAGTCCATGCGTGCAACGCCACAAGCTACAAAGTAGTAGTAGAACACTTTACGTACATAACCATATTGCACAATTTCCAATGCCTTGCCAGGCTTTTTCGGCTCCTCGAGCTTAATTGGGAGGCGCTAGTTTAAATATGCTACTAGCTGATGTGGAAGCTGCAAGCGAGGTGCGGCTAGGGCGAGCACGCGAGCCATGCGATGCTGGGAAGGAAAACCCGTTCACGTGGCTAGGCTATCCAGTGCACCCAGATTGTGGTGCCGCACGTCCGTTTGACTACAAAACTCAAACTACCCGTGTAAAATATTGGCTCGCAGTGAAGTTACTATTTTAAAAAAAGACCGCTGTGCATTTGGCCGGGATCGAACCCACAAAACGAGGTATACACTCCGGCGACCACTAGTAGTACTCGTTGGAGTACAACGCAACCTAGAATCTCCTTTTGTCGCTAGTAGTACATTGTTCCTTACAAGAAACCCCTAATAATGCAAGAAACCGCTAATAATGCCAAGAAACCACTACCACTTGCATACGTGGCAGACTTAAGATAAGACTACCTTATCAACCATTGTACATGCTCTTACCAACCAGCCCTACCAAGAAGCGACTACTCTACAAAGTGCCGTTATAGGCATGTTTCAACCCATGGCCCTGTTTGGATACATTTGTTGTCAATCTAACCCTGCCATCCAAACACCATTTTGGTTAGAGTTAGTTCAGGGTTAGAATCTTACCTCTGACTTAGAGTATCCAAACAGGGCCCACGTCGCCCATTAAGTCAACGCCTTCTATTCGACCGGGCGTTATGACTTGTGGGACCTACATGTCAGTCTGCACAAAAATCCCCGAGTGACCTCCTACCTCCGGCCCGTCCACCTAGTTATCCTAGGCCATGAGACGCACCAACCACCGCCGACAGAAGGCGAGGTCAAAACTGCCGGCTGTGCGGAGCCCATCTTGCGGCAGTGTAACATCCCATATTTTTCCAAATTTTGGAATGTTAATAAAAAGTTATTATTGAGTGAGTCATTGTGATTGTCAAGTAAAAAAAAATTGAGACTTGTTAAAAAAAATCAAATTGAATTTCCTTGTTTTCGACTCCTATGAAATATTTTTGAAACCACAAATAAAATGGAGTGAGAATAAAATGACTTTCTCAAAATGTGGTGGAAGAATATTTTATGTGATGTTCTTTTATTTTTTTCATTTGGATTGGATCATATTTGGAGTTTCAATGTCATTCAATATTTCCAATTATCCAAATTAAATTTTGAGAGGAGATAATGTGACTTCTCCAAAAATATATTTGGAAATATTTAATACTGCATAATTATCATTTCAGGAATTGCAGAACTCTGAATCGGATTTTGAGATATTTCCATAACGCATTAATTTCTATAGTTTGTGCACAAACAAAAAAAATATGTATTTTACTAAATTGAATTCTGATTTTATTTCCGTGGACTCTAAATAATATTGAGATTAATGTAGATATTTTTTCTGTTATAAGTAATCTTTTGTACACGTACATCTTTCTAAAATGGACCAAGCCCAACTAACCAAATTCTGTCCTAAGCCTAGTGGACCAAGTCCATCTTTCTCTTGTTCATTTGTTTTTTTTTGGGAAGAGCCCACTAGTTATTTGCTCCCTCCAAAGCGAATTGGGCCAGCCCACCCTACTCATCTTCTTCCTAACAATGCATCTACAAAACGTACTTACAAAGAGATCACCATGGCCTACAGCAAGCCACCCCACCCCCTCCCCTCCTCTCCCTCACACTGAAACTGCTCTGAACGGAACCGCCTCGCCTCCCTCGACCCCTCCCCTCCATTAGTGCGCCCTAAATCCCCCTCCAATGGACATTAGAAGCACATGAAACTGCTGCCATTAATGCCATTAAAACCAGCGACGCCCCGCTCGCCTCTCACCTCCCCTTGCCCTATAAAATCCTCCCCTACGTTGCCCACCTCCTCCTCGTCCAAAGCCCCCTCCTTTTGAGACCTATCTGCCTCCCAATCCCGTGGAATTCCTCGCCGGAATTTGATCCCGTCACCACTTCCGTCGAAGCTTGCCACGATTCCGGTGAGCCTCTCGTGGCCATTTTCCTTCTCTAGATGTTGCACCTCTGTGTGGACCTCCTTGACCTCTTATCTCCTTCAAATTCGCAGCCGGAATGCTATGTCCACGACTACGTGACCAATCAAAGTTTGGCGCAACTCCGGCAGCTCCTCACGTCCGCCAGAGGAATAGGCCGAGCACCTCTCTATGTCCGTCGCGACCGCCTCCTCGACCTCTACGCCGTTCGGCTGCTCGTTACCGCCGGAGGCCATCATCTCCAACTCCGGCGAAGCTCCGGCGAACCTCCGGTGAGACACCTCTCTGTTTCCAATTAAAAAAACGAAATAGTACAAGCCTACCAGATTCTGCCACGTGGCGAGTCTTTTTCTTATTCCCGTTTCTATTACAGAAATTTAGCCCAACTTCGAAAAATCACATCTTTTAAACCGCTTATCCAAATTTGACAAATAAGATATCCCTGGGTAGCTGCGGACCTCTAGTTTATTTTAAGAAATTTAAATCTCACTTTTACGCAGATTAAAATTTAGTTTTGATTTAAATGAGAATTTGAGTATTTTTACTATATCTTTTATTCTGTAATTGATATGAAAAGATTTTACATATGAAAATTTGCCTTTGGAACCATACCAATCTGCTAGCACTCATTGAACAATTATTCAGCAAGCTTTAGTTAGTGTTCTAGCCCAATACCCTAGTTTTGACTTTCTTTGGTCATCGATTAATAAATTCATTAAAATAAAATTTATTTCATTGTTAAAATCATTAGATTGATGTGTAAAAAACCTCTCTGGTTAGTTGTTGTCATCATAAAAAATTAGAGTTAGAAATTATTAATTATTTTACTAACATGAACTATATGCCATTCATATGAACCGGTCCAATTGCATAAACTTGAGTCATATATAGTTAACTTGCTAGGGTTGTTTGGCATGAATTGTGTGTTGGATGGTCTTGCTTGAGCACTTGTTATGTGGGTGCTTGATGTGTGAAGTGTCTTACTTGAGTAACTTTATTGCGTTAGATTGCGATGAGAGTGAAGGTGAATTCTACAAGGAGGTAGAACTATGTTACCGACAATCCAAAGGCAAGTTGCAAATTGATCATACCTTGTCCTATGATTTTGGAATATGCATGATCTATTTAAAATTTACTACTGTGCATGTTTTACTAAAAAGTTTTGCAAAGCACTATGCTAGCTAAAGCCCTAGGAACTTGCTTAGCCATGCTTGCAAAGAAAAAAAGGGATGGGAAGTAAACAAGTTTTAAAAGAATAAACTTGCCCTCTTTGGGGCAACGTGTTGTGAAAACTTTTTGAAAACAAAATTATATATATTGTTTTATTTCTACTCTCTGGGCGGAATGGTATTGACGGGAGCGTCTACAAGTGATTGCGCCCACCGGGGTCTTGCAATGATTGCGCCCGACTGGGGTCTTGCACACAGGTTTTGGTGGGGACCGCCGTCCAGGGAAATGAGATATTCCAAGTATAGTTTGATGTAGCTTCCAGTGCAGCCACATGCTACTATGGGCTCTGGCTTAGCTTAGTACTAACGGGAAACCCTTACCTCAGGACCGCCAACGGAGAGGGGCTTTCATTGCCTAAGTTGCGGGCAGCTTGGTCAGGTATAGGCGGCTGTTACGGAAAGGCTTTGTCACGATCTTCTCCTAGTCATACACCCAAGTGTGTAATGATAAACGGGGTTGGTTTTGTCATGTGGGGAACGTGTACGACCTCTGCAGAGGGTTAAACCTAATCGATTAGCCGTGCCCCCGGTTACGGGCAATTTTGAGCAACTGAAGACTTGGACTGAAGAAGAATCTCCCCTCTCTTTTCTAAAAAAAATATGTTTTAAGGGTTGGTTGAGGATTAAGCACAGTGATTGTGTTTAACTTCAACTACATAATGTTTTACTAAAATCGGAGAATGAACTTTGGTGCGTATATCCAAAGTCTCACTCCAACCTTTTATATTAAAAGTTTTTTTATTTCAAAAGAAGTTTACAAAATTAGTATAGGAGAAAATTGGCTTTATGCAAAGGAAACCTCCACCAATACTTACCCTGCATATATATTCCATTAAATTTTCCTTTGCAACTTGTGAGTACATTCCACATACTCATCTGCACATGTCATGTGCATATCTCGACAGAATAGAAGACGATAGGGTTATGGTCTACACTCAACGAGCCCAGTGGCGTTGATGGAGCCCTAACTTAGCAACTACGTATAATTTCGCTGTGTTATGTGCCAGCTTGAGCTTTGACTAAGGTATGATTTATATATATCTGGATCTACCGTTGTAGTAGAATGATGTATGCCTTACTGAAAATCATTTTTGTTACTGTGTGTGCTAGCTATGATCCAGGGATAGCACAGTAAGCACAGAGACTTGGATTTCGTCAAATCCGGGTCGTGACAAAATGGTATCAGAGCATACGTTGACTGTAGGACGTGGCCCTAGAAAATGGCTTAGAAATAGGAAGACCTTGATAGGAACAACTTATATTTTAGTAGTATTAATAGCATTCTTGTATCCTCTTATTATCCATACTAAGATCTCGTCTTCTTTCAAAAAACTTAGATGACAACCTATAGACTTCTATGACCTTAACACTGATATGGATTTTCAAGAGCCTAAAGGTTACTTCATGGAAATGATGCTAGAATAAAGGCGTCTCCAGTACTATAGTTTACATCCAAGAGGTTGAGAAGAACCGAAGACACTCAAGACTAAGATGGCTATGAAAAAGCTGAAGATTACCACTGCCATGGAATATCCCACAAGATTAAGATAGTATACAAGCCCACCATGAGAGTTGTGAAATAAACGAAAGAGCGCGAGTAGTGTACCCAACCATGCCAACGCATGTTGGTGAGGGTACCATAGGAATTGTTTGAATGAAATCTATGAGTGAAATTTGGACTTTGTTGGAATTCTTCGCCATTGATTTGATTTGTTTTTTTTCATTTGAGTTGCATGATTAAAAAAAAAACTTTCATTATTAGGATACGACCTCCGTAGTTTTGTATTACTTATTCAACCTTGAGGGGTGCAAGTTAAGGAGGACTAACAGAAGACCCTCATGCGGGTGAAGCGTTAGGCACCGAAGACTTTCAAGAAGTGAAGGATCGAAGACTTCGTGACGAAATCGTAGTAAACGAGCCTATTATAATTGTTAGAAAACGATGAGATACGAGTTCTTCAATGAGTGATTGTATGTATATTCCTTCTCCTTACTATCCAAAACTCTATCTCTTCCCTGACCAAACCTTAAAACCCATAGACCGATGGAGTTATTTTGATGGGACTGGTGACCCGTTCAGAAATAGAAGAGTGGAAGATGCCAAGGTAAAACCCAAGAAGAAGGTGAAATATGCTTCATGCTATTTCATTCAAGAGGTTGATACTTGGCTGAAGATGTAAATTGCCATCAATGAATCCCAAAGGCAATTCCATGGGAACAATTCGAGAATCTCTATTTCAATCTCGTCTGTTCAGACATCATCCGAAGAAAACAAGTGAAGATGCAAGGAAAATTATGTTATTTACGGATGCAAGTTTAACACAACCTGTGTTGGATTAACGCCACCCAAAGACGTTCTATTAGCTTTGCAGGTGAAGACCTCTTTAAGAGGAGTGAGAAAGATCGAGTGTTAGAATACGCGATTCACCTATCTACATATGAAGTAATGATTTGAGTACGGGGTGGATTGGCCCCCATACCGAAGACTCTTATTATATACTTTCATATGTCTGATTGGTAAATCGGAGAGACTTGAAACCCTAGTTGAGTGTCGATACGACAAGCCTAAAACCATAGGACGGTAAGACGTATTATCCTTATAGATAGGCAGTCATGCCTAACGTAAGAATGAACAGTGAGGAAGAACGTGAAGATCTTCAAGGAGTTCCATGAGAAGCTATCGACCACCATGAGAGTCTCGATAGGTAGTTCTGGAATTTATGGATTTTGTGAAAGACTTTTATTTTGAGGAAAAGCCCAGTTCTAAATCACAAGAGCTCGATGAAGAACCATCATGGAATGAAGAAATTGTGGAATCCCCCGCAAGTTTGTTTTAAGGGTGGTAGCTTCTGACACCCTGAAAGGATATTTGTTAACAAGCCCCAACACAGTTAAGACTCAGTGATGGTGTGCAAGTATAAGCGAAAGAAACACACGCATAAGGAATCGTACCAGCGGAAGACACCCTTAGACGAGATGTGAAGGATAAACCGCAAGCGAGATGATGTTATGCCAACCCTGGGGAAGTAACCCAAGAGACCGAAACTATAACCTATTTCTTGCTAGCCTCCACAAATCTCGAGGACGAGATTTCTTTTAAGGGTGGTAGTTTGTAACATCCCAAAATTTTCCAAATTTTGGAATGTTAATAAAAAGTTATTATTGAGTGAGTCATTATGATTGTCAAGTAAAAAAAATTGAGACTTGTTAAAAAAATCAAATTGAATTTCCTTGTTTTGGACTCCTATGCAATATTTTTGAAACCACAAATAAAATGGAGTGAGAATAAAATGACTTTCTCAAAATGTGGTGGAAGAATATTTTATGTGATGTTCTTTTATTTTTTTCATTTGGATTGGATCATATTTGGAGTTTCAATGTCATTCAATATTTCCAATTATCCAAATTAAATTTAATGAGAGGAGATAATGTGACTTCTCCAAAAATATATTTGGAAATATTTAATACTGCATAATTATCATTTCAGGAATTGCAGAACTCTGAATCGGATTTTGAGATATTTCCATAACGCATTAATTTCTATAGTGTGTGCACAAACAAAAAAAATATGTATTTTACTAAATTGATTTCTAATTTTATTTCCGTGGACTCTAAATAATATTGAGATTAATGTAGATATTTTTTCTGTTATAAGTAATCTTTTGTACACGTACATCTTTCTAAAATGGACCAAGCCCAACTAACCAAATTATGTCCTAAGCCTACTGGACCAAGTCCATCTTTCTCTTGTTCATTTGTTTTTTTTTGGGAAGAGCCCACTAGTTATTTGCTCCCTCCAAAGCGAATTGGGCCAGCCCACCCTACTCATCTTCTTCCTCACAACGCATCTACAGAACGTACTTACAGAGAGATCACCATGGCCTACAGCCAGCCACCTCACCCCCTCCCCTCCTCACCCCCACACTGAAACTGCTCTGAACGGAACCGCCTCGCCTCCCTCGACCCCTCCCCTCCATTAGTGCGCCCTAACTCCCCCTCCAATGGACATTAGAAGCATATGAAACTGCTGCCATTAACGCCATTAAAACCAGCGACGCCCTGCTCGCCTATCACCTCCCCTTGCCCTATAAAATCCTCCCCTACGTTGCCCACCTCCTCCTCATCCAAAGCCCCCTCCTTTCGAGACTTATCTGCCTCCCAATCCCGTGGAATTCCTCGCCGGAATTTGATCCCGTCACCACTTCCGTCGAAGCTTGCCACGATTCCGGTGAGCCTCTCATGGCCATTTTCCTTCTCTAGATGCTGCATCTGTGTGTGGACCTCCTTGACCTCTTATCTCCTTCAAATTCGCAGCCGGAACACTTTGTCCACGAGTACGTGACCAATCGAAGTTTGGCGCAACTCCGGCAGCTCCTCACGGCCGCTAGAGGAATAGGCCTAGCACCTCTCTATGTTCGTCGCGACCGCCTCCTCGACCTCTACGCCGTTCGGCTGCTCTTTGCCGCCGGAGACCATCATCTCCAACTCCGGCGAAGCTCCGGCGAACCTCTGGTGAGACACCTCTCTGTTTCCAATTAAAAAAACGAAACAGTACAAGCCTACCAGATTCTGCCATGTGGCGAGTCTTTTTCTTATTCCCGTTTCTATTACAGAAATTTAGCCCAACTTCGAAAAATCACATCTTTTAAACCGCTTATCCAAATTTGACAAATAAGATATCCCTGGGTAGCTGCGGACCTCTAGTTTATTTTAAAATTTTGAAATCTCACTTTTACGCAGATTAAAATTTAGTTTTGATTTAAATGAGAATTTTAGTATTTTTACTATATCTTTTATTCTGTAATTGATATGAAAAGATTTTACATATGAAAATATGCCTTTGGAACCATACAAATCTGCTAGCACTCATTGAACAATTATTCAGCAAACTTTAGTTAGTGTTCTAGCCCAATACCTTAGTTTTGACTTTCTTTGGTCATCGATTAATAAATTCATTAAAATAAAATTTATTTCATTGTTAAAACCATTAGATTGATGTGTAGAAAACCTCTCTGGTTAGTTTTTGTCATCATAAAAATTTAGAAATTATTAATTATTTTACTAACATGAACTATATGCCATTCATATGAACCGGTCCAATTGCATAAACTTGAGTCATATATAGTTAACTTGCTAGGGTTGTTTGGCATGAATTGTGTGTTGGATGGTTTTGCTTGAGCACTTGTTATGTGGGTGCTTGATGTGTGAAGTGTCTTACTTAAGTAACTTTATTGCGTTAGATTGCGACGAGAGTGAAGGTGAATTCTACGAGGAGGTAGAACTGTGTTACCGACAATCCAAAGGCAAGTTGCAAATTGATCATACCTTGTCCTATGATTTTGGAATATGCATGATCTATTTAAAATTTACTACTGTGCATGTTTTACTAATTTTTTTTTGCAAAGGACTATGCTAGCTAAAGCCCTAGGAACTTGCTTAGCCATGCTTGCAAAGAAAAAAAAAGGGATGGGAAGTAAACAAGTTTTAAAAGAATAAACTTGCCCTCTTTGGGGCAACGTGTTGTGAAAACTTTTTGAAAACAAAATTATATATATTATTTTATTTCTACTCTCTGGGCGAATGGTATTGACGGGAGCGTTTACAAGTGATTGCGCCCATCGGGGTCTTGTAGTGATTGCGCCCGACTGGGGTCTTGCACACAGGTTTTGCTGGGGACCGCCGTCCAGGGAAATGAGATCTTTCAAGTACAGTTTGATGTAGCTTCCA
Organism: Secale cereale; assembly: GCA_902687465.1. NCBI lineage: Eukaryota > Viridiplantae > Streptophyta > Magnoliopsida > Poales > Poaceae > Secale > Secale cereale. Next base: position 401,996,921 of record LR738713.1, read on the forward strand.
GTGCAGCCACATGCTACTATGGGCTCTGGCTTAGCTTAGTACTATGGGCTCTGGCTTAGCTTAGTACTAACGGGAAACCCTTACCTCAGGACCGCCATCGGAGAGGGGCTTTCATTGCCTAAGTTGCGGCCGGCTTGGTCAGGTATAGGGGGCTGTTACGGAAAGGCTTTGTCACAATCTTCTCCTAGCCATACACCCAAGTGTGTAATGATAAACGGGGTTGGTTGTGTCATGTGGGGAACGTGTACGACCTCTGCAGAGGGTTAAACCTAATCGATTAGCCGTGCCCCCGGTTACGGGAAATTTTGAGCAACTGAAGACTTGGATTGAAGAAGAATCTCCCCTCTCTTTTCTAAAAAATAAATATGTTTTAAGGGTTGGTTGAGGATTGAGCACAGTGATTGTGTTTCACTTCAACTATATAATGTTTTACTAAAATCGGAGAATGAACTTTGGTGCGTATATCCAAAGTCTCACTCCAACCTTTTATACTAAAAATTATTTTATTTCAAAAGAAGTTTACAAAATTAGTATAGGTGAAAATTGGCTTTTTGCAAAGGAAACCTCCACCAATACTTACCCTGCATATATATTCCATTAAATTTTCCTTTGCAACTTGCGAGTACATTTCACGTACTCATCTGCACATGTCATGTGCAGATCTCGACAGAATAGAAGACGATAGGGTTATGGTCTACACTCAACGAGCCCAGTGGCGTTGATGGAGCCCTAACTTAGCAACTACGTATAATTTCGCTGTGTTATGTGCCAGCTTGAGCTTTGACTAAGGTATGATTTATATATATCTGGATCTACCGTTGTAGTAGAATGATGTATGCCTTACTGAAAATCATTTTTGTTACTGTGTGTGCTAGCTATGATCCAGGGATAGCACAGTAAGCACAGACACTTGGATTTCGTCAAATCCGGGTCGTGACAGGCAGCCCGGATGCCCGCTCCGTCCGACACTCGTGGCCGCTAGCTAGCCAAGATAGCTCCGTCCAGCTGCTTGTCTGCAAGGTTTGCTAGCTAGATTGGCGCGGCGGCGCGGCGGCTTGCTCGCGCACGCCGCGCTAAGGCCAACCGTCTGGCTCGAGCGAAGGCCAGCGCGGCGGCTTGCTCGCTCGTGAGTCACGCTCGGGCCAGCCTGGCAACCCGTGCGGAGGCCAGCGCGTCGTCCGACCCGTCCAGCGGAGCGGCGGCCAACTCGCTCCTCACCGGCGCCACCGACGAACACGCATCACTACTGTTTGAAGTAATGTTCCAGAAAAATAATGATTTGCGGGGGAATAACAAGATAGAAGGTCAGATGTGGGTCCCTCGTGTCTACGGTGAAACTAAATGTGTTGGTTTAAGCTGCTTCGTCAGCATGGACGTGTGGGCCAACCCTGTCATAAATGGGTTTAAACTAACCTAATCGGTAGGTAGTAGTTTTTGGCGTGGATTAAGAAGTATGTTTTTGCTATTTTTTGTACAATAGATTCTTCCTAGGGTTGGTTAAAAGTGGTAGTTTTTGTTAAATACTCTACATATTGTAAGTAGGAGTGATAGTAAAGCTTTGGAACCCAATAAGCAAGGCTAGTTACATAGTGCATATATGTACATGATTGAAAGTAAATATCAACCATGAGTGACTAATATCTTGATGGAAAACTCGAAACTATGGAATACTAGGGAAAAAAATGCATGGTTGGAAATACTAGCAATGTTCATGTGCGTTGCAACGAATCATAATTAGAATAATACTTATTCACAAACTTGATACAAAACACTCTAATTTTGATATACATATATCACTAGAGATATATTATGTTTCAATTAGAATATATTCCTTGGGCTGTTTTGGTGAGGTCATGGAGGGATGTGGTTGGTTTTAAGATACTAATTATGGGTTTTTCTGCAAATTGGTAGACAAGTGGGATGTTTGTGAGAAAAGGCAACAACTTACCTCACAGTCGTTAGATGTAGATCTAATGGTCACAAACGACGGATGGCAGACACACCATCATCACCAACTTAGTCTTATGTAGGAGTACTAGCAAGATCCGTGCATTGCACGGAACATCAAGATGCATTTTTTATTAAAACACTCGTTGTGATTGACCCATGCGGGAGTAATCCCATGTGTAAAAACTCATGATATCTCAAGAACTAGGAGATAAGGTGAAGAGGAGTGGGGCGTGGTGGTGATTGGTGGTCGGACTGAGCGGAGGCATGGGGATTGACAACGCCGGCAGCGGCCACCAGGCCAGTTTGTTCCAGAGGCTTCCGTTCTTAATTGCTCAACAATGAGGTTGTTGGAGACAAGGATGAACGAGGGAAGGCCTTGTCTGCAAATGTGGAGAGGGGTGCGGGTATCTTTTAGTTTAATTTCCATCAGTCAGATATATATCGGACGGTCTATATTGCAAGATGGCACGCGTACCATCATAACCAACTCGGTTTTTTATAAGAGAAGAAATATAAGTATGGAGATACAAATGTATTATCGATACTTGTTTCCGTAAACTATCATCTACATTCTATTCAACGCCTCAGCATGTGAGGCCTTAGCACAATGACTTCTCAACTGTGTAAAACAAATGTTTTCCCGTCGCTGATAAGGAGGGGCTGACGGCGGCGTGCTTTTTGGCTTGCTCTAGTCCTAGTAGTCATACTAGGTGGTCTAAGCACATGTAGATTTATTCTTTTTCACGTCTCGTGTTCGCCGTACTGCCACGACTATTGATGAATAGACGGTAAGTTATTCACGGGGAAACCCTTGTTGAGCGTGTTTGCGAGAGAGAGAGAGAGAGAGAGAGAGAGAGAGAGAGAGAGAGAGAGAGAGCGAGAGAGAGAGAGAGAGAGTGCGTGTGTGATATGTCTAGAGACTGAGGCAATGATAACAGATTCTTTGTGTCTATGTGTGTGGAGGATAGAGAGAGACATGTACATGGGGCTTTGTGTTGTGTAACGTGGAGACACATATACATAATTAGAGAGTGAGTGTGCGAGATACACATGCGGACATGGGGAGAGATGAGGATCCAGATTAATGGGTGTTTGTGCATGTCTGTGTGTGTTTGTGCACGCGTTTGGGTGTTAGAGGGAGTGTGTGTATGTGGAGTAGAGAGACCACTAATGATGTAAACCTAGTATAAGGGAAGGGGGAATGGTGTGACATGTGTAGTAGCGGGATAGCATGGGTGCGGGCGGGGGGAGCAGGCTATTTGGAAGAGACATCGATTGTGTGTGGGAGAGGGGTGTGAGAGCGAGAGAGAGAGAGAGAGCTAGCAACGGAGAGAAAGAGAGAGAGAGAGAGGGAGGGAGAGAGAAAGAGAGACAGAGAGAGTGAGAGAGAGAGAGACAGAGAGAGTGAGAGTGAGAGAGAGAGGGAGAGAGAGAGGGGTGAGAGAGGGGGCGTTTGTGTCCATAAATGGCTTATAGATAGGGAGACAATGTTGATGTTGTTTGAAATTGGCCTATGTACGGAGACGCAAGGGAAGCGAGTCATCGTGTGTGTGATAGGGACTTCATGAGAGATCTAGAATAGATGGTGTAGAGAACAATGTGCGAGATCGAGAATGATGATACATTAGGGAGCTATGGAAAGAGTCACGACATATATGTATAGAGGGAGGAGCTGGGGCGGGTCCGCATGTGGGAGAGATAGAAAGAGGAGAGTGGTGCACAAGGAGACAAAGTGTGTTTGTTTTGAAACGGGGGTTGTGTGTGAGGTGAGTGTGCGAGAACCACGTAACTAGGGAGATAGACGTTCGGGGGCGACGTTTTGTGTGTATGGGAAAGATACACTCTACATAGTGCGTGTGCTTGGGAAAGAGAGATGCCGGGTGACCTAGCTAGAGAGTGGGGGAAGAGATGTGTGCATGCCCAGAAGACAAAGTGATATAGACCTATATTGGGGTCCGGACTTTAGAAGAGAGAGGGGTGTTAATGTGCTCGTGTGTTGGT
>LR738713.1:402009415-402019698 GCA_902687465.1 Secale cereale
ATGATGATCGTGATATCCACATGATCGCAATGCATTCGACGTGGCAAATCTTAAGGCTATGAGGTACTGTTTAAAAGTTTGGAAATCTCATCGATCATGAACTACTCCCAATGCCTAGACATATAAAGACTTTCGAAAAACTAATCAAATCCTAGATATAAAGACTTCCGAATCGGTGAACATTTTTTCAAATCAATAATCATTTTTTTATTCTCGGTTTTCTCAAAAAAATGACGAACATTTGTTGAAATGCATGAACTTCTTTCGAATTCATGAACACTTTTTTACTCACCAAGCATTTTGTAATAAAAACAATTGAGAAACAAACTTCAGAATTTAAGTTTTTTTAGTTATTTGAAAATTTTCTTAAATTTCATGGATTTTTTTCAGATTAACAAATTTCAAAATTTGCGCCTTTTGTAGTTTGAATTTTTTCTAAAATTTCAATGACATTTTTTTTTCAGATTCCAAAATATGTTTTGTATACACGATCATTTTTTCAAAATCATGAACAAATTTTATTTCCCAACCATTTTTCCCAAATCGTGATTTGTTTATAACTTGCGATCAGTTTTGCAAAACCACAACATTTTGTGAATCCGCAAAAATTTTATGATTTCCTAAACACTTTTGTCACATACACTTTATGATTTTTTTTGGAAACTCGCAACTTTAAAATTTTGAAAATCCTGAATTAGTTTAAAGGAGGGAGAAAAGACTAAAACAGAGGAATGAAAAATAACTGAAGGCTCAAGCCCTTACACGGGCCGGCCCACGAAAGCATATGAGGGGGAGGACGTGCGAGAGAAAAGGGAACGAAAAGGGAACGAAAAAGGTGGAACTTGGGGATCGAACCTTGGTCTCCTGGCTAGAAGAGCGATACGCCAACCACTGTGGTGCTTATGTGTGTGCGGTTTATGTTGGTATGGCGTCTATAAATTATAAAGCACGACGGTGATTTTGAAAAAAAATCGAATCGTTTTATTTACTTGCGGGTGGCATAGTGGGTAATTTATAGCAACTTTCAGGGTATTTTTTTGGACGGACGACCAGAAACCCAATTTTCTTTATTATTATTAGGTAGATATAATGCTAGATACATCCATTTGAGCGACAATTAATAACGGACGGTGGTGGTATTACTGTACATGCATTGCGTGATAGTTGATTGTCTAGCATTACTCTGCATCTTATCTGCCCCGCCCTCCACTTTCTCCAAATTATCATATCTACATTTACTCTTACCAAAATGTTGAATAAAGCCAATGCCACTGCACACGTTGATGTCTGCATTCCTCTTGTCAGTACCTTTTGCCTTGTAACGATGTACTTAATTAATTGCAATTTGATTATGTATCATTAGTCTGCACCTGAGCTTCATTATCCTCTATTTCTTCCAATATTATTTGATCTATATTTACTCATTGCAAAATGTAGAATAATGGCAACGCTTATAAAGAATTTTCTTTGGGGAATTATTTGAATTGTCTTTCCGTCAACATGGAGAAGGGCTTTGTCCAGCCCGTGTTAACATGTAATGCAAGTTCATCCTTCTCAAGCCTTCAAACTTTGTTCTAGTATAGATTTGGATAGGCATCATTTCCTCCACTACTGTTTACATCTGATTGGATGTTTGCAACAACTACCAGTTTTAAATTATAGTTGTAAAAACATGTTCCTTATGCAGAACAGATCCATTTATTTGCTTATATAATTGTGAAACATGTTACGTGTCTCCTTGTTTCTCTTTCAGAGTCGTATCTCTTATGCCAGGCAGAACTTTAGGAAAGATAGTGAGCCAAACCATCTTGAGGACAGCGAGATGACCCCAAGGTCCTGTCTTGATGAAGATAGTGAGTTGAAGCTACTCACCAGCAGGTGTGAGACAACCTCTGTGCAGTCGCTTCCTCAATCAGTTCGACTTCTTCAGTCTCAACTTAAAGCGGAAAGGCTTGCTTTAGCTCAGCTCCGACTTGAAGTCAAAGATGTAATGAAGATGTCAGGGGACTTCCTTGCACAATATGGTGCCATACAGCTAGGGATGAAGCATCTATCGTTGACAAAACTAAGGTCTCATCAGCTTGTTCGGCTGCTTACGGGGCCCGAGCTTGCCAGGTTTAGTGCCTTCTGAAGTGCTCTCAGTTTTGTATATTCTTTTGTCGGCGCGTTTATATGAACTGGTGGCGACCTTTGATGCCCAGTGCATGAAATCCGCGGTCATGTTGCGCTTTATTATCACTGGTAGTGAACTTTGATTCCTAGTGGATGTAATATGCCGTAATTTCTTTGTTGTATAGTCTAGGTTTATTCTTTGGTCGGTATGCTGTAATTTAGGCCGGAAGGTTCAATGGATCTCAGTGTTGTCGGTCTTTAGGCCGGCCCGTTACTCATATTGGCCTATAATCATCTTGGGGCATTACTAGGTCTTAACCTATAGTAGTTTCCTGCCTTTAACATGCCATGGGCTACATATTTACTGTAGTGACACTGGGCTTCCTACGGGCTATCGAAACAATGGGCCTTCTACGGTCCGTAGAAACAATGGGCCTTCTACGGGCCGTAGAGACAATGGGCCTTCTACAGGCCGTATCATCAATGGGCCTTAGACGGGCCGAATGATTGATTGGCCCAACATGGTGTTCGCACACGAACACGTCACCATGTACCTTCAACACCGAGGGTGATGCACCGCAGCTCACGCCGAAGGAAACCCGTCCAGAAGCGTGGAACGCAAGCAATCCAGCGGGCACTTTTGAGCACTTGAAACCACACACGCCCGGGAGAGACCCTGTCTGGACGCGCGGCGGATATGGGCTGCCCTAGGTCGGTTTGCCCGCCCCTAGAGCCTCGAGGATCGCTGCCCTTCAATACGAAGAACGAACGAAGAACGAGAGAGAAAGAACAAGGGAGAGATGTAAAACTAGGGTAAAAAGTAGATGGGTTTTGCGATTGTGTGTTGTTGTTCAATCGGCCGTCACCACTAATGTATATAAGAGGCGGCTGGACTTTCCGTGCAAGGAAAATGTTTGGATTCACGCCCAAAACCCTAGTCAAATTCGGATTGGTTTTGTCCGAACTTTCCAAAACTGTTCGGTTTAAACTGGCTGCACCTTGCGTGTCTTTTTTGTGGCAGTAAACGACCTCGGATGAAATTGAGGCCACAAGCAATCTTGACCGTTTCGACGAGACGAATAACTTTCATGTTGAACGTGTTTTGATCGGATGTCATATTAAGGGTCAAATCGCTCGCGCAAAACATATGTTCCCTCGCGCTACCCATCAGACATGCGTCTGGTAGGGCGCGCCATATCTCGCCTCATGACAGGGTTGCACTCTGATTGCTCTAACTTTTGCATACGGACTCGGATTGGAACGATTTTTATATCAAAATCGATCGTTTCGACGAGACGAAGACAATCAGTGTAGATCATTTTTCCATACGAGGAAGTCTTGGGCGTGTAATCAGCCGAATAGTGTTCTAAGTACAAAATCTCGTTATTTCAAACACAACTTCAGCCTTCGAGATGAGATCGGATGGTGATGACCCAAACAACAAAGTTTCTCCTTTTGAGGATACGGAACTTTCTTACTTTGAGCACTTCTCCATTTGAAGCCATCTTAATTAAGTTCTTGGTCGTGCCAAAATCTGGTGTCAACACATGCCCCCCTGTTTTTCGGCAAACTTGTGTGCCGAAAAATAACTTGCACGATGCTTTTTCTAAGGACGATATCAACACTCCATCGGCCATTTATATGCGCTTAGGACTATAATTTCTATATCGGCCATGTTTATGCTTAGGGCGATAATTTTATATCGGCCATTGATTTGAACTTCTTGTTCACATCATACCTTGTAACCGATTACCACCAATCGGCTTTAAAGAGATGGGAATGAACCCGTTTCTTGTAGCATTAAGGAAATCAAACTCCGAGAAGTCACGCACTGTTAAGCAAGTAACATCGGGATGATTCAAATCCACGGATGCATCGGCCAAAGCAACACAAGCCGAATTATCCGCGTGAATGACTTCTACCTCATCATCGACCCATTGTATTAAGAATTGATGCATGGTAGATGGGACACCTTGGTTAGCATGAACCCAATAGCGGCCTAATATAACATTATAGTTAGCTTGCACCTCCGCGATGAAGAATGTGGTGGCCAATGTTTTGCTTCCCACGGTGAGTTCCATGCACATCACACCTTTGGCCTCTGTCTTTTCTTTACCCTCAAATCCATTAAGTACCATATTAGTCTTCATCAATGCATCATCATCTAACCCCAATTTTTTGAAGACCGAGTGGGGCATAAGGTTTACCACAGCACCACCATCAACGAGCATCCTAGCAACCGGCGATCCATTAATATGACCTTTGAGGTACAATGGCTTCAAGTGTTTCACCGGTTCTTTTGGCTTCTCAAAGATAGCGTTCTTAGGACCAAAATCCAGCTGGGCCACCTCCTCTTCTTCACCTATAGCACGAAACTCGGCAGGTAAGTAATACACCATATTAATATCCATACCTTCCTGAGCCTGCTAGATTTATAATCCACCATCTCGTCTTCATCTCCCAATGTGTATATTGGGCTTAAAGTTTCCTCAGTTGAAAGGGATGTTTCAGGTGGTGTGGACGATGTAATAGGGGTCGCATCATCCTCTTTTGATGGTGAAGGTGTTGTTGTAGATAATGTAGAAGCATATGTGTTTTCTTTTTGTTTAGGCCTCCACACTTGTTTTCTGAGTGCCGTGGGCCGAATTTCATTGAACAATTTGTCCATTTGCTTCTTATCTTGACGATCTACCTTCTCATGGTTCCTCATGCGTTGTAATCTCCTTTTCATGGTTTTAGTCAAACCTCGAGGACACCACCTAGTTTGAATACATTTGGGATCCCTATGTTTGGCCCTGCTTGTGCTAGCCTCATGATCATTAGCCATGGAACCGTGTTGAACAATAAGAATATCACCATTAGAATTGGCCAGATTACCAATAATCGGCTTTGTGATCTCCTTTTGCTTTTCGCATTCTAAAATTTCCGCATTAGGTGACTTAACACGCCACACTTTTTTATTGACCTTGCTTGGAGAAATTTTTGTTGGCCGATTAGCAACATGGCTCAAACGGCCTTGTGTGGGATAATAAAGCCTCTCATGAGCAGGCCTTCTAGGTGCTGCCCGTCCCATATGAAAAAGCATAAGGAGGCACTGGGGGCTGCCCCCATCCTCCATTGAAATCTCCCATGTAATATGGCGCATAGGGGGGTTGTGACATCCAAGGTGTCGGTGCCCATGACCCATATAGCTTTGCATAGCGTCGAAACTCTTGCTCCGGAGGCGATCTTGAACGTTTTGAATGTGATGGCCGATTAGAGTTAGAACCGGCCGCTTGACTTGCATATTTGGATAACAACATATCAAAAGTTGGCTTGATTTTCTTGTGCTTAATATCATTATTTTTCCACTTGCCAACTTCTGAATTCTTGGGCTTGATCGATTTGACATGAGTATCCTCTTGCACTTGTGGTTGCCCCCCGAGTGTAGCATTTCTTATAGTGATCTTCAACACTTCCTTGCCATCGGGTTGCTTCTCAAGCACAATCTTTCTTCCCAAGACCTTGTCGCCCTCCTTGCTATTCCTGGGTTCACCAATAACAACATTATCTTTATTAGCGGATTCGGCTATGTTAGGCCGAATTAACATTTTCTTCCCTTCCGAGTCTATGGTGTTTATCGGGAAGGGTTGTTTATCAACTTGCATCTCAGCAAAATTCAATCGTCCGTCATTAATGGCCGATTGTATCTGTCGCCGAAAAACATTGCAATCATTAGTAGCATGAGAAAATGAATTATGATACTTGCAATAAGCATGCCGTTTTAGCTCCTCAAATGGCGGTATGGTGTGTGATATTCTAATCACCTTGTCCTGCAAGAGAGCATCAAATATTTTATCACACTTTGATATATTAAAAGTAAACCTCATCTCCTCATCACGATTCTTGCGAATCGGCTTAAGAGCATTGCACATATAGGGTTTGGCCTTTGAGGGCCAAACAAATTCAGTAGTATAGACATCAACCTCATCGTCCGAATTATCATCATTGTGTTCAACCATATGCATTCTAGGACGATCAGTTGTAGACCTATGTACCTCTTTACTTCGACTCTCTTGGTCCAAAGCTTTTTGTAAGACTTGATTAATGCTGAAAAACTCATAACTTTCTAGCCTCTCTTTAATGTGAGTTTTCAAACCATTAAGAACAAGATCCGCCAAGTCTCTCTCAGTTATCACTAAGCTATAACATCGGTTTTTATATATCTAAATCTCTTGACATAATCGGTGACCGATTCATCATGTTTTTGCCTAACCGATGTAAGATGTGACAACTTCAACTCATTATCGCCGCTATAAAAGTGATCATGAAACTTTTGCTCTGATTGCGACCATGAGAGAATTGAGCCATGTGGCAAAGAAGCAAACCATGAAAATGCGGTGCCAGTTAAAGACAAGGGAAATAAATGCACTTTCAACTCTTCTATGGAACCTGCTTCACCCAACTGTGCTAAATACTGACTCACATGCTCCCAAGTTGTTTTCGTGGCCTCTCCACTAAATTTAACAAAATCAGGAACCTCGTAACCTTGAGGGTACAAAACTGCATCAAAGTATTCAGGATAAGGCTTTTGGTATACATGACTCTTTACTTTCGGCTCGTTTCTAAAAGTTTCTTGAAACATCTTATGCAAATCCTCTCTTAATTTAGCTAGAATTGGATCCGAAGTAGATGCAAATGTTTGTGGTAACGACATGGGAGCAACCTGAGCACTAGCTAGTGGTGCAACTTGTGGGATGGGCACCGAACTATAATTCGGCGGAAGACCAAACATGCTTATGCCTATAGGTGGTGTGACAAAGTGATTCGGTGTTGACGCCTAATTCGGCACACTCATAATAGGATTAGGATATGTAGGTGCAGCCACAAGCTGGTTGGTTTGGTTAGGGTAAAAATTCAACGGCATACTATATTGTTGTTGAATAGGAGGTGCCGATGAAATAGGTAAAGTTGGACTAGGGTTTTCAGATACACCAACAGTACCACTAGATGATGGCGGCATATTTTTCTTAGCATTAGTATTTGCCACAAAATAATTGTACGTCATCATATTACCCTTACTAATAATACTTTCAATCACAGCCACTTGCTCTGGAGAAAAAACTTTACTCATAGTGATTAAATCTTGTTCGTCAATGAGAGGAGAAAAATTGACGTTTCCAACCGGAGTGATGTTGCCTTGACGATCCTTCTTGAAACTTGCAAGAAACGCTTCCAAATCCTCCTCCTCATGCTTCTTCTTGAGCGCTTAAAAAGCCTCTTCACGCTGCTTCTTGCGCGTTTCATAGGCTTGGCGATGTTCCTCCGATAGTTCATCAAGACCGGGCTTAATGATGTTATCGGCGTCAAATTCTGAGGGCTTGGTGAGATTAGACATGGTTGATGATGATTCTTGATATTTCGTTCCCAGCGGAGTCGCCAAAAAGTGTGTTCGCACACGAACATGTCACCGTGTACCTCCAACGCCGAGGGTGATGTACCGCAGCTCACGTCGAAGGAGACCCGTCCGGAAGTGCGGTACGCAAGCAATCCGGCGGGCGCTTTTGAGCACCCGAAACCCCACACGCCCGGGAGGGACCCCGTCTGGACGCGTGGCGGATATGGGCTGCCCTAGGTCGGTTTGCCCACCCCTAGAGCCTCGAGGATCGCTGCCCTTCAATACGAAGAACAAACGAAGAACGAGAGAGAAAGAACAAGGGAGAGATGTAAAACTAGGGTAAAAAGTAGATGGGTTTTGCGATTGTGTGTTGTTGTTCAATCGGCCGTCACCACTAAGGTATATAAGAGGCGGCTGGACTTTCCGTGCAAGGAAAATGTTTGGATTCACGCCCAAATGCCTAGTCAAATTCGGATTGGTTTTGTCCGAACTTTCCAAAACTGTTCGGTTTAAACTGGCTGCACTTTGCGGGTCTTTTTTGTGGCAGTAAACTACCTCGGATGAAAATGAGCCCAAAAGAAATCTTGACCGTTTCGACGAGACGAACAACTTTCATGTTGAACGTTTTTCGATCGGATGTCATCTTGAGGGTCAAATCGCTCGCGCAAAACATCTGTTCCCTCGCGCTACCCATCAGACATGCGTGTGGTAGGGCGCGCCATATCTCGCCTCATGAGAGGGCTGCACTCCGATCGCTCTAACTTTTTCATACGTACTCGGATTGGAACGATTTTTATATAAAAATCGATCGTCTCGACGAGACGAAGACAATCCGTGTAGATCATTTTTTCATACGAGGAAGTCTTGGGTGCGTAATCTGCCTAATAGTGTTCTGAATACAAAATCTCGGTATTTCGAACACAACTTCGGCCTTCGAGATGAGATCGGATGGCGATGGCCCAAACATCAAAGTTTCTCCTTTTGACGATACGGAACTTTCGTACTTTCAGCACTTCTCCATTTGAAGCAATATTAATTAAGTTCTTGGTCTTGCTAAAATCTGGTGTCAACACATGGGCGAAAAACAGACCGCATTATGGCCGTAAACGGGCTAGAGTTGGAGTCGTCCGTTCATGGGCCGACCATAACGGGCCGTCGTTTATAGGCCGTATTTGATGACGCTATGAAAACGTCCCAACGTATTAACGGGCCACAAACGGGCCGAGTGTAACCACAGGCTGAATTTGGCCCACAAGCAGAAAATGATAGTAACGGGCCGTAATTAACCGAATGTTGGAAATGAGCCCAAGAATAAATGGGCCCTGAGAAGGCCGAAAGATAACATGCTACAAACGGCCCAATGGATTAATCGGCTGTTAATGGGTATAAAGTGATACACTGTTCATTACGGGCCAGTTTCACCACGGGCCGTTAATGGGCCAAGAATAAATGGGCCCTGAAAAGGCCGAAAGATAACATGGGCTGCAAACGGCCCAATGGATTAATGGGCCGTTAATGGGTATAAAGTGATACACTATTCATTACGGGCCAGTTTCACCATGGGCCTTTAATGGGCCAAGAGTTACAAAAGGGCCTCATATGGGCCGAAAGACGTCATGGGCCATACATGGGCCGGAACTTAAAATGGGCTGGACTCATATTGGATGGCCCAGATGACACTAATGGGCCTAATTTGGATAGGTCGTACGGGCCCTGGGTTAGCGGGCTGTAAATGGGCTATATGCGAACAGACTGTTAACAGGCTTTCCGTGGGCCGGCCCGCCACCTTTTGACCAAGTCAAACGGGCCGACCTTTTCACAAGAATGGGCCTCTGTTGGGCCGTGCCACGTGTCGACGTATCATAGGCGCTTTGTGTCCAATGAGAGGACGACATCTGTCCCAATGGTGAGCCGACACATGTTACCTCCAGCCAATGATGGTTTTACACGTGGAAAATCCCCATTGGTCGGGGCTGTTAACAGGTTATCGGATCCAAAACCGGACCCGGTAGCTTAACGGAGTTCCGTTACGGTGGATGCCACGTGTCGGTCACCCTTGACGAAAGCAGTTCCGTGACGCGTGATTTATCATCATGGAAGTGGACACTTCCGTGATGATAATCTTGGTAATGTCATGGAACACTTCTACGACAGCACATGTATGACTATCTTGATTCTGTCATAAAATCGTCATGGATGTACACGCATGACACAAAACGTGACCTACTGTGACAAACACGTATCATCACGGAAGTGTATTTTTTTGTAGTGCTTGTGGGCACACGGTGGTCCCTCTGGCATATCTCTTCCGCCAGATATTGTTTATATTTTCTGAAATGGTGTTTCATGGAGTTTTGGAGCTTTTTGAGTTGTGCAGAATAGGTCTCCGATGTTTTCTCCTTTTCCAGCCCAGAATTTCAGCTGCCAACATTCTCCCTCTTCATGTAAACCTTGTAAAATAAGGGAGAAAAGGCATAAGTATTGTGACATAACGTGTAATAACAGCCCATAGTGCAATAAATATCAACATAAAAGCATGATGCAAAATGGACGTATCAACTCCCCCAAGCTTAGACCTCGCTTGTCCTCAAGCGAAAGCCGATATCGAAAAATATGTCCACATGTTTAGAGATAGAGCTGTCGATAAAAATAAAATACAGACATGAGGGCATCATGATCATTCTTATAACATCAACACACACACACACACACACACACACACACACACACACACACACACACATATATATATATATATATATATATATATATATATATATATATATATATATAT
>LR738713.1:402020363-402113434 GCA_902687465.1 Secale cereale
ATATATAGTCATATGACTCTTATGCTGAAGTAACAATTCATTCACAATGTCAAGTATAATTCAAAAACTTCATTGAAAACCAACAAACTATGATCTTAGTCATTGAAGCAATTACAATTTATCGTAACATCGGAAAGAGTCATTATAAGAGCTTTTCAGCAAGTCCACATACTCAACTATCATCTAGTCTTTCATAATTGCTCACACTCACGCAATACTTATGGGTATGGAGTTTTAATCGGACATAGAGAAAGATAGAAGCTTATGGTATTGCCTCCCAACCTTTTACCTCAAGGGTAATGTCAACAATAATAGACCATGATAACTTACATCCAAGTGGGTATATATGTCAGGATCTTTCCAACACAATGTGCTTGCCAAAGGATAAAATGTAAGAAAAGGAAAGGTGATTTTCACCTTGACTCTTATAAGGCAAGAATAATAGATAGGCCCTTCGCAGAGGGAAGCATAGGTTGTCATGTGCTTTTATGGTTGGATGCACAAAAACTTAGCGCAAAAGAACGTCACTTTATATTGCCACTTGTGATAAGGACCTTTATTATGCAGTCCGTCACTTCTATTACTTCCATATCACAAGATCGTATAAAGCTTATTTCATCCACACTAATAAATCATACATTTTTAGAGAGTTTGCAACAATGACAGCTTACTTGAAGGATCTTACTCAATCCATATGTAGGTATGGTGGACTCTCATTGAAAAACTTGGTTTAAGGATGTATGGAAGTATAAGTAGTATCTCTGCTTGGTGCAAGGAGTTTTGGCTAGCATGAGGGGGAATGGCAAGCTCAACATGTTGGATGATCCATGACAATATACTTTATTTTGAATATATAAGAAAACATAACCAATTATATTGTCTTCCTTGTCAAACATCAACTCTTCAGCATGTCATATTTTCATGAGTGCTCACAATCATAAAAGATGTCCAAGATAGTATATTTGTATGTGAAACCTCTCTTTCTTTATTACTTCCTATTAATTGCAACGATGACCAAAACTAAGTTTGTCAACTCTCAACAACTTTTATTCATCATACTCTTTATATGTGAAGTCATTACTTCCCATAAGATCAATATGATCTCTTTGATACTTTTTATATTTTCTGTTATTCTCTCATGACCATAGTGAGGAAATCAAGCCCTCGACTCAACACTAATCTTTATTATATTGCTCACGGACTCGATTACAAAGGTAAAGATCATAAAGCAAAAGCTCACAACTTGATCATGCTAACTTTATTCTACTAGATCAATATATTACCAAAAGGATCGAACTAAGAAAAACGGTAAAGATAGGAGTGTGATGGTGATACGATACCGGGGCACCTCCCCCAAGCTTGGCAGTTACAAAGGGGAGTGCCCATACCCATATGATTATGTCTCCTTCTTCGGAAGTGGTGATGGAGTAGGCTTGTTCCTTAACCTGCGCTTGAGGATAGAATTTTGCTCCCTTAGGTCAATGATCTCCTGCTCAAGGTTTAATATCTTCTTGCATAATTCCTGCTTGTTTTCCTACAAGAGGCGAAAAGGGATAAACTCGATCTTAGGTTTCTTTGTTCTGTCGGGGAGGCTTGACTTTTTGAACTCCACATGCATATCCCAGGTTGAGGTAATGGGACTTCATCTTCATTTGAACTGGTCCAATCCTCTGTGGTCCAACCATAATGCTCCCAGTCCCCATAGACCTTAGGGTCAACAAGGAGAGCAGCCACATAGCTTTCTCCCTCCGAATCCAGGGACGACATATCGCTCCAATCTGCGACAGAAACAACTCGAAACAAAAGCAGAGGATTTTTTGCGTGATACGGTGGTAAAAACCTTCGGGAGGATATATAATGAATTTTTACGACCAAAAGAAGTAACGTGCAAGAAATCGGAGTCCGGGAGGCACACGAGATGCCCACGAGGCAGGGGGCGCGCCCAGGGAAAGGGGGCGCGCCCTCCACCCTCGTGGACGCCTCGTGTCCTTTCTGGACTGCCTCTTATTTTTCTAATTTTCTAAATATTCCAAAACGGTGAAAAATTGCCATTAGAACTGTTTTGGAGTCGGTTTACTTACCATACCACATACCTCTTCCTTTTCGGGGTCTGAATCATTCTGGAAAGTGTCCCTTATGTATTCCTCCGGGGTTACGGTTTCAATAAGATTGGTTTCAACATTTATAGGATTACCTAAGATATAATGTTTCATTCTTTGACCGTTCACCACCTTCGGATTTGTTCCTTCGAAGTTGTTGATTTTTATGGCACCGGAATGACAGACCTCCTCGGTAACGTAAGGACCTTCCCATTTAGAGAGAATTTTTCCTGCAAAAAATCTTGAATGAGAGTTGTATAGCAAGACATAATTACCTACGTTAAACTCATGCTTTTGTATCCTTTTGTCATGCCATCTTTTAACTTTTTCTTTGAAGAGCTTGGCATTCTCATAAGCTTGGGTTCTCCATTCATCAAGAGAGCTAATGTCAATGGCAAGTTTGAAATCATAATTGAGCTCTTTAAAAGCCCAATATGCTTTATGTTCTAGCTTGAGAGGTAAGTGACATGCTTTTCCATAAACCATTTTATATGGAGACATATCCATAGGATTTTTGTATGCAGTTCTATAGGCCCATAATGCATCATCAAGTTTCTTGGACCAATTCTTTCTAGACCTATTAACTGTCTTTTGCAAAATTAATTTCAGCTCTCTGTTACTTAGTTCTACTTGACCACTAGACTGTGGGTGATAAAGGGATGCAATTCTATGGTTAACATCATACTTAGGAAGCATTTTACGAAAAGCACCATGAATAAAGTGTGAACCACCATCAGTCATTAAGTATCTAGGGACTCCAAACCTCGGGAAAAAAACTTCTTTAAGCATCTTAATAGAGGTGTTGTGATCAGCACTACTAGTTGGAATAGCTTCTACCCACTTAGTGACGTAATCAACAGCAACTAAAATATGTGTATACCCATTGGAGGAAGGAAACGGTCCCATATAATCAAAGCCCCAGACATCAAATGGTTCAATAACAAGTGAATAATTCATAGGCATTTCTTGACATCTAATGATATTACCAAATCTTTGACATTCATCACAAGATAAGACAAACTTACGAGCATCCTTGACGAGAGTAGGCCAATAAAAACCAGATTACAATACCTTATGTGTAGTTCTATCTCCAGCATGGTGTCCTCCATAAGCTTCGGAGTGACACTTGCGTAGGATCTATTCATGTTCATGCTCAGGTACACAAAGTCTAATAATACCATCTACTCCTTCTTTATAAAGGTGTGGGTCATCCCAGAAGTAATGTCTCAAATCATAGAAGAACTTTTTCTTTTGCTGGTATGTGAAACTAGGTGATATAAACTTAGCAACAATGTAATTAGCGTAATCAACATACCATGGAGCAGTACGAGAAGTATTTATGACAGCTAATTGTTCATCAGGAAAGCTATCATCAATAGGTTGTGGGTCATCAAGATTATTCTCTAGCCTAGACAAGTTGTCTGCAACGGGGTTCTCATCTCCCTTTTTATCAATAATATGCAAATCAAATTCTTGCAGCAAGAGAACCCATCTAATAAGTCTAGGTTTATCATCTTTCTTTTCCATGAGGTATTTGATAGCAGCATAATCAGTGTGAATAGTTACTTTAGAACCAACAATGTAAGGTCTAAACTTATCACATGCAAATACAACTGCTAAAAACTCCTTCTCAGTAGTAGCATAATTTCTCTGGACACTATCTATAGTTTTACTAGCATATTGGATAACATTCAATTTCTTATCAACTCTTTGTCCTAGAACAGCACCTACAGCATAATCACTAGCATCGCACATAATCTCAAAGGGTAAATTCCAGTCAGGAGGCTGGACAATAGGTGCAGAGATCAATGCCTTCTTAAGTACTTCAAATGCTTCTAAACAATCATCATCAAAGACAAAAGGAATATCTTTTTGTAAGAGATTATTCAAAGGCCTGGAGATTTTGGAGAAGTCCATAATGAACCTCCTATAAAACCCGGCACGACCAAGGAAACTTCGTATACCTTTGATGTCCTTGGGACACGACATCTTTTCAATAGCATCAACCTTAGCCATGTCAACTTCAATACCTTTTTCAGAAATTTTATGTCCCAAGACAATGCCTTCATTAACCATAAAGTGGCACTTCTCCCAATTCAAGACAAGATTAGTGTCTTCACATCTCTGCAAAACTCGATCAAGGTTGCTCAAGCAATCATCAAAAGAAGTTCTGTAAATGGAAAAACCATCCATGAAAACCTCAACAATCTTTTCACAAAAATCAGAGAATATAGCCATCATGCATCTTTGAAAGGTAGCAGGTGCATTACATAAACCAAAAGGAATACGTCTATAAGCAAAGGTACCGAAAGGACAAGTAAAAGTGGTCTTTTCTTGGTCCCCTTTTAACGCAGGTATTTGAGAGAAACCAGAATAACCATCTAGAAAGCAAAAATGAGTGTGTTTGGATAACCTTTCTAGCATTTGATCAATAAAAGGCAAAGGGTAATGATCTTTCTTAGTAGCTTTATTTAATTTGCGGAAATCAATTACCATCCTATAACCTGTAATGATTCTTTGTGGGATCAATTCATCTTTACCATTAGGAACAACAGTCATACCTCCCTTCTTGGGGACACAATGGACATGACTTACCTACTGGCTATCAGTAACTGGATAGATTATACCTGCCTCTAGAAGCTTTAGTATTTCCTTCCTTACCACTTCTTTCATCTTAGGATTTAACCGTCGTTGATGATCGATAACCAGTTTCGCGTCCTCTTCCAACATTATCTTGTGTTGGCATAGAGTCGGACTAATGCCCTTAAGATCATCCAGAGTATATCCGATACCAGCACGGTGCTTCTTCAGAGTTTTCAATAATTTTTCTTCTTCCTGCTCTGAAAGGTTAGCACTGATAATAACATGATAGATCTTCTTTTCATCAAGATAAACATACTTAAGATTATCAGGTAATGGTTGGAGTTCAAACACGGGATCACCCTTGGGTGGAGGAGGATCCCCTAGGATTTCAACAGGCAAGTTGTTTTTCAATACGGGTCCCTGCTTAAAGATTATTTCATCTATTTCCCTTCTCTCATTCATTTATGTATCATTTTCATTGTCTAGCAGATATTGTTCTAAAGGATCGTTAGGAGGCACATCGATAGAAGCAAGACCAATAATTTCATCATTATTAGGTAATTCTTTATCATGGGGTTGTCTACGAAATTTAGCAAAGTTAAAATCATGAGACATATCCCCTAAACCAACGGTAACAATATCTTTTACGCAGTCTATCTTAGCATTAACAGTATTCAAGAAGGGTCTACCAAATATAATGGGACAAAAATCATCTTGTGGGGTACTAAGAATAAGAAAATCAGCAGGGTATTTAACCTCCCCACACAAGACTTCAACATCTCTAACAAGCCCAACTGGTGAAATAGTGTCTCTATTAGCAAGCTTAATAGTAACATCAATCCCTTCTAACTCAGTGGGTGCAATATCGTGCATAATTTCTTTATATAAGAATGAGGGATTACACTTGCTCTAGAACCTACGTCACATAAACCATGATAGCAATGATCTCCTATTTTAACAGAAATAACGGGCATGCCTATAATAGGTCTATGTTTATTCCTAGTACCGGGTTTGGCTATTCTAGCAGCTTCCTCTTGGAGGTAAATAACATGTCCATCTAAATTTTCAACCAAGAGATCTTTAACCATAGCAACACTAGGTTCAACTTTAATTTTCTTAGAGGGTGTAGGTGTTCTAGTATTACTCCTACGAACCATAGTTGAAGCTTTAGCATGATCCTTTATTCTAACAGGGAAAGGTGGTTTCTCAATATAAGCGGTAGGAACAATAGGATCAACATTATAAGTGATAGTCTTTTCTTCAACTTTAACAAGTTAAACTACTTTTAATTCAATGGGAGGATGGTATTTAAACCACTCCTCCTTGGGGAGGTCAACATAAGTAGCAAATGATTCACAGAAAGAAGCTACTATCTCAGAGTCAAGTCCATATTTAGTGCTAAATTCACGGAAAACATCGGTATCCATAAAAGCTTTAACACAATGAAACTTAGGGGTCATACCTGACTCCTTACCTTCGTCGAGATCCCAATCTTCAGAGTTGCGTTTAATTATTTCCAATAAATCCCATTTGAATTCAATAGTCTTCATCATAAAAGAACCAGTACAAGAATTATCGAGCATGGAGCGGTTATTGAGAGAAAGCCGAGCATAAAATTTTTGAATGATCATTTCTCTTGAGAGCTCGTGATTGGGGCATGAATATAACATTGACTTAAGCCTCCCCCAAGCTTGAGCGATGCTTTCTCCTTCGCGAGGCTAAAAAATATATATATAATTACGATCATGATGAACCTGATGCATAGGGTAGAACTTCTGATGAAATTCTAACTTCAGTCGATTATAGTTCCATGATCCAATATCATCGCATAGCCTAAACCATGTCAATGCATCTCCCTTCAAAGATAAAGGGAAGACCTTCTTATTGATAACATCCTCGGGCATACCTGCAAGCTTAAATAATCAACAAACTTCATCCACATAGATTAGGTGTAAATCGGGATGGAGTGTTCCATCTCTTGTAAAGGGATTATCTAGCAGTTTATCTATCATACCAGAAGGAATTTCAAAGAAAACATTTTCAGTAGGATCAGTAGGTTCAGGAGCAACTCTTTCCTCTTCTGTTCGGGGTGAAGATACCCCGAACAAGCCCCTCAAAGGATTATGAGCCATAGTAACAAGTGACAGTAAATTTCAGCACACTATATAAATTTTTCCTTACCAAAGGGGCTTCACTCCCCGGCAACGGCGCTAGAAAAGATTCTTGATGACCCACAAGTGTAGGGGATCTATCGTAGTCCTTTCGATAAGTAAGAGTGTCGAACCCAATGAGGAGCAGAAGGAAATGATAGGCAGTTTTCAGTAAGGTATTTTCTGCAAGCACTGAAATTATCGGTAACATATAGTTTTGTGATAAGGTAATTGGTAGCAACTGACAAATAGTAAAAGTAAATAGGGTGCAGCAAGATTGTCGGGGGAAACTGTCCACCACGAGCACCTATGGGACCGGAGCCCCTTGTACGTTGCGGTAAGGGAGCGGAGGGAGCACAAAAAGCAGATCGTAGAGAACACGCGGGCAGTTTACCCAGGTTCGGGCCGCGACGGACGCGTAAAACCCTACTCCTGCTTGGTTTGTATTAAGTTGGGGAGCTCGGGAGCTTGAAGAACTAGCTACACCGAGCGAATGAGCGATCTAGGTTCCAAACCCCTTTCTACGTTGTGCATGGGCCTCCTTTTATAGCTCAAGGGGTCACCGACAGGTGTCAACGTAGAAGAAGGGGTAAAAACGTCACTTTGGTGGTAGTTGTAACAGTGCGGGAACAGTGGTTGAACAGTGGATGAACAGTGGTCATCACCTACTTTGACAGTGGGGGACAAGAGCATTAAATGCCCGTCACCGTCGACCCCAAAAGCGCCCGCCCTTGCGTCTCCGTTTGCCACGGCGATGGCTTCGTCACCGTATAGTGCCACCGTGTCCCCCAGGCTGCACAGCCATCCGCCACGCGTCCCTGGAATGGCCCCAGGGCGACGCGTGGTTCGATGAGCTGGAGTGCGGGCACACAGCGTAACTCTCCCCGGCAAGCACCATGCCGGGGCCTTGACCTTGACGGGCCCGGAAGCTTGTCGGGCTCTGAAGCTTGTCGCTCCCCGGGCCCTGCCGGGGCGCATGCTGCGCCAAGGCATGTCTTCTGAAATGTAATCTTCTAGTCTTCCTGGCAAGCTCCTCTTGCCAGGGCCTTGTGTAAATGAGGTAGTCTTGAGCCTGGGACGGCCTTCCCGGCAAGCTCCACTTGCCGGGGCCTTGATCTTCTGTCTTGTATACTTTGTTTTTGAATGGCTTTATTTGGAGCAGAAAGGTCTCCGGCAAGCACGCGGTAGGCCCTGCCGCGGGAAGCTGCTACTGCCCGTGCACAAGTTGGGGTACTGAGGTACCCCTACCTTAGTACACCGACAGGAGCCCCCGGGCCTGGGCCACACACGGTGCCGAGCGCTGTTGGGCCAGGCCCAGAACAGTGCACGGGCACGCGCGGCCCACGGCACGCCGAATCCCCTTCCGCATCCGCCGCGTCCCTCCGTAACGGCACGCGTCGATTGAGGTGTCGTGGGAGGGAACATGGCCATGTTCTTTAATGGGAAAATGCGGAGCGTCCCCCACTTCCCCCTTAAAAGCAGAGGAAGCAGGGGCCGTTACCTTACTTCGTCTTCATTGCTTCTTCTATCTCCAGAAATTCCCCTCTGCGCTCCGACTCCACGCCTCCTCCTCTGTCTTTCGCATCTGCGGCGCCGCCAGACTCCTCGCCCCTTCCTCCGCCGCCTCCGCCATGGCCCCGAAGATCGAGAAGGCGAAGGCGGAGAAGACCAAGAAAGAGAAATCCGAGCAGGCGGCGAGGCTTGCTCTCCTGCGGAAGAGGAACGTCGTCTTCGCGCCAAGGCTCGGCGCGCGGGAGCTCTGGAACAAGTACTACCTGTTCTGGGCCAAGAAGACCAAGGCGCATCCTCGGACCAGAGCCTATCCCGCCGCCGCCAAGGATATGTACCCCGGCGGGTATTTCTTCTTCGCTGTTTTCTTCCACTGCGGCCTTTGTCCTCCATTCTCTGAATTTTTCTGCGATATCATGAACACCTACAACCTCCACCTTCTAGACTTCACCCCCAACGCCATCCTCACGATGGCGGTTTTCGCACATCTGTGTGAAAACTATATTGGGATCTATCCGAATGTAGCGCTTTTTAGGCACTTCTTTACGCCTAGAGTAGAGGCCGGCGCTCCCCTCTCCGGGGGGATCTCTTGGGTCTTCCGCTTGAACAAGAAGGAATCCTATCTGCAAGGGGAGCTTCGCAGCAAGTGGGAGGAGTGGCGCGCGGATTGGTGCTGGATAGTAGAGGACGGGCCGCAGCCCTTCACCGCGCCGCGCACAACTGCCATAGTGCGCGGCAGGGACTGGAGCGACCTGGACTCGGACGACATCAAGCTCAACGTCGCCCTTGCCAGAATTCTCCGTCTCCGGGTAGCCAAGTTGACCATCGGAGAGGTAGGAGCAGACTTCCTCCGCCGCCGCATTGCCCCTCTACAGGAGAGGAAGAGACCAGCATGGGAATACGGCAACGCGGCGGACATTATGAGACTGCGCCCAGGACTGAACTTCAATTTCACGTCACTGGAGCTGAAGGGGATGGTCCGGGAGCTTTTTAAGCATGACCCGGCCCACCCAGAGTGGTTTAGAGCTCCCCGGGGAGTGGTGCCCCTATGCAACAGCACGGCCCGGGACTCCTTGCGCGCGATGATGCCCGCACGCGACTCGCACGGCGTCGACCCAACATGGATAGCGCCCAAGCCAGACGCCATCATGAGCTTCTTCGACAACTTGGTGGAGGTGCCGAAGAACAAGGAGGAGATCAAGGGTCTCACCCGGGCCACCACTAATCAGGAGATTGCTTATATCGCTTCCCGGGTAGAAGAGGCCGCCGCAGCCGCAGCGGCAGGAGAGTTCGGGTTCACAGTTGAAGAGGCAGAGGCTGCGGAAGCATCGTGCCAAGCAGAAGAGGCAGAGATCCGCAGGCTGCTTAAGCTTCCACCCGACGAGCTCGCCCGGGTCCCCTCTCTGAGGCATGCTGGGATCCCCGGGATCGTGAGCGAGGCCGCCGCGAGGGGCATCGTTGCCGGAGGAAGCAGAGGCGCCGGAGGGAGCGGAGGCGCCGAAGGGAGCACGGCCGCAGGGCAGGGCGCTGGGCCCAGCGGACCGGCTGAGGAGGAGGAGGAGGAGGACGCCGGGGCCGGCGAGGACTCCGGTGGGTCTCTGGGGCTCAACGACGACGCCTCTTCGTCATCGGAGACCTCCCCGCCTCGGGCAAGTCCCAGGCGATCTTCGCTGAAGCGCCTCCGCAAGGCGACGACGGCGACGAGGGCGCAGGCGCCCCGACAACAACCAGCTCGCCAGGCGGCGCGAGCCACCTGGGGGAGCCAAGCCGCGACGGGAGCGCCCGGCGCACCGACCGTGGCAGAGGCGACCCGCGCACAGGCTACGGCGGAGGCGCCCCGCGCATAGGCTACGGCGGAGGCGCCCCGTACATCAGCGCCAAGTGGAGGAGGGTCTTCTCAGAGCGGAGCAGCTGCTCCGCCCGCTCCCCAGGCCTCGGCGTCCACGGGGGCCGGGTCTTCGCAGCCCCCAGCCCCGGGGACCGCCAAGCGCCCGAGGGAGCCTTCTCCTCCTGCTCCTCGCGCGGACGCGCCTCAGGTGGCGTTCGACTTCTCCGCCCTGAGCGACGACGATGACGACGAGGAACAGGAGTAAGGACTTGAAGTTTTGTATCTTCTTTAACTTTGTCTTGATTCTTCCGTTGATGGTTCTGATCTTTCTTCTTGCTTTGATTTCAGGACCCTGGCCCAGCGAGCGGCGAAGAAGACCAAGGTTCCCGTGGTCGAGGTCGAGGACGACTCGCCCGTCGCGGCGACAGGGGACGCGCCGGCGACGAGCTTGCCGGACCCGAGCGCTGCTCCGAGGAGCAGCCCCCAGCGCAGCCCCCAGCGTAAGTCTGGGCTTGATCTTTCCACTCGTTGGGCGCGCTTGAGGATTTTGTTTATACTAACATCTTGTTATTCTTGTTTTGTCTTGATTGTCTTGTGCAGAGGTGGAGCCGCAGCCACAGGGGCGCCCGGAGACCACTCCCGAGGAGCCGCAGGCCCCGCCGTCCCCGCCAAGGACGAACTCTCCGGCGAGGGAGAGCGCTCCGCCAAGGGCGGGTACTCCGCCAAGGGCGAGTACCCCGCCGAGGGCGAGCAGCCCGGCGAGGGTGGCCACCCCGCCAAGGGAGAGCTCCCCGGCGAGGGAGCCTGTCGTCGACGAAGTCCGCCAAGGTAAGTTTTGTAACCTTGTCTTCTTGGATTCGTCTTTTTTGGATAATTGCTTGAACTTTTTCTTTTTCTTCTTCTTCTAGATCCTCCTCCCCCAGAGCAGATGGAGACGGAGATCGTCGTCGAGGAGGAGGGCGCGCAGGGCGACGGTGGCAACGCCCCTGTCGTTGGAGACATGGCGGGAGCCGCCGAGCCCGCCGCGGAGGAGACTGCCCCGACCGCAGACGCAGCGGCCGGGGAGGGGGACGGCGACCGCACTGCCGACCCGGAGGCGGCAGGAGCGTCGGGCGCTGCACCGGCCGCCGACCCCTCCGTCGGAACGGAGCAGTCCGCCTTCTACCTTGAGGCTCCCAACGGCGTTTTCATCCAAGTGCCGTGGGGATCCTCGTCGCGAGCCCCCGAGGAGGGAGAGACCTTCGATGGGGAGGTTCTCGCCTCCGCGGGGCTGAAGATCGTCGAGGCGCCTGGCGGGAGCGACGAGCCCGAGGAGGAGAAGTTGCTTCACCGGCTCCTGGCCCTTTACTGGGCCAGGCAGGCGAAGCTTGAATCTCGAGAAGCCCTCACCGCCAAGGCCGCAGCTGACATGGAGAAACGCGCGGCGGAGCTCCGCGCCGTCAACCAGGCGGCCCTCCACGACTTGGCGGAGGAGCGCGAGAGGCTTGCTGGGGAGTACCAGGAGTGGCTCCTGGAGAAGGCCGAGGCCGAGGAGCAGCAGCGACTCGCCGGAGAAGCGTTGTCCTAGCAAGAAGGAGAGCTTACCCAACGGAAGATCAACCTCGACGCTCACGAGGAAGACCTTACCGCCCGGGAGCAGGCCCTTGGCGGGGAACTGAAGGAAGCAAAGGCCGCTGCAGCCACCGCGGAGACCGCCAAGAAGGACCTCGAGGCCAAGGTTGCGCAGCTGGAGGAATTCCTGAGGGCGAGCACGGAGAGGGTCACCGCGCTCAACATAGAGCGCGAGAAGGACGCCCACACTAACTCTGAACTCCAGGTGCGCCTTTCCAAGCAAGGCGACGAGCTGAAGGCCGCCAAGGACTCGATTGCAGATCTGGAGCTGAAGGTTTCCACGCTGAAGGACTCCCTTGACACCGTCCGAGACCGCGAAACCAAGCTGAAGGACGAGCTCCGCAAGGAGCGAGGCTTGGTGGAGAGTGCCACCACAGCAGCCAACAACTTCCGCCAGACCGTCGAGGTATGGACTGAAGATCTGGTGGCTTCTGCAGCTAACATCGACAAGGAGCTGATGGCGCTGAGGGTTGAGCATCTCATATACTCTCCGGATCCAAACCTCCCCCACAGCGCCAAGCTCAGTCTCTTCTTCAGAGGGATCGCGCCGGCTCTCGCAGATCTTCAGAAGAAGCTCCCCGCGCAACTGGCCGAGGAGTCACGCCAGCTCTGCGTGGGAACTCTGGAGCGTGTCTTGACGAAGATAGTGTACCGCAACCCTGGCATAAACCTCGTCAACGTTCTCCGCAGCTTGCCGGCCGACGCGGATATGGAGGCGCTGAAGGCGCAGGTCGCCCACATTATCGCCAAGGTGAACAAGATCTCTAGGATTGAAGGCGACCGCGTGAATTAGGCCTCCTCTTCTTTATCTCTTTTGTTGCTGCATAGTGTGTCACGAACATGAACTTATTAGTCATTGCGACAAGTTATCCCTTGTAAGATATTATTCTTATTTTGATCAATCGATGCAGTGTTATCTCCCTTGCTTTGGTCCTTTACTTTGTATGTTTTCAACCCTACGCTTCTAGGGAGCTTACCGGCAAGAGGCTCTTGCCGCGAGCGCTGAGTGCTGGACCCTGAGCAGCCTGCTGGCCAAGGTCTTACCGGCAAGCAACCTTGCCGCAACTAGTCGCAACACACTTAGCTTGCTGAGCGAACTCGAAAACGAAGCAAGGGCGCGACACTTGTCGCAGCTCACTTAAGTCGTTGAGCGTACTCGAAAACAAGATGAGGTGCGGCTAGCTACGGGTAGGTTCCTCCGCGCACAGGTTTTCCATACAAAGCGTGGTTGTTCAAGGAAGATAACTAAAAATTTAAAAATTTGAACTGCTCAAATTCTGGTAACTTAGCTTTCATATATTGCTTGCTTCTCCGACAAGGCTTCTCTTTCTTAAACAACACTTGGTTCATCTTCCTTCTCCTCCCCCCCGGCAAACTTGTGCGCGAGGAACATTCCTTCTGCTTAAGAGGGAAAGAAAAAGAAGAGGGAGACAAGTATATGGCCTTTCGGCGTGCTAATGCTTACCAGATACGTGCGTTGCACAAGATGCCAAATAATGCATGCAAATAGCGAAGAAAAGCATGGAAAAGGCAAATAGCGCAAAACACAAAAGCTTTACTGATGCACGGGGTCTGCGCTCGGCTTTGTACAAAGGGTTACATGCAACAGCGGCAAAGCTTGTACAAAAAGGTGGTTGCCGGAGCGGATCACGGCAACCGCGCCTTATGGGTGAAACTTGCGAAGATGCTCTATGTTCCAGGAGTTGCTCACCGGTAAGCCTTATTCGGTCTCAAGGCGGACAGCTCCGGGCCTTGTGACTTGTCTCACCCGATAAGGGCCTTCCCACTTCGGCGTCAACTTGTTGGAATTCTTGGCGGACTGAACACGCCGAAGAACAAGATCGCCTTCCTTGAAACTCCTGGCCCTAACCTTGCGGCTATGATAGCGGCGCAAGGCTTGCTGGTATCGAGCAGCTCGTACAGCAGCCTGGAGACGTTCCTCCTCGAGGAGCAATGCATCATCTTGTCGCAGTTGCTCTTGCTCGAGCTCATCATAAGCGAGCACTCGAGGAGATCCGTATACGAGTTCCGTGGGGAGAAATGCCTCTGCTCCATAGACTAGAGCAAAGGGTGTCTGTCCGGTGGCTCGATTTGGTGTCGTTCTGATTGACCAAAGAGCCGCCGGTAGCTCCTCTATCTAGTTTCTTCCGCACTTGCGCAGCCTGTCAAAGGTCCTTGTCTTGAGTCCGCGCAGCACTTCAGCATTGGCCCTCTCCGCTTGACCATTGCTCCTCGGGTGAGCAACAGAAGCGAAACAGACCTTGGCGCCAAGGTCTTGGACGTACTGCATGAAGGTGCGACTAGTAAATTGTGTACCGTTGTCGGTGATGATCCTGTTAGGGATCCCGAAACGGCAAACAATCGATCTGAAGAACCTGACCGCTGACTGTGCTGTCACCTTTCTCACTGGTTCCACTTCTGGCCACTTTGTGAACTTGTCGATTGCGACGTACAAGTACTCAAAGCCCCCAACAGCGCGAGGGAAGGGGCCGAGGATATCGAGCCCCCAGACCGAGAAGGGCCAGGACAAAGGGATCGTCTGGAGAGCTTGAGCTGGCTGATGAATTTGCTTGGCATGGAACTGGCACGCTTCACACTTGGTTACTTGTGCAGTTGCATCTTGGAGGGCTTCTGGCCAGAAAAACCCTTGCCGGAACGCCTTCCCGGCAAGTGCCCTTGCGCCAATGTGGTGGCCGCATATGCCTCCGTGTATCTCCGCCAACAGCTTCTGTCCATCTTCCCTGGAGATGCACTTCAACCTAACACCATTGAGTCTTCTTCTGTACAGTTCGTTGTCTACGAACTGGTACATACTTGACTGCCTGGTTATCTTCTCTATCTCTTCTGGGTCGTCGGGAAGTTCTCCAGTTTGCAGAAAACGAACGATCTGCTGTGCCCATGCCGGAGCCCGAGGCTCAACGGCAAGGACTAAAGGCATGAGGGCCGCTGCGGGAACCTCAGCTTCTACGGCAAGAACCTCTGGTTCTGCCGGAGCTGATGGTCCCCCGACAAGCTCGCCGGGGCGAGGCTTGTCAGGAACGCTTGCTTCAACTGTACAGACCCTAGGATCTGCAGGAGCAAACTGTTCCTCAGCGTTCTGATCGTTGATCTTGGGAACTTTGGCGGCGGTCTCGGGGAGATCCGCCGGCAAGTAGTCGCCGGAGACCAACTTTCTCTTCTTGGACTGCCCAATTGATGGTGTAACGGATGGTTGAGTCAGCTTGAGCAAGAAGGTCCCTGGTTCCACAGGTAACTTCATCGCAGCACACTTTGAAAGGCCATCTGCAATGTCATTCTAAGCTCTTGGAACGTGCTCCATTTGCAGACCTTCAAAGTGTTCTTCAAGCTTCCTCACTTCATCTACATAAGCTTCCATCAAAGGGCTCTGGTAACTCTTGTTAACTTGTCGGACAACCAACTGAGAATCTCCCCGGACAATCAGCTTCCTTATCCCAAGTTCGGCCGCAATCCTGAGGCCGGCAAGCAAGCCCTCATACTCAGCAGTATTGTTTGTCGCTTGCTCCCTGGGAAAATGCATCTGGATAACATACTTGAGGTGCTCTCCGGTGGGCGCGATGAGTACCACGCCGGCACCGGCGCCTTGCAGCGAGAAGGCACCATCAAAGTACATTACCCATTCACTTGTCGCTTCTTGTACGGGTACACTTGTCTCTGGAATCTCTTCATCGGGCGTCGGGGTCCATTCAGCTATGAATTCTGCCAAAGCTCTGCTCTGTATGGTTGAAGTACTTTCAAACTTAAGTCCAAAGCTCGACAGCTCCAGTGCCCACTCGACGATCCTGCCTGTCGCTTCCGGATTGTGCAATATCCTCTTCAGCGGAAAGCGAGTGACCACTGTTATCTCATGTGCTTGGAAGTAATGGCGCAGCTTTCTTGAGGCCATGAGGAGGCCGAAAAGCAACTTCTGCACCCCGGAGTATCTTGATCTAGCCCCCTGCAAGAGGGAACTCACAAAGTACGCCGGGCGCTGCACCATCTTCTTCCGCACTTCTCCTTGATCCTGCGCAGAGTTGTCCTTGTCGGGGCCAGAGCTTGTCGGAGGAGCCCCCTGCTTGTCGCTGGATTCGCTTGCCGGTGGTGCTGACTCCTCGTCGGCCTCCCTCTCCGCTACCAACGCAGCACTAACCACCTGGTTTGTTGCCGCTAGGTACAGCAGCAACTTCTCCTGTGGCCTAGGTGCGACAAGTATTGGAGTGGAGGATAGGTACCGTTTCAAGTCTTGCAGCGCTGCCTCTGCTTCCGGAGTCCATTTCATAGGACCTGCCTTCTTCAAGATCTTGAAGAAAGGCAGGGCGCGTTCTGCAGATTTTGAAATGAACCTACTGAGGGCAGCCACACAACCTGCAAGTCTCCTTACATCCTTGACGCGCTTCGGGGCTTCTATCTGCTCGATGGCTTTAATCTTGTCGGGGTTGGCTTCAATCCCCCTCTGAGATACAAAGAACCCGAGAAGCTTGCCGGAGGGGACTCCAAAGACGCACTTCTCGGGGTTCAACTTAAGCTGGATCTTGCGCAGATTCTCAAATGTCTCTTCCAAATCTTGGATCAGTGTATCCTTGCTCTTGCTCTTCACCACCATGTCATCCATGTAGGCCTCTACGTTCCTGTGGATCTGTGGCTCAAAAGCAGTGTGCACTACCCTTGCAAATGTTGAGCCTGCATTCTTCAGTCCAAAGGGCATGCGTATGAAGCAATATGTGCCGCATGGAGTGATAAATGCAGTCTTCTCTTCATCTTCTTTGGCCATGAAAATCTGGTGGTAGCCTGAGTATGCATCAAGGAAAGAGAGCAGCTCACATCCGGCGGTGGAGTCAACAATCTGGTCAATGCGCGGCAAGGGAAATGGATCTTTGGGACATGCTTTATTCACATCGGTGAAGTCTATACACAGTCTCCACTTCCCGTTGGCCTTACGCACGACAACTGGATTTGCTAACCACGTGGGATGGATCATGCCTCTAACCAGGCCTGCTGCTTCTAGTTTCTTGATCTCTTCGGCAATGAATTCTTGGCGCTCCACGGCTTGCTTCCTGACCTTCTGCTTGACGGGCCGCGCATGAGGACAAACAGCAAGCTTGTGCTCAATTACCTTCCTGGGAACACCGGGGATGTCAGATGGTTGCCAGGCAAATACATCGACATTCGCCCGCAGGAAGGCAACGAGCGCGCTTTCCTATTTGCTGTCAAGTGTGGCACTGATGGTGAAGGTACCACCAGTGCCGTCCTCCTTGGCGGACACCTTCTTGGTTGCCGGAGGAGCGGCCATCCCCTTCTTGCACTTGCCGGTGGAGCTCGATGGAACGTCCTCGACGGCAGCGCAGCACTCCGAAGAGGTGCGGTTGCCGGAGTGGGCCCCAGAGCACTTGCCGGACTTGGTCTTCGTCTTCTTCCCCCCGGGAGCTTCAGCGGCAAGTGTGTCCTTCTCCGCTGCGGCTGCTGCATCCCGGTATATCTTGTCGGCGCAGATAAGCGCGTCCTTCTTGTCGCCATGGACGGAGATGACGCTTATCGGCCCCGGCATCTTAAGTACATTGTAGGCGTAGTGGGAGGCTGCCATGAACTTGGCGAGGGCGGGACGGCCGAGTATCCCATTATATGGCAATGGTATATCGGCGACGTCGAATGTGATGCGCTCAGTTCTGAAGTTGAGCTCCCCGCCAAAGGTCACTGGCAGAGTTATCTTCCCCTTGGGCTTGCTCCTCCCCGGGTTTATTCCTT
Organism: Secale cereale; assembly: GCA_902687465.1. Lineage (NCBI taxonomy): Eukaryota > Viridiplantae > Streptophyta > Magnoliopsida > Poales > Poaceae > Secale > Secale cereale. The sequence continues at coordinate 402,037,883 of LR738713.1, forward strand.
GGAACGAACCGGTCTCTTCGAGCTCGCCATCTGGGATTTGGAGTTTCTTGATCACAGCTGAGGAGATCAAGTTCAGGCCGGCCCCGCCGTCAACCAACATTTTGGTGACCTTGAGGTTGCAGATGGTGGGTGAGACCAGCATCGGCAAGCACCCGACCGCAGTGGTGCGGTCAGGGTGATCCTCAAGATCAAAAATGATGGGCGTGCTGGACCATTTGAGGAGCCTGCGTGACTCCACGGGCAGCTCTGCTGCATTTACTTCCCGCACCCACTGCTTGAGTTGGCGGTGGGAAGTATGCAGAGAGGCGCCGCCGTCGACGCACAGGACTTCCGTGGCCTTCTGGAACTCCTGCTCGCTGTTATCTTCTTCCTCCATGTCATCGTCGTTGTCTTCTTCATCCTTGTCGCGGCCCCGGGGAGGTCGGTCACCTTGCCGCTGCTTGGCCTTGCCGCGGCGTCCTCCCCGACCATTAAATGGCCGCTTCTTGCTGGGCTCTCCTCCGCCACCTTGGGCCTTCTCCTTGTCGCGACGCTCGTACTCAGCTTTCTGCTGCTCGACGAGGTACTCGACGCGTTTGCAGTTGGAGAGGTCGTGGCCCTTGGTGCGGTGGATCTTGCAGTATTGCTTGTCGGAGCCGTCCTGCTTGTCGGCTGCCGCTACAGGGGCAGGCTCCTTGCCGGAGCCGCCTGCCTGTGTCTGCTTGGCGAGAGCCTCCTTGCCGGACTTCTCGACGGCAAGCACTTCCTTCTTGTTCTTTCTTCTATTGTTCCACCGCCGGCTCTTCTTTGCCGGGGCGGCATCCTCGCTGTCGCTTCCTCCTGCGCCAGCATCCTCTCCGGGGAGTCTCCTCCCCTCCTCGGCGCGCGCGCACTTATCAGCTAGAGCATAAAGCTCGCTGACATCCCGTATCTTGGTCATGGCCATCTCCTCACGCATGCGGCGGTTACGCACGTTCTGGTGGAACGCGCTGATAACCGCGGCAGGGTGGACGTCGGGGATGTTGTGCTGCACGCGGCTGAAGCGCTGGATGTACTTGCGCAGAGGTTCTCCTTCCTTCTGGGCCAAGATGTGGAGATCGCTCTCCTGGCCGTGGGGTTTGTGGCCGCCCGTGAAGGCGCCAACAAACTGATGGCAAAGATCTGCCCAAGAAGAAATGGAGCCTTCCGGCAAGTGCATAAGCCAAGAACGGACGTTTGGCTTAAGCACTAGCGGGAAGTAGTTCGCCAATATCTTCTCGTCGCGCCCCCCGGCAGCCTGCACCGCGATGGTGTAGATGCTGAGAAACTCCGAGGGGTGCGTCTTGCCGTCGTACTTCTCCGGTACGTCGGGCTTGAAGTTCTTCATGCTGGGCCACTGGACACGCCGCAGCTCATGGGTAAACGCAGGGCAACCTGCCGTGTACGGCAAGTCGCCTGGTTCACCGGGCGCGTGCGTATCGACAGCGTCCCCAGCTCGCTGATCTGATTGTCGCCGATCTTCTCGGCGGCGCTCGATCGTAGTTCGAGCGTCTTCTTGTCGCCGTTCGTCAAGGACTTGGCGCTGGTCCCGACGAGCCCGCGGATCCGACGACGCCGTGGAGTCGTCGTCGACATTGATCCGGCGGGGCGGCGTTTTCTGCTTCCGCGGCGGGGAGTGCACGGTGGTTGCACCCCCGGCGGTCTTGTCGCCGTCGGCCTTCGTCTTCTCGACTTGCCACGGCCGCGAGGTCGCTGGCTGCTGCGGAGAGTCATTGTTGGCGAAGGCGATCAGGCTCTGGATGGTTGCCCTCCAGTCTTCGGCCTTGTCCGCCGCTGGAGGGAAGTCGAGGAGCAGTTGCGCTCTTGTGAGCGCTTCTGCTGGAGAGGAGGGGAGCGGGGGCGAGCGGTGCGAGGAGCGGGATATGCTCGGACTCCTAACGGGGTTAGAAGGAGCAGTTTCCTGCCCCGGTGACCGCACCTTGCTCGTGCCCGGACGGTGGTCCGGAGCATCCCGCGAGCCTCCGGTTTGCCCTTGCCCCAACAAGCGGATGGTACCTCCTGTACCACGGCGCTGCTGGGTTGTTGTTTACTGAGATGGACGTGGCGCATCCACGGAGACCGAGGCTCGGTTGTCCGTCTTGTCCTTGGATTTGGTGGCGCCGCGAGTCTCCTCGCCGGCGACCACCCTTCCGACGGCGTCTCCTCCACCCACCGTTGGTTCTGGTGGCGGTGGAACAGACGCAGACGGGCCTCCGACCTCCGAAGCCTTCTTCTTCGGGGCCATGCTGTTGTTGCTGATGAAGCTGATGTGGCTGGAGAGGTTGATGAAGAATGCGCCCGCGTGAACGCCGGATCAGATTCGCACAACCTCGACGCCCCCTCCCTGGCGCGCCAAAGATGTCGGGGGAAACTGTCCACCACGAGCACCTATGGGACCGGAGCCCCTTGTACGTTGCGGTAAGGGAGCGGAGGGAGCACAAAGAGCAGATCGTAGAGAACACGCGGGCAGTTTACCCAGGTTCGGGCCGCGACGGACGCGTAAAACCCTACTCCTGCTTGGTTTGTATTAAGTTGGGGAGCTCGGGAGCTTGAAGAACTAGCTACACCGAGCGAATGAGCGATCTAGGTTCCGAACCCCTTTCTACGTTGTGCATGGGCCTCCTTTTATAGCTCAAGGGGTCACCGACAGGTGTCAACGTAGAAGAAGGGGTAAAAACGTCACTTTGGTGGTAGTTGTAACAGTGCGGGAACAGTGGTTGAACAGTGGATGAACAATGGTCATCACCTACTTTGACAGTGGGGGACAAGAGCATTAAATGCCCGTCACCGTCGACCCCAAAAGCGCCCGCCCTTGCGTCTCCGTTTGCCACGGCGATGGCTTCGTCACCGTATAGTGCCACCGTGTCCCCCAGGCTGCACAGCCATCCGCCACGCGTCCCTGGAATGGCCCCAGGGCGACGCGTGGTTCGATGAGCTGGAGCGCGGGCACACAACGTAACCCTCCCCGGCAAGCACCTTGCCGGGGCCTTGACCTTGACGGGCCCGGAAGCTTGTCGGGCTCTGAATCTTGTCGCTCCCCGGGCCCTGCCGGGGCGCATGCTGCGCCGAGGCATGTCTTCTGAAATGTAATCTTCTAGTCTTCCTGGCAAGCTCCTCTTGCCAGGGCCTTGTGTAAATGAGGTAGTCTTGAGCCTGGGACGGCCTTCCCGGCAAGCTCCACTTGCCGGGGCCTTGATCTTCTGTCTTGTATACTTTGTTTTTGAATGGCTTTATGTGGAGCAGAAAGGTCTCCGGCAAGCACGTGGTAGGCCCTGCCGCGGGAAGCTGCTACTGCCCGTGCACAAGTTGGGGTACTAAGGTACCCCTACCTTAGTGTAGGATCGAAAGTAGGTCTAGAGGGGGGGTGATTAGACTACTTGACAATATAAAAAATCTGCCTTTAGATCATGCAATGTTTTTGGCAGTTTCACAATTAAGATCAATTCAAGTATCACCCTACACATGCAATTCTAGATTATAAGCAGCGGAAAGTAAATTGCACATGTAAAAGAGAGGTGGAGAAGATCAAACGCAGTTTGGTGACACGAAGATTTTTGTCGTGGTTCCGATAGGTGGTGCTATCGTACATCCACGTTGATGGAGACTTCAACCCACGGAGGGTAACGGCTGCGCGAGTCCACGGAGGGCTCCACCCACGAAGGGTCCACGAAGAAGCAACCTTGTCTATTCCATCATGGCCTACGCCCACGGAGGACTAGCCTTACTCGGGGTAGATCTTCACGAAGTAGGCGATCTCCTTGCCCTTACAAACTTCTTGGTTCAACTCCACATCTCAAAGACGGAGGCTCCCAAGCGACACCTAACCAATCTAGGAGGCACCACCCCCCAAAAGGTAATAGACGGTGTTGATGATGATGAACTCCTTGCTCTTGTGCTTCAAATGATAATCTCCCCAACACTCAACTCTCCTCACTGATATGGCTGTGGTGGAAGAAAGGATTGAGTGGAAAGCAACTTGGGAAGGCTAGAAATCAAGTTTCATATGGTAGGAATGGAATGACTTGATCTCAACACAAGGGTAGGTGGTTCACTTCTCAGAAAGTGTATGGTAGGAGTGGTAGACTTTCTGATGGCTCTCTTCACGAATGAAGAGGGGGTGGAGGGGTATATATAGCCTCCACACAAAATCCAACCGTTACACACACATTTGACCAATCTCGGTGAGACCGAAGTGAAAACTCGGTCAGACCGAAAGTTCAAATATAGTGAACGTTGGGATTTTCGGTGGGACCGAAAATACCATCTCGGTGTGTCCGAAGTGAGTCAAAGGTTGGAGCTTGCCATCTCGGTGTGACCGAAAACAACAACTCGGATATTCCGAAATGATGTCAATTGGTTACAGAAGGTTGGCAGTCCATTTTCGGTGAGACCGAAACTCAGAATCGGATGGACCGAGAAATTAGGGTTTGGGGAAATAACTGAAGTGGTTCATCTCGGTGGGACTGAGTTTGCAGAATCGGTTTGTCCGAGATTACTTATGAGTGTGTTGAATAGTGAAGAGTGCTGATAGTTTAGGGAGTTAGATCACCAAGCACTTGAGCAACTAGATCATTAACACAACCTCATCCCCTTTTAATAGTATTGGCTTTTCCTATGGACTCAATGTGATCTTTGATCACTAAACCAAAAATAGAGTCTTGAGCTTTTGCCAATGCTTGTCTTAGCATTTTGAGGGGTCCACTTCTTCAGACATTTCCATACCCATATCATCGAACTTTTCTGAAAAGATTCTCAAGTAAATATTAGTCCAATGATATATATGTTGTTATTAATTACCAAAACCACCCGGGGATTAGTTGCACTTTCAATCTCCCCCTTTTTGGTAATTGATGACAACATATAGATCAAAGCTTCGACAAAGGATATAATCAAAGAATAATATCGTCGCTTTGAGAAGTATGTGATAAACAAGAGCTCCCCCTAAATTTGTGCATTATTTAAAATTTGCGTTTGAATGCAAATGCACAATCGATTAGGATTATGGGTCACTCTTCCATGTCACATACATCTTGGTGGAGCGCACAAAATGATAAGAATGAATAACATGCACTCAATCACCAAGACAAGAGTAAATAGCCATACAATAAGGAATAGCATAGGATAAGCAATAAGCACACATTAAGGCATAGTATGACTAAGCACTCATTAAGGTAGCATCAAACTTAGTAGCAAGCACACATAAAGTTTCAGGAACCAAAAGAACCAATGTATCTCAAAGAAAAACCGGCAAAAGAACGAAAGACGAAAGAGCACTCTCTCTCTCGAAGCCCTATGATCTATAACAATTTCTCCCCCTTTGGCAACAAGTTACCAAAAAGTTCGAAAAGGTATAGAGCTAAGCGTCACTGCGGGCTCTGCTGGCGGCTCCCGTCTGGGTAGATGTCGGTGTAGAGATAGCTGCATCGGCGAAGACTTCTGCTGATGTCTGCGGTGGAGGAGTGGATGCTGGAGCTGGAGGAACTGCTGGAGCTGTAGCTGGTGCTGAAGTGGTAGCCCTGGAGTCTGTCACTGGGATAGCTGCAGATCTGGATCCTCTGGGAACCTGAGCAGTCTGGCGATGAGAGTCCTGGACTAGATCATCCTGCATAAGCTCTGCTCTCTCCTGCCTTGTCTCCTCCATGTCTGCCTCAAGCTTGTTGACAGACACCTGAATCTCAGTCAGCTTCACGTCCAGAGCGTGGATCTTGTCCTCGACAATCCTCTCAAGGCTCTCCTGAGATTGCTCAATGCTGGCCAGGCGTTGTTCAATCCTTTGGGTAGCTTCAAGAATTTGTTCTCCAAAGCTCTTTGGCTTAGCTGCTGCTGCTGCTGCCTCTTTGTCAGCTTTAGCCTTCTTTGCAGCTTCGATTTTGGCCTGTCCTTCAACTGAGGTAGGATCCTCTTCATCCATCACAACTACGTTGTCCTCATGCTCTGGCTGCAGTGGCAAGTGCTTCCTATCCAACATGAATTTGCCCGTGCCAAACTTGGCGTTGATGAGCATCTGAATCTGCGGAGCAAACCCACACGACCTCTTCTGGTCAGCTGCAGTCCTCTTAATGGTCTCTACCATCAAGTCCATCACCTTAAAAGGTGCCTTCTCATCGAGAATGTGCAGCATGTTGATAGAATAGCCTCGAATCATCCGGTGGTCTCCAGACTTAGGCATCAATGTATGCCTCAGAATAGTGTTAGTGGTGGTCAGACCTGCCTGGAGATAGTACACTGAGCCAAGCTTCCATCCTTCCAAATCAGCAGTCGGGATCTCCTTGTACATGTTCTTCATGGAATCATGACTCTTCTTAGGAATCCCATAGACATCAATGTCGTCCTCTCTCTGCACTGGAGCGTTCAGAAGTTCTGCCCATTCTTCAACAGTCGAAGAAAACCTTTGACCTTCAGTCATCCAGGTGATCTTGCCATCAGGATAGAAGTGGGCTGTGGCATAGAACTGCATGATCATCTCGTCATTCCAGGCTGTCAGCTCTTGACCCACAAAATCAGCAACTCCACATGCAGTAAAGCTCTCATGCACATGGGGAAAGAAGTCCCGGTGCTCTTCACTGTCAATATACTTCCAGTCAACATACCTGGTGTCAGCAACAATGGGCTTCTTATCCATCAGCACGGTCTCATAGAAATCCTGCTGCTCTCTGGTGTGGAATCTGGGGTCCACAGCAGTCCTTCTCCTTACAGCATATGGATCAGACTGTCTCCATAGCCTGAGACCTTTGTCCTTCCTTGCCTTCATGTCCTCAGATTGAGGATGAGCATCATTGTGGAGTGGCAACTTGGGACGGAGCTTAAGCAACACATGCTCTTCATCTGATTCAGACGGTGTCATCTCACCTTTGTTCTTCTCAGAAGCTGGAATGCTTCTGGTTGTTCTCTTGGGCTTGGCTGGAGCTGCCTTGACTGGAGCAGGCTTCTTGGGCTTAGAGGAGGCTTGAGCCCGAATAGCATCACCCATGAACTTAGCTTTCTGAGGAGGAGGCTGGGGTGCTTCTTCTTCTTCTTCTTCTGCAGCATCAACTTGAGGTTCAGCATATACTACCCTCTTCCTTTTGGAAGTCTTCTTCACCTTGCTTGGAGCAGGCTCTTCCAAGTTGAGCTTCTTTGCAACTGCTGACTGCTTTACTTTGCTTGTGCCTTTCCTTGTCTGCTGCCCTTGGTGCTCTTTAGAAACCACATTCCTCTTTGGCTTGGAGGTAACTTCCTCAGCAATAAAGTCAGAGTCCTCATCATCAGAAGTTCTCTTCTTCCTGGTTCTGGTGGCTGCAGGAGGCAAACCACTAGGGGTGCTCCTCTCACCATCATCACTGGAGCTGCTAGCAGGACTTGTATCTGCCTCTGGAATTTCAGCAAACGGTGATTCAGACCTGTTCTGGCTGTCACTGACATCTGACATGGCTGAAAAACCTGTGAAAAGATAAGGTATAGGCAGAGTAGAAGAGTTATCACAACTGCAGAGGTTTTTGCAAAAAAAAATGAGTTCAAAACTTAGTTTTGAGTTTTCACAGAATGTATTTCGGTCAAACCGATTTCAAGTTTCGGTGCAACCGAAGTACTCAACAGAAACCTACACACCACTTTCGGTCAGACCGAAATGGGTTTCGGTCCTACCGATAACTTAGGGTTTCACTGAAACTACGCTTCGGTCATTCCGATTTGCACAACTCGGTCAAACCGAATGATGCAGTGCAATGGCCAGAGGCCAAATCGGTCATTCCGAGTTTCAAAAATCGGCTTCACCGAGATGCATTCCGTGGAAACCTAAACCTAAGAATTTTCCTCGAAACTAGAAGATCTGAACTAATGTATAGGGAATATCTCAAACGTGGATTGAATCCTGGCAAGCCTATCGTGCAAGAATCGGAAGGGGAGCACGAAAAGGGATCGGGACACACCCTAACTTGGTGGTGTCCCTCTACGGCGGCAACGGTGGAGATGATTACCGTTGACGGCGGCGGAGACCTGCGGCGAGGGCGCACAGGCGACGACGGCGACGATCCGTAGACCAGGGCGGCGGCAGTAGGGGTCTTGGGGGCGAACGGTTTGAAGAATGAAATCGCGCGCGGCCCCTCAGGTATATATAACCCCATGCTGTCGGTGGGACCGAGTTGAAAAACTCGGTGTCACCGAGATGTACAACTGCTCTGCAGTTACACATATCGGTCAGACCGAGAGTTTGAACTCGGTTTCACCGAGATGAAACCTAGATCAGTCTAAGCGTTTCGGTTGGACCGAGATTGAGAAACCGGTCAGACCGAAATGGACTTAGAAGGTTTTGGAAGTCAGCCTTAGACGAATCGGTGGTTCCGAGTGCTCCTCACTCGGACTGTCCGAAAAAGACTTGTTCAAAGTTGTGATATGAGCATGAATAGAATTTGAGACAAGAAAGCATAGATAGCTAGGGAAGGTGCTTAGGCATTCTTGTCCATCCATTTGGCCAGAAAGAGAAAACAAGACAATCAAAACAACAAATGGATGTCCTTGAATGGATAAAATCATGCATTCAACATGCTCACACAATAAGATAGCAACTGAAATATGTGTCAAACATGCACAACCAACACACTAGCTACTAGCACACAATTTGTCGATGACTAGGTCATCTATATATGAGTATATTGACTTAGGAGCCAAATGAGAACATTTGATCATAGGTCATACTCATCGTTTAAGCACAAGTGGGGTTACCACTTTTACATAAAGCATTTATGTGTTCACATCATTTGGAGATGCTTTAGCTCAATTTTTAGAGCAAAGCTCCCCCTAGATGTGAGAACCCCTTTTAAAGGGTCAAACTAACCTTGGGTTGTCGTAGAAGACTTCATGTAGATGTTGAAGATGTGGATGCTCAATGTTGATGCAGATCATCAAGAGTTGGGAGCAATCCTTTGGATTAGGGCACTTTCAATACCTACATGGGTTAGTCCCACAAGGAACAAACAAGAATATCCATAGACATAGAGTGAAGTACACAAAAGATGATGTCCATGGAAGCAATGATTACCTTGTCCCTTGACTTACCAACAAGAGGGTTTGTGACTCCATGAACAAGTGCATGATGTGGAAGTTGATTGCACAAGTTCTTGCCAAAATGAATATGAGTGAAGTTTGTTGGCGGAGTCACCCTCAAGAACCTACTAGTTCTTCTTCTTTGGGATCCACATCATCTTGATGGGAATCCTTGGTGCTGTAGTTGAGCTTGACGAAGTAGAACTTGATGTGTCCTTGGGAACCCACTTGACCATGGCTTGAGGTGCTTCAATGAATGCATCAATCTCCTCTTGAAGCTTGTCCTTGGCCTTTAGCTTGTGGTCTTGTGGTGGAAGGTCATCTTGAGCTTGTTCCACATTGGAAGAAGTAGGATCATACTTCTCCTTTTGTGAAACAAACTGTGGAGTAGGGTATTGACCTTCTTCCCACTCAACACCTTCGGCGTTGAACTTTCGCTCAAAACCAATCCCTTGACTCTTCCGGTGTCTTCCTTGTTTGCGAACAATCTCCTCAAAGTTCTTGCTTCCGGCAAGACTCTTGTAGACACCTTTCTCTATGATTTCCTTCAATAAGCTATTTTCTTGCTCAAGTGTAACTTGGCTTGAAACATTGTTAGTGGAATCAAGAGAACTACTAGAAGTAACAACATTTGATTTAACATTGTCATTGTTACTACTAGAGGAAGAATTTTTCTTATGTTTGTCATGCTTAGTCTTAATAGGTGGCAAGAAATTAGACAAGAGAAGTCGTTTGGCAAGATATGAAGAACTCTTCTTTCGAAGATCGTCATTGATCGCTTTTAGAAACTCATGTTCTTGCTCTAGAGTGAGCTTCTCGAAGCGTAGCTTCTCATGAGATCTTAGGAGCTCTCTATGATCTTCTTGAGTTGTTTCATGAGCTAACTTAAGAGTGTTTAGTTCTTTAGTTAGACGCTCAATCTCCTTCATAGCATTGTCATTCGACTCTTCTCGACTATAAAGACTACTAGCATTTTCATCATTACTAAGTTCACTAGATTTATCATGCAAGAGCTCATCTTCACCAAGCAAGTCATCCTCATCACTATCAAAGTCAATGAATTCAGGGTGTGTTACCTTGGGACCTTTAGCCATGAAGCATCTTCCAATTCCCTCATTTGGTGAATCAAATAAGTCGTAGGAGTTGGAGTTGGAGGATACTAGTGCAAGTCCGGCAACACCTTCATCTTGACTATAGTCGGAGTCGGAGTGATAGCTTCCATCGGATTGATTGTCAGAGTCGGAGCCGGAGACCCATTCACCAACATGAGCTTGATGTCTTCTTCTTGTGTAGCTCCTTGATGACTTGTCTTTCCTCTCCGAATCCTTGCTTCTCCGAGAGGGTCTTCGTTCATAACGATCATCTCTGCTCCTTCTCTCTCTCCAAGGTGACTCATCTCTTGCTCTTCTTCTTGGATATTCTTCTCTTCTCTTGTGGGGAGCCGTACACTCATTTGAGAAGTGTCCGGGTCTTCCACAATTGTAGCAGTTTCGATCACGGCTAGAAGATCTCTTTTCATCATATGATCTAGACTTTGAGCTTCTTTCTTTGCCTCTATTCTTGTAGAACTTGTTGAAGTTCTTGACCATTAGGCTTATCTCTTCATTGGAAATTAGCTTGTCACTTGAGGTAGTAGGAGCATCACTTGTAGCTTTGTAAGCACCACTTGACTTGTTGTGAAGCTCTTCCTTATCCTTAAGTGTCATCTCATGAGCAACAATTCTTCCAATGACTTCAGTTGGCTTGAGAGTCTTGTAGTTTGGCATCATTTGGATCAAAGTGCACACGGTGTCATACTTTCCATCCAAAGCTCTGAGAATCTTCTTAATGATGAATCGGTCGGTCATTTCTTCGCTTCCTAAGCCGGCAATCTCATTTGTGATGAGAGCAAGCCTAGAGTACATTTCAGCGACTCCTTCACCATCCTTCATCTTGAACTTGTCAAGTTGACCTTGAAGAATATCTAGCTTGGATTCCTTCACAGATTCAGTACCTTCGTGCATTTCAACCAAAGTATCCCAAATCTCTTTAGCATTCTCAAGACGGCTGATTTTGTTGAACTCTTCGGGACACAAAGCATTGAAGAGAATGTCACAAGCTTGAGCATTGTTTTGCAACATCCGCAACTCTTCGGGTGTAGCTTCGCGATCCGGAACTTTTCCTTCTTCAAAGAAATCACCTTGCATGCCAACACAAATAATGCCCCATGCGGCTGGGTTATGACCAAGAATATGCATTTTCATTTTATGCTTCCAACTAGCAAAATTTGTACCATCAAAGTAAGGACCTCTACGATAATTACCCTCACTAGACGCCATACTCTCCTAGGTTGTGAAACCAAGCTTATGGAGTCCAATGCAATGGAAACCAAGGCAATGGAGACCAAAGCTCTGATACCACTTGTAGGATCGAAAGTAGGTCTAGAGGGGGGGTGATTAGACTACTTGACAATATAAAAAATCTGCCTTTAGATCATGCAATGTTTTTGGCAGTTTCACAAACAAGATCAGTTCAAGTAACACCCTACACATGCAATTCTAGAGTTTATGCAGCGGAAAGTAAATTGCACATGTAAAAGAGAGGTGGAGAAGATCAAACGCAGTTTGGTGACACGGAGATTTTTGTGGTGGTTCCGATAGGTGGTGCTATCGTACATCCACGTTGATGGAGACTTCAACCCACGGAGGGTAACGGCTGCGCGAGTCCACGGAGGGCTCCACCCACGAAGGGTCCACGAAGAAGCAACCTTGTCTATTCCATCACGGCCTACGCCCACGGAGGACTAGCCTTACTCGGGGTAGATCTTCACGAAGTAGGCGATCTCCTTGCCCTTACAAACTTCTTGGTTCAACTCCACATCACGACGGAGGCTCCCAAGCGACACCTAACCAATCTAGGAGGCACCACCCCCCAAAAGGTAATAGACGGTGTTGATGGTGATGAACTCCTTGCTCTTGTGCTTCAAGCGATAAACTCCCCAACACTCAACTCTCCTCACTGATATGGCTGTGGTGGAAGAAAGATTTGAGTGGAAAGCAACTTGGGAAGGCTAGAGATCAAGTTTCATATGGTAGGAATGGAATGGCTTGATCTCAACACAAGGGTAGGTGGTTCACTTCTCAGAAAGTGTATGGTAGAAGTGGTGGTACTTTCTGATGGCTCTCTTCACGAATGAAGAGGGGGTGGAGGGGTATATATAGCCTCCACACAAAATCCAACCGTTACACACACATTTGACCAATCTCGGTGAGACCGAAGTGAAAACTCGGTCAGACCGAAAGTTCAAATATAGTGAACGTTGGGATTTTCGGTGGGACCGAAAATACCATCTCGGTGTGTCCGAAGTGAGTCAAAGGTTGGAGCTTGCCATCTCGGTGTGACCGAAAACAACAACTCGGATATTCCGAAATGATGTCAATTGGTTACAGAAGGTTGGCAGTCCATTTTCGGTGAGACCGAAACTCAGAATCGGATGGACCGAGAAATTAGGGTTTGGGGAAATAACTGAAGTGGTTCATCTCGGTGGGACTGAGTTTGCAGAATCGGTTTGTCCGAGATTACTTATGAGTGTGTTGAATAGTGAAGAGTGCTGATAGTTTAGGGAGTTAGATCACCAAGCACTTGAGCAACTAGATCATTAACACAACCTCATCCCCTTTTAATAGTATTGGCTTTTCCTATGGACTCAATGTGATCTTTGATCACTAAACCAAAAATAGAGTCTTGAGCTTTTGCCAATGCTTGTCTTAGCATTTTGAGGGGTCCACTTCTTCAGACATTTCCATACCCATATCATCGAACTTTTCTGAAAAGATTCTCAAGTAAATATTAGTCCAATGATATATATGTTGTTATTAATTACCAAAACCACCCGGGGATTAGTTGCACTTTCACTTAGTACACCGACAAAGATGGACCAAATCCTTTTTGTAGCAAAGGACAAGCCTGGACAAACTCTTATATGAAGGAAAACGCTCCCGAGGACACATGGGAATTATCGTCAAGCTAGTTTTCATCACGATCATATGATTCACGTTCGGTACTTTGATAATTTGGTATGTGGGTGGACCGGTGCTTGGGTGCTGCCCTTACTTGGACAAGCATCCCACTTATGATTAACCTCTATTGCAAGCATCCACAACTACAAAAGAAGTATTAAGGTAAACCTAACCATAGCATGAAACATATGGATCCAAATCAGCCCCTTACGAAGCAACGCATAAACTAGGGTTTAAGCTTCTGTCACTCTAGCAACCCATCATCTACTTATTACTTCTCAATGCCTTCCTCTAGGCCCAAACAATGGTGAAGTGTCATGTTGTCGACGTTCACATGACACCACTAGAGGAAAGACAACATACATCTCATCAAAATATCGAACGAATACCAAATTCACATGACTACTTATAGCAAGACTTCTCCCATGTCCTCAGGAACAAAAGTAACTACTCACAAGACATAATATTGTTCATGATCAGAGGGGTATTAATATGCATAATGCATCTGAACATATGATCTTCCACCAAATAAACCAACTAGCATCAACTACAAGGAGTAATCAACACTACTAGCAACCCACAGGTACCAATCTGAGGTTTCGGTACAAAGATTGGATACACGAGATGAACTAGGGTTTGAGAGGAGATGGTGCTGGTGAAGATGTTGATGAAGATAACCCTCCCCAAGATGGGAGAGTTTTTGGTGATGACTGTGATGACGATTTGCCCCTCCCGGAGGGAAGTATCCCGGCAGAATAGCTCCGCCGGAGCCCTAGATTGGTTCCATCAAGGTTCCGCCTCGAGATGGCGGCGTTTGGTCCCGAAAGCCTCCTTATGATTTTTTCCAGGTCAAAACACTTCATATAGGAGAAGATGAGCATCAGGGGGTCACCGGCTGGCCCACGTGGCAGGGGGCGCGCCCCCCCCCCCCACCCTCGTGGACTGGTGGTGGCCCCCCTGGCAGATCTCTTTCGCCAGATATTTTTTATATTTTCCGAAACGGTGTTTCGTGGAGTTTCGCAGCTTTTTGAGTTGTGCAGAATTTGTCTCCAATGTTTTCTCCTTTTCCAGCCCAGAATTCCAGCTGCCGGCATTCTCCCTCTTCATGTAAACCTTGTAAAATAAGGGAGAAAAGGCATAAGTATTGTGACATAACGTGTAATAACAGTCTATAGTGCAATAAATATCAACATAAAAGCATGATGCAAAATGGACGTATCAGTACTCATGTGCGATGATTAGTAAGTTACACATATGTTTCCTTAGGTTAACATGTGTGTGAATTTGCAATATGGACAGTTAATATGCAAATGCCTTCTGGACATAGGGCACACGCTTAAACTCAATGAACTTTGTACGATACTAATACTTTCCATGAAAATTTAACAACTTGGCTAACAACATTTGAGTAACATATATATAGTGGTTACACTATTCGACAAAAGGAGGATCTTCGTAACACGGTTTTGACAACCATATGGTACATATCTACATACTTAACATAGTAACAACTATCACATTTTAAGAGGCTGAGGGCCAACAACTATATGGTCCATATCTACATACTTAACATAGTAACAGCTAGCACATTTTAAGAGGCTGAGGGCCAACAACCACAACTATCTGTTAGAAGCAGCTTGATCATGGCAACTCGGCATCTCGTCAATGAAAAGGAAGAGCCCTCCTGTGCGTTGGTAGAGCATGAGTAGAACTGCGTCTCCAATTTTCCAATATGGATGCATTGCCACGACAAGCGAGAACTTGTTAATTTGAATGGTTCAATTTCTGCGGGAAATGCAGTACCTTGCAATCACTTTGGCGTTATTAGCAGGCACAAGTGTAATTCGACCACGCCGGGAAATCAATTCAGGAACTGCTACAGCGGGCAATTTCTGTTGTAATGTAGAATAAAAACCAACTGTAACATATCGTTGAAGATATATATAGTTTATGAGCATCCACATAAAAATAAGACTTTGTACCAGCGTTATGTGCACACAATTAGTCTTATTCAATGTGTGCACCTTAGGTATAATTAATCCCATCCAAAATCCGACGTTCATACGTTGTGCTATCTCTGTCAGATTATCAACAAAGTTTATGACATGCTTCAAGTCCTTCTAGTGAAATTTGGTATGCTTAGTAACATATAGATTGTTCACTATGCATCCAATATATCATGCTTAAAAGGTGGAAAGGAATTATTTATTCAGAACATGACAGAAGAATATATAGTGCGCATGAATTGGTAAATAGAATTTGTTACTGCCTAGGAACGGAGTCAGAAAATGAAATCACAATTGGTTGCTTAAATAGTGATCAATTAGTCAGAACAAATACCCCGATTTTGCAAGTAATATGCTAGCATGGAGAAAGTTGAAAGGATACTAACCTCGATCAGACTTTGATTAGCTGATGAGGTTGGGGAAGTAAACATCCATGTTAATTAGACCAGGTTGTGATGCACGCACTAGAATTTTATTGCCAGCTTTCAGTTCATAACACTTATACATTTTTCTCCAAAGGTCCGCATCAAAATCCATGTTGCGTTGTCAATATGACATCCATGTTGTCATCAACAAAGTAAAGCCCAAGATTTCCTTCTACTCCTGTTCTTGCGAAGCAAGGGATGTACTGCTTGAAATGATAATTAGGGCCAGTTCTTTTGCTGGCTTTTTTGAGCTTCCAGAATAAGCTGCCCCCCACCTAGCTTATTCTTGAAGCCCAAGTTAATTTTTTCTTTTAGAAGCCTACTAGTGAAGTCTTAACTACTAGGCTTCTAATATAATAATTTGTTTTGGGCTTCTAGAATAAGCTGTGTAGGGGCAGCTTATTTCAGTTTATTCTAGAAGCCAGCAAAAGAACTGGCCCTTAAGATCGTAAATAAGATATATTGAAATAACATAGCAACATGCAAATATGAGAGTAACTAATAGAACATATCAATATATAGATGAAAGCAAAGTACAAAAATATATAATTAAAAATAGATAATGTAACAAAGATTTGATGCAAATACGAGAGTAACTGAATGAACAATACATCATATATTTGCCTAAGATAAGGGGGGAAATCGGCTTCGACGTCTAGGCTGCACGTGGCACCATACCTTTTGTCCAAATGTAGCAACAGGCGGTATATGTTCACAAATTTAGGCCATGCCGACCATGGTAGGTTGAGATTGAACATACTGAGCGCTCCCTGAAGTCATCCGGAATGGCAAGACAGAACTTTGTTTCCGACCGGCCGCGACCACACTTGCCCGATTTGTGCTCGCACTGTGGACACATGAATGAAAACCCTCGAATCACCTAGAAGAAAAATGAATCCAAGGCGATCTCTGCCGGTTGATTAACAGCAAAAGATGGACTGCGATAAGAGATGAGTGAATATTTTGCTAAGTTGATTATCTTCTCTATGAGAAAAATCCCCGGCCCAATCCCGCAGAAAACCCCAATCGACCAGAGTCTAGAATGTCGGTGCCCATAGGCGGCGAAAAGCAGTAGGGGCGAAATCATGTGCCATTTGGAATGCGACCTCCACCCGCTGACGACAGCCGTCGAGCTTAGGTGGCTGCCGCGATAGAAGTTGATGAAGTGCAGAGTTGCGGAGGAGTCCACGGCGAGTGGGTGGGAACGAAGTGGGCGAGGGTTTTCCTTTTCCTTTTTCATGTGTGGGTGAATACACACGGTTCGCAGAGGCGACGGAGATGAATCGTGTGCGATAGTAAATCACCGATATTGAAGGGGAATCCAAATTTCCTTTGTCCTTTGTTCATGAATTTTTTTCTACGATGAACATAAACCCTGCAAATCACCGTGTTCAAATTTGGCACTTTTCCGCGTTCATTTACAATATTTAGGGGATTATGTGTATTTTCTAGGCATTAATGCACATAATTCAAATTCAAACAATCGGTACATGAAAAGGTGCACAAGAACGGTCTGGAACTCCATGATCGTGCTATTTAGTAAATTCTCATGCCGTTTACAAGGAATGGGCAGGTATTTCCACGGAAATGTGTGGCAATAGTCAACCACAAACATGTGGTTTATTGGTTTTTCAACTGTCGGAAAATGAAAATACATGCTTGAACATGACGGCTTGCATGGTACCTGTGACGCCCGGATAATTAAGCTACAGTAAATCTCTGC
Organism: Secale cereale; assembly: GCA_902687465.1. Classification (NCBI taxonomy): domain Eukaryota; kingdom Viridiplantae; phylum Streptophyta; class Magnoliopsida; order Poales; family Poaceae; genus Secale; species Secale cereale. Next base: position 402,055,053 of record LR738713.1, read on the forward strand.
TAATGATGCCATGTCATCCCGATTACTGTTGTTAATCTCACGATGATTCAATCCCATTCGAATTCAAAGTCAAGTCAAACTCAAAAGTTTTCGAATGTCTAAACTAAAATGTTCAAATTGTGGCAAATAATCTTTTGTTAACATAGGTGGATAACCAACATTAATGAAATTATTAAAATGGATTTGACCTATTTTAAACTGGACCAAACAACCTCATTTATCTCATTTAAATTCCACCATAAATTCTAGGGTAATTATATTGCCCCCAAACCTTTTGTGGCAGTGTCAAATATTGCAATGTAGTTGAGTGTGGCCAAGTCCCATATTTTACAAAAGTCTTTTAATGGATATTTGAAATGCAAAGCTGCTACAGAAAAAGAAAATCAGAAAAAATAAACAAAAGCAAGAAAAGAAAAAAGGGAAAAGGCCCACCGCCCAACTGAGCCAACAGGCACAGCTGGCCACCGGCCGGCCTACCCCGAGCCCCGACCTACTTAGCACCTCCCCCATCGGAACCATAACCTAACCCACCCCGATCCATCTCTCCCTCTCGCCCCCCTCGATCCAGATTAGGGCTCGACCCCGACCACCCCCGTTGCCCGCCGTTGCCTCCCCGCCGCTGTGCGTCGTCGTCGTCGCCAAACCCCATCGAGCTGCCACCTCGCCAACATCGCCCCCTCTAGTCGTCCTCGAACCCCCTCCCCAACGGTGCCCCCACGCCAACACCGTCGCCGTCGCCGACCGCCGCTCCAACCTCCTCCACGCCGGCTACTACGAGCCTCACCGACTCCCCTACTCGGCAACGGCCGTGAGTGCACCACCCCCTCCATCTCCCCTCTCTCCGTCGTCCCGAACGCCACCGCGGCCTCGCACCCGCGCCGCCCCACGGCCACATGCCCGCGGTCTCGCACCTGCTACGTCGTCGCCACCCCGCGCCCGCCCGCGTCTGCTGCCCTACACCGCAGCCACGCCTCGCTGACCCTCGCGCCGTCGCTGGTGTCCTGCTGCCTGCGGCCCGCCTCGGCACCGCCCACGGCTGCGGCCTTACGGCAGCGCTCCCGTTGCTGCCCTCGCCTGCTGCACCAGCCCGGCGCGACCTACCGCGCTGTGGCCCGCCCCTGGCCGCCGGCCAGCCAGCGCCCCGCGCCCTGCTGCTTCTCTGCCGGCGCCCGCAGCTCGCCCCCTGTGCTCGCCCACGTCGCGCCCCGCCGTCGCCCCGCCGTGGCCTCGTCGCCCGTCGCGCCTAGTACCGCCTCCGCCCGCGCGCCATTGCCCTCGTCTCGCTCCGGCGCTGCTCCGACCGGTCACGCCCCTGGCCGCGCCGCACCAGCACCCCGCTGCACCCGAGCGGGCTTCGGCCCCAGCGGGCAGCCGCGCCCGTTAACCCTCCCTGGCCTTGTGGCACTGACCAGGAGGGCCCACGTGTAATGCCCAGGATGGAGTTATACCTCCTACGTGTCGAGGCACGACTTAAAGGCATAAATCCATCCTAGAATGATCTCAAGTTCGGTAATCTTTGCACAACTCATGTAAAAGAGGGGATAGTAAACTGAAAATAGTTGGCTTACACTCGCCACGTCACAGAATTACAGTACAAGTCTCAAACATCATACATTAAGAACATCACAACCCTCTAAGGGAAAAATCCAAATGTCAAAGTACCAAACTTAGATAAATAAACCACAGGCGGATCGAATCCTAGTAAGAGTCTCCACTACTGATCATCCGGGTATCGCACATAGTACCGACTACGCTCCTCGTCGTACTCCCAATCCAGCTCGGTGCCATCACCTGGATAGCTCACAGCTGGACCTGCATCTGGTGTGTGAAGTAACTGTGAGCCACAGAGGACTCAGCAATCCCGTTCCCGGGTAACAAGACTATTTAAGCCTTTGGGTGAGGATAAGGCTGAAGAAAAGAATAAGTGTCTGCAGCAGCAACTAGCATCTAGCTTACGTGAGTGAGAGCGAGAAGAGAAAGCCTCGGCGAGAAGTGATCACGAAGTGATCCTAGCTACAAACTCCACAAGCATAACCCCTCCGTGTTCAACTCTCGAATCCCTATTCGGAAATTGACAGTCACGGAACACACGCTGGTAGTGTATTAGAAACATTGTGTCAAGTTATCTACAACCGGAATTAATAAGCTCCCATCTGCCACATAACCGCGGGCACGGCTTTCGAAAGTTCAAACCCTGCAGGGGTGTTCCAACTTGACCCATTACAAGCCCACGATCCGCGGAGTCGCAACTCCAAAGTGGGAAGACCCGAGTATCCTCGGAATCCCGTGCTCAAGATATACCGAGCTAAGGTAAGGCTAATCCAGCAAATCCTCCCGGCGTGTCGACACCCTGATAGTAGCCGCGCGTATCTAAGTCTCAGGACACGACCGGATGGGCGATTCTACAGGTTTTTACCAAACCTCGAGTTTCCTTGAGGTGGCCCCGCAGACTCCCCGTTTCGGACCAACACTCATGTGGAGCACTGGCCTGGGGTTGTTGATTAAGAAAGAGGGTTAATTACTCCCTATGCAAGTTTAGTTTGTTATTAGGCAAATAGTACCGTTGTTGGGACTTGCTGGAAAAGACTTAGCACTTAGCGGTTTATCGAGGGGGTCCCAAACACCCCAACCGTGTTAGGAACGCATAATCAAGGAACATAACACCGGCTTATACGGATCCTAACGGCATGAGTGGAACAAATCACCAAGCAAAAGGCTTAGCCTTCCACCCTTGCCAATATATAGATGATTTCATTTAAGCATTTATTTAGTGTGATATAACCCAACCAAACTTCAACATGAAGCAAGCATCTTCGATCTTCACCTGCAACTAGCAATGCTATAAGAAGGGCTGAGCGAAGCGTACTTAGCCAAGCAACGGTTTGCATAGGTAGGTTGGTTAAACATGGCAATGGTTTACAAGTAGGAGGCTGACAAGAAGATCATGGGCATCGAGGCAAAACTATAGATCGAGACTACTAGCAATAGGCAAAGATAGTAATGTTATCGGGGTTCGGTCATCTTGCCTGAAGAGAAGTCGTTCGGATCGTAAGAAGGGTCCTCGTGCTCAACCTCGTTGGAAACCTCGTGCTCATACTCGAACTCAGACTCTGCTACGTGATATGTGAGGCCAGTCTAGATCCTGCCAGGAGTAACGACCACCGGCGGGTGTGTCCGGGGCGTTACACCACGCCCCTGTCTTAAAAAAGTTTAAAATAAATAAATGAATAAATGTTAATTAACTTAATTAATCCTGATAATTAACCCTAATTAATTAAGTTTAATTAACCTAATTACATATTAGTCTAATTAAACTTGCTTAGTTAAACTAGTCTATGACAATGGGTCCCACTACCTTATGTTGACCAGTCAAGTACACTGTTGACTGTTGACCTCATGATGACATCGTGCTGATGCAATAACCCCATTTTAGAATTGTTAATAATAATTTTAGAATATTGTTAAAACTTTGAAAAATCATTCAAAATAATCCGTAACTCGGATGAAAAAGTTTTATGCATCAAAGTTGCTCAGAACGATGAGACGAATCCAGATACGCCCTCCGTACGTCTGTCATACGTCCCAAGCATAGCGAACATGCAACCTTTCTCCTCTGTTTCATGTGTCCGAAAATGCCTAACACTGGGGAAACATTCTCGGATGTTATCCCCCTTCGCCGGTATCGTCTAGCACCGCTTACCGCCATGTCATGCATCTGTGTGCGTTGTATTTACTGTTTCTTCCCCCTCTTCTCTTCGATAGACACCGAGACCTTTGTTGATGCCGCTGAGATTGACTACGTCGTCGACGACCCTTCATCCATTTCAGTAGAGCTTCCAGGAAAGCCCACCCCCCCTTTGATCATCCTGATATCACCCATTCCTTTCTCTCTCCTGCTTGCATTAGATTTTGCTACTGTTATTGTTTGCTCCTATTCTGATGCATAGCCTGTTTTTGTAACCTGCTATTGTACCTTACATGCTTATCCTAAAGTGCTTAGTATAGGTTGGATAGTGATCCGTCAGTGACCCCCACCTTGTCCTTGTGGCCCCTGCTTCATCATCGACGACTCGATCAACGTGATCGACGACCACAGCCTGACACCTCACATCACTTCACCCCCCCCTTAGTTGAACAACTCTGTAGAGCTACTATCGAGTGCCCAGGGTGATACCTCATTACGCACTCATGATAATAAATTTGTAGTGTAGTTATTCGGTCGTGGTTATCGAGGGTGATTCCTCTTTCACCACTCCCGATACGACTCTGTCGTGCAACCCCTCAAGTGTGGACCTCGAGGGTGATTCCTCCTACGTTCACCTTGATGATTACATTGAGTGGAATCCACCGAGGGTGATGATACGTCCATTTTGCATCAAGTTTTCTCGTTGTTATTTATGTTGTTATTATGTATAATAATGCTTTTTGGAGTAATTCTAATGCCTTTCCTCTCATAATTTGCAAGGTATACACCAAGAGGGAGAATTCCGGCAGCTGGAAATCTGGACCTGAAAAAGCTACGTCAGGCCACCTATTCTGCACAACTCCAAACAAGCTAAAACTTCACGGAGACTTTCTATGGATTATTTAAGAAAAACTGGAGCTAATAACTACCAGAGGGGACCCACCAGGTGGGCACAACCCACCTGGGCATGCCAGGGCCCCCAGGCACGCCTCGGCGGGTTGTGCTCACCCAGGACCGCTTCCGGTGACCATCTTCTGGTATATAAGTCTCTCTGACCTAGAAAAAATAAGGAGAGGACTTTCGGGACGGAACGCCGCCGTCTCGAGGCGGAACTTGGGCAGGAGCACTTTTGCCCTCTAGCAGAGTGATTCCGCCGGGGGAACTTCCCTCCCGGAGGGGGAAATCATTGTCATCATCATCACCAACAACTCTCCCATCTTGGGGAGGGCTATCTTCATCAACATCTTCACCAACACCATCTCATCTCAAACTCCAGTTCATCTCCTGTGATCAATCTTGTTACCGGAACTATAGATTGTTGCTTGTGGGTGGCTAGTAGTGTTGATTACATCTTGTAGTTGATTACTATATGCTTTATTTGGTGGAAGCTTATATGTTCAGATCCATCATGCTATATATTACCTCTCTGATCTTGAGCATGTTCATCACTTGTGAGTAGTTACCTTTGTTCTTGAGGTCACGGGAGAAATCATGTTGCAAGTAATCATGTGAATTTGATATGTGTTCGATATTTTGATAGTATGTATGTTGTGATTCCCTTAGTGGTGTGATACGTCTCCAATGTATCTATAAATTTTGATTGTTCCATGCTATTATATATTCTGTTTTGGATGTTTAATGGGCTTTATTATACACTTTTCTATTATTTTTGGGACTAAGCTACTAACCCAAGGCCCAGTGCAAATTGTTGTTTTTGCCTATTTCAGTGTTTCGCAAAAAAGGATATCAAACGGAGTCCAAACGGAATGAAACCTTCGGGAGAGTTATTTTTGGAACCGTATCTACCCAGAAGACTTGGAGTACACGCGAGGGAACGAGAGAGGCGGCCACGAGGGTCCAGGGCGCGCCTAGGGGGGCAGGCGCGCCCCCCACCCTCGTGGGCCCCCTCTGGCTCCCCTGATGCCCTCCTTCCTCCTATATATATCCATGTACCCTGAAAACATCGAGGCAACAGAAAAAAACCCTAATTCCATCGCCGCAACCTTCTGTTCCTGTGAGATCCCATCTTGAGGCCTGTTTCGGAGCTCCGCCGGAGGGGGGATCGATCACGAAGTGCTTCTACATCAACACCATAGCCTCACCAATGAGTTGTGAGTAGTTTACCATAGACCTTCGGGTCCATCGTTATTAGCTAGATGGCTTCTTCTCTCTTTTTGCATTTCAATACAAAGTTCTCCTTGATCTTCGAGGAGATCTATTCGATGTAATCTTTTTGCGGTGTGTTTGTCAAGATCCGATGAATTGTGGGTTTATGATCAAAATTATCTATGAACAATATTTGATTCTTTTCTGAAATATTTTATGTATGATTATAATATCCTTGCAAGTCTCTTCGAATTATTGGTTTGGTTTGGCCTACTAGATCTATAGTTCTTGCAATCGGAGAAGTGCTTGGATTTGGGTTCAATCTTGCGGTGTCCTTTCCCAGTGACAGTAGGGGCAGCAAGGCACGTATTGTATTGTTGACATCGACGATAAAAAAGATGGGGTTTATATCATATTGCTTGAGTTTATCCCTCTACATCATGTCATCATGCTTAAAACATTACACTGTTCTTATCAACTTAATACTCTAGATGCATGCTGGATAGCGGTTGATGTGTGGAGTAATAGTAGTAGATGCAGAATCATTTCGGTCTACTTGTTACGGACGTGATGCCTATATATAATGATCATGCCTAGATATTCTCATAACTATGCATTTTTCTATCAATTGCTCAACAGTAATTTGTTCACCCACCGTAGAATTCCGCTTTCATGAGAGAAGCCACTAGTGAAACCTATGGCCCCCGGGACTATCTTTATCATATTACTTTCCTTCAATTTCTGTTGCCGTTGCTTATTTACTTTCTTTACTTTCTGTTCTTATACCAAAAATACCAAAAATATTATCCTATCCTATCTATCAGATCTCACTTTCGTAAGTGACTGTAAAGGGATTGACAACCCTTTATCGCGTTGGCTGTGAAGTTCTTATTTGTTTGTGCAGGTGCGAGGGACTCGCGCGTGGTCTCCTACTGGATTGATACCTTGGTTCTCAAAAACGGAGGGAAATACTTACGCTACTGTGCTGCATCACCCTTTCCTCTTCGAGGGAATACAACGCAAGCTCGGGAAGTAGTAAGGTGTCATGTGAACGTCGACTACATGACACTTCACCATATTTGGGCCTTAGGGAATGCATTGTGGAGTAGTAATTAGATGGTGAGTTGCGAGAGTGACAGAAGCTTAAACCCCAATTTATGCACTATTCCGTAGGGGACTGATTGGATCCAAAAGTTTAATGCTATGGTTAGAATTTATTCTTAATACTTTTCTCGTAGTTGCGGATGCTTGCGGGAGGGTTACTCATAAGTAGGAGGTTTGTTCAAGTAAGAACAACACCTAAGCACCGACCCACCCACATATCAAATTATCAAAGTAGCGAATACGAATCAAACCAACACAATCAAAGTGACTATATGAAATTCTCGTGTACCCTCAAGAACGCTTAGCTTATTATAAGAGACTGTTTTGGCTTGTCCTTTGCTTCAAAAGGATTGGGCTATCTTGTTGCAAACTTTCTACTATTATCATTACTTGCTCGTTACAAAATTATCTTGCTATCAAACTACTCCGCTACTTACAATTTCAGCACTTGCAGACATTACCTTACTGAGAAACACTTGTCATTTCCTTCTGCTCCTCGTTGGGTTCGACACTCTTACTTATCGATAAGAACTACAATTGATCCCCTATACTTGTGGGTCATCAAGGCAATTTTATGGCGCCGTTGCCGGGGAGTGAAGCGCTTCTTGTAAGTGGAAACTAGTGAGGAAACATTCATATAGTGTGCTGAAATTTATTGTCACTTGTTACTATGGAGAACAATCCTTTGAGGGGTTTGTTCTGGGTATCTTCACCTCGAACGGAACCACAATTAGCTACCCCTCAACCCACTGCACCTACTGAAAATATTGAATATTAAATTCCTTCGGTTATGATAGAACAACTGCTAGCTAATCCTTATGCAAGAGATGGAACCGAACATCCTGATATGCACTTGATATATGTGGAACAAATTTTTGGATTGTTTAAGCTTGCAGGTCTACCCAGGGATAAAGTCATGAAGAAGGTTTTTCCTCTATCTTTGAAGGAAAAAGCATTATCATGGTGTAGGCTATGCGATGATATTGGATCTTGGAACTGAAACCGATCGAAAATGGAGTTTCACCAAAAAAAATCATATGCATCTAGTTCATCGTGATCGGAATTATATATATAATTTTTGGCCTCGTGAAGGAGAAAGTATCGCTCAAGCTTGGGGGAGGCTTAAGTCAATGTTATATTCATGCCCCAATCATGAGGTCTCAAGAGAAATTATTATTCTGATGCTCGGCTTTCTCGTAATGATCAATCCATGCTTGATACTTCTTGTGTTGGTTCCTTTATGAAGAAAACTATTGGATTTCGGTGGGATCTTTTAGAAAGAGTTAAACGCAACTCTGAAGATTTTGAACTCGACGAAGTTAAAGAGTCGGGTATTAAGCTTAAGTATGATTATGTTAAATCTTTTATAAATATCAATGCCTTTTCAAAGTTTAGCACTAAATACGGACTTGACTGAGATAGTAGCCTCCTTTTGTGAATCTTTTGCTGCTCATGTTCATCTGCCCAAAGAGAAGTGGTTCAAATATCACCCACCTGTTAAAGAAGAAATTAAAGAACTGATACCAGTTAAAGAAGAAACTATACTTTCTAATGTTGATCCAGTTGTTCCTACTGCTTACATTGAAAAACTACCTTTCCCTGTTAGGATAAAGGAACATGCTAAAGTTTCAACTGTTGTTAACAAAAGCTATATTAGAGCACCTAAACCCGATGAACAAATTAGAGTAGAGCCAAATATTGCTATGGTCAAGGATCTCTTGGAAGAAAATGTAGATGGGCATGTTATTTGCTTTAATGAAGAAGCTGCTAGAATTGCCAAAACCTGATAAAAAGGATAAACATAAACCGGTTGTTGGCATGCCCGTTGTCTCGGTCAAAATAGGAGATCATTGTTATCATGGTTTATGTGACATAGGTGCTAGTGTGAGCGCTATCCCTTACTCTTTATATCAAGAAATTATGAATGACATAGCACGTGTGGAAATAGTAGACATTGATGTCACTATTAAACTGGCTAATAGAGATACTATATCACCAGTTGGGATTGTTAGAGATGTTGAAGTCTTGTGTGGGAAAATAAAATACCCGACTGATTTCCTTGTTCTTGGTTCCGCACAAGATGACTTATGTCCCATTATATTTGGTAGACCCTTCTTAGACACCGTTAATGCTCAGATAGATTGTCAGAAACAAACTATCGGTGTTAGTTTTGGTAATGAATCTCATGGATTTAATTTTTCCAAGTTTAATAGGAAACTTCATGAAGAAGAATTGCCTAGTAAAGATGAAATTATTGGTCCTGCTTCTATTGTTGTGCCTCCTACTGATCCTCTAGAACAATATTTGCTAGACCATGAGAAATGATTTACATATGCATGAAAGAAATGAAATAGATGATATTTTCTTTGAACAACATCCTCTGCTTAAACACAATCTACCTATCGAAACTTTAGGAGGTCCTCCTCCACCTAAAGGTGATCCTATGTTTGAATTAAAACAATTGTGTGACATTTTTAAATATGCTTATCTTGACGAAAATAAGATATATCTTGTTATAATTAGTGCTAAACTTTCAGAACATGAAGAAGAAAGATTATTGAAAGTTCTAAGGAAGCACCGAGCTGCTATTGGATATACTCTTGATGATTTAAAGTGCATTGGTCCCACTCTATGTCAGCATAAGATTAGTATGGAACCTGATGCTAAACCCGTTGTCAATCATCAACGTCGGTTAAACCTGAAGATTAAAGAAGTCATAAGAACAGAAATATTAAAACTTCTGGAAGCGGGTATAATCCACCTTATAGCTGATAGTAGATGGGTAAGTCCCGTTCATTGTGTTCCTAAGAAGGGAGGCATTATTGTTGTTCCTAATGATAAGAATGAACTTATTCCACAAAGAATTCTTACAGGCTATAGGATGGTTATTGATTTTAGAAAATTAAATAAAGCAACTAAAAATATCATTACCCTCTGCCTTTTATTGATCAAATGCTAGAAAGATTATCAAATCACACACACTTTTGCTTCCTTGATGGATACTCTGGCTTTTCACAAATACATGTTTCTCAACCTGATCAAGAAAAAACTACGTTTACTTGTCCCTTCAGAACTTAAGCTTATAGACGTATGCCTTTCGGTTTATGCAATGCACCTGCTACCTTTCAAAGATGTATGACTGATATATTATCTGACTTTTGTGAAAAGATTGTAGACGTTTTCATGGATGATTTCTCCGTCTATGGGAAGTCAATTGATGATTGTTTAAGCAATCTTGATCGAGTTTTGCCGAGATGTGAACAGACAAGTCTTGTCTTGAATTGGGAGAAATGCCACTTTATGGTTAATGAAAGTATTGTTTTGGGTCATAAGATTTCTGAAAAGGGTATTGAAGTGGACAAAGCTAAGGTTGATGCAATTGAGAAAATGCCATGTCCCAAGGATATCAAAGGTATTCGTAGTTTCTTAGGTCATGCTGGTTTCTATAGGAGATTTATCAAAGCCCTTTCCAAAATTTCTAGACCTCTCACTAACCTTCTACAAAAGGATGTTCCTTTTGTTTTTGCTCATGATTGCTTTGAGGCCTTTGAAATACTTAAGAAAGCTTTAATTTCTGCACCTATAGTTCAACCACCTGATTAGAACTTACCTTTTGAAATTATGTGTGATGCTAGTGATTATGCTGTTGGTGTTGTTCTAGGACAAAGAGTTGATAAGAAACTGAACGTTATTCATTATGCTTGTAAAACTCTAGACAGTGCTCAAAAGAATTATGCTACCAATGAAAAAGAATTCTTAGCAGTTGTGTTTGCTTGTGACAATTTTAGATCATACATTGTTGATTCAAAAGTAACTGTTCACACTGACCATGCTGCTATTAAATATCTTATGGAAAAGAAAGATGCTAAACCTAGACTTATTCGGTGGGTCCTCTTGCTACAAGAATTTGACTTGCATATCACTTATAGAAAAGGAGCTGAGAACCCCGTAGCGGATAACTTGTCTAGACTTGAAAATGTGCTTGATGACCCACTACCTATTGATGATAGTTTTCCTGGCGAGCAGTTAGCTGCAATAAATGTTACTAATAGTACTCCTTGGTATGCTGACTATGCTAATTACATTGTTGCTAAATATTTACCACCTAGTTTCACTTATCAACAAAAGAAAAGGTTCTTTTATGATTTAATACATTACTTTTGGGATGACACACATCTTTATAAAGAAGGAGTAGATGGTATTATCAGACGTTGTGTACCTGAGCATGAACAGGTACAAATCCTTCGGAAGTGTCACTCCGAAGCATATGGAGGACATCATGCTGGAGATAGAACTGCTCACAAGGTATTGCAGTCTGGATTTTATTGGCCTACTCTCTTCAAAGATGCTCGTAAGTTCGTCTCATCCTGTGATGAATGTCAAAGGATAGGTAATATTGGTAAGCATCAAGGAATGCTATGAATTATTCACTTGCTATTGAACCATTTGATGTTTGGGGATTTGATTACATGGGACCTTTTCCTTCCTCCAATGGGTATATACATATTTTGGTTGCTGTTGATTATGTTACTAAATGTGTAGAAGCTATTTCAACCAGTAGTGTTGATCACAACACCTCTATTAAAATGCTTAAGGAAGTTATTTTCCCAAGGTTTGGAGTCCCCAGATATTTAATGATTGATGATGGTTCACACTTTATTCATGGTGCTTTCCGTAAAATGCTTGCTAAATATGATGTTAACCATATAATTGCATCACCCTATCATCCTCAGTCTAGTGGTCAAGTTGAGCTTAGTAATAGAGAAATAAAGTTAATTTTGCAAAAGACTGTTAATAGGTCCAGGAAGAATTAGTCTAAGAAATTAGATGATGCACTTTGGGCTTATAGAACAACTTATAAAAATCCTATGGGTATGTCTCCTTATAAAATGGTTATGGTAAGGCTTGTCATTTGCCTCTTGAGTTAGAACATAAAGCTTTTTGGGCAATCAAGGAGCTCAATTATGATTTCAAACTTGCTGGTGAAAAGAGGTTATTTGATATTAGCTCATTAGGTGAATGGAGAACCCAAGCTTATGAAAATGGCAAGTTATTTAAAGAAAAAGTAAAATGATGTCATGATAGAAGAATCCAAAAGTGTGAGTTCATAGTCGGAGAATATGTTCTTTTGTACAACTCTCGTTTCAGGTTCTTTGCAGACAAACTCCTCACTAAATGGGAAGGCCCCTATATTATCGAGGAGGTTTATCGGTCTGGAGCCATCAAGATAAATAATTCCGAAGGAACTAACCTGAAGGTTGTTAACGAGCAATGAATAAAGCATTATATCATAGGTACGCCCATTAATATTGAAAGCAATATTATCCAAACTTCGACACCGGAGGAACACATAAAAGAATCCTTCGGAACACTCCAAAATCATCAAAATAAGGAGGTACGTGATACGGTAAGTAAACGGACTCCGAAAAATCCGCAAAAATATTTTTTATCAGTTTTGGAATATTTGCAAAAATAGGAAAATCATAAACTACCGGGAAGCGCAACCTAGTGGGCACAAGACACCAGGGCGCGCCAGGTGGCGCGCCCACGTGGGTTGTACCCACCTCGGGTACCTTCCGGACTCTGTTTTTCTGCAGCTTTCTTGTTTCCCAAGATAAAAATTCTTTATATACTCTCTGAACCTGTTGACCACCGTATCATGGAGAAATCTTCTGTTTTCTTTTCTTGTTGTTTTCTGGCAGATCCCATCTATCATGGCTACCCCAAGCCCCTCCAAGGACCAGTTCTTCAAGAACGTCATCAACCCATATCTGCGGGAGGTGGTGCAGCACCCCCAGGTCATCCAGATGCATGAGGGGTTACTGCACATTCACGATGACGAAGGACCCAAGGGGACTGGAACCATGGAAGCTAGGCTGGAGGCTATGGAGCAAGAAGTCTTCCGGTGCAAGAAGATGGTGGAGCGTGGACTCAACGCTAATCACCTCATGATTACGGACATATCCCGTGATCTCAAGGTGGATGGCAAGTCCATGAAGGATATCATCTTCACCCTCAATGAGTAAATCCACTACCTCCAAAGCCAGATCTATGATCTTCAGAACCAAGTATTCGAATATGAAGCAAGGTTCAAAGTTATGAGTTTGCTACCAGTTGCAGGACCCGTGAGACTCTTTCTTCCTCTTTCGATGGTGGGCCTCTGTCATGGAAACCCGAGGACAAGATCGCATCTACTTCACCACCACCATCTTCTTCTTCACGAAAAGAAAACTGAGTATCGGGTATGGGCACTCCCCTTTTCTTTCACCAAGCTTGGGCGAGGTGCCCCGGTATCGTATCATCCCTACTACCTTTTTGCATTTACTTATCTTAGTTAGATCTTTTGCTTTAGAATAAATGAAAGTTAGTTCGATCCTTTATTTTTGAGTTCGCTTGATCTATCTATGTAATCGTGTGCGAGATATATAATAAAGTTTAGTTTTGAGTTTTTACTTTCTTTACTTTCTTGTTGCAATAAAAAGAAAGGAAATAAATTAAGATGAACATATGCTAATCTTATGGCAGGTGATGGAACCACATAAGGAAAAGTATAAGTATTTTTTTTAATTAGAGATTGGCAAACATAGCATTGGTCAATGATGCAACTCATGAAAGAATTTATAAGGGAAGAGAAGATTCACATATAAATATACTGTCCTAGAATTTTTTTGTGATTGTGAGCCCCCATCAAAATATTATATGCCAAAATTGTTGACGTTGGACAAGGAAGACAACTTATTGATTGATGTCTACTACGCAAATTTATTCTTGTAGACACGTGTTGGGCCTCCAAGCGCATAGTTTTGTAGGACAGTAGCAATTTTCCCTCAAGTGGATGACCTAAGGTTTATCAATCCATAGGAGGTGTAGGATGAAGATGGTCTCTCTCAAACAACCGTGCAACCAAATAATAAAAAGTCTCTTGTGTCCCCAACACACCAAATACCATGGGAAATTGTATAGGTGCACTAGTTCGGCGAAGAGATGGTGATACAAGTGTAATATTGATAGTAGATATTGATTTTTGTAGTGCGAACAATAAAAAAAATAGCAAGGTAGCAAGTAACAAAGTGAGCACAAATAGTATTGCAATGATGGAAAACAAGGCCTAGGGTCCGTACTTTCGCTAGTGCAATCTCTCAACAGTGCTAATATAATTGGATCATATAACCACCCTCAACGTGCGATGAAGAATCACTCCAAAGTTCCTATCTAGCAGAGAACATAAAATGAAATTGTTGGTGGGGTACGAAACGACCTCAAAGCTATTCTTTCCGATCAATCTTTCCAAGAGTTCATACTAAAGTAACACAAAGTTACCCTTTCCGATCGATCTATCCAAGAGTTCGTACTAGAATAACACAAGGTTATCTTTTCCGATCGATCTTTCAAGAGTTCGTACTAAGATAACACAAAAACATATTCAGATTTGTAATACTCAATCCAACACAAAGAACCTCGAAGAGCGCCCCAAGATTTCTACCGGAGAAACAAAGACAAGAACGTGCATCAACCCCTATGCATAGATTACCACAATGTCACTTCGGGAATCCGCAAGTTGAGTGCCAAAACATATATCAAGTGGATCAATACGATACCCCATTGTCACCACGAGTATTCAATTGCAATACATATATCAAGTGTTCTCAAATCCATAAAAGTATTCAATCCAAAGAAATCTCAAAGGGAAAACTCAATTCATCACAACAAGATAGGGGGAAACACCATATGATCCGACTATATTAACAAACCCCACGATACATCAAGATTGTGCATCTCAAGAACACGAGAGAGAGAGAGAGAGAGAGAGAGAGAGAGAGAGAGAGATTAAACACATAGCTACTTGTACAAACCCTCAGCCCCGAGGGTGAACTACTCCCTCCTCATCATGGTGGCCGCCGGGATGATGAAGATGGCCACCGGTGATGATTTCCCCCTCCGGTGAAGTGCCGGAAAGGGATCTAGATTTGATCTCGTGGAGTACGGAGCCTTGCGGCAGCATAACTTCTGATCTAGGTCAACCCCTAAGGGTTTTGGAATATTTGTGAATTTATAGGGTAAAGAGGCGGTGCGGGAGGCCACCGAGGTGGGCATTACCCACCTGGGCGCGCCAGGGGGGCCTGGCGCGCCCTGGTGGGTTGTGCCCCCCTCGGGGCACCCCCCCCCCCAGGTGCTGCTTCAGCCCATTGGGTGTCTTCTGGCCCATAAAAATTCTCCAAAAAGTTTTGCGGTGTTTGGACTCCATTTTGATATTGATTTCATGGGATGTAAAAAACATGCTGAAAACAACAACTGGCACTTGGCACTATGTCAATAGGTTAGTCCCAAAAAATGATATAAAATGATTACAACATGGTTGTAAAACATCCAAGAATGATAATATAACAGCATGTAACAGTCAAAAATATAGATACATTGGAGACGTATCAATGATTTATGTTTGTTCATATTCACCTAGAAGCCATATTGTCATAGATCCTTTAACATGTGGTACTTGCCCAATATCTTTTCTAGCCGAAAATTCTGCACTAAGTAGAGATACTACTTGTGCATCCAAAGACCCTTAAACCCAAACCTTTTTCGAGAGTCCACCATACCTACCTATGGATTGAGTAAGATCCTTCAAGTAAGTTGTCATCGGTGCATTAAGGCAATAAAAGTTGCTTCTAAAAGTGTGATATCATTTAGTGTAAGAGAAAATTGAGCGTACTTGTGATGGTAAAGAATAAAAGTGACAGACTACATAATAAAGGTTGCTATCACAAGGGGCAATGCAACGTGACATTCTTTTGCACTAAGTGGTTGAGCATACAAACAAATAGGCGCATGGCAACCTCTGCTTCCCTCTGCGAAGGGCCTATCTTTTACTTTTATGCAAAGTGTCAAAGTTTTCTTTCTATTCCTTTTTATTTTTATCCTTTGGCAAGCATCATGTGGCGAGGAAAGATCTAGGCACATATGTCCAGTTCAATATGGGTGACATGAGTTATTATTGTTGACATCACCCTTGTTGTGAGTATGTTGGGAGGCGAAACTATAAGCCCCTATCTTTCTATGTGTCCGGTTGAAACATTTTGCTCATGTGTATGCGGTGAGTGTTAGCAATCATAGAAGACTATATGATGGTTGAGTATGTGGGCTTGCCTAAAGGCTCCGATACGTGACCCTTCCTGAAAAGATGATGAATTGTAGTTGCAAAAGTTGACTGAAAACATAGTTTGTTGGTTTCTAATAGAGTTTATGCTTTATACTTCAGTTGTGTGATGAACTGTCACTTATTCATGAGAAGTATATGATACAAGTTCTATGATAAAAGTCTTATGTTTAATTTTGTTGTTGTTATAATAATCAACATGATGCTTCTATGTCCGTATTTTGTTTTATCGACACCTCTCTCTCAAAGCATGTGGACATGTTTTCGTTTTCGGTTTTCGCTTGAGGACAAGCAAGGTCTAAGCTTGGGGGAGTTGATACGTCCATTTTGCATCATGTTTTCTCACCGTTATTTATGTTGTTATTATGTATAATAATGCTTTTTGGGGTAATTCTAATGCCTTTTCTCTCATAATTTGCAAGGTATACACCAAGAGGGAGAATTCCGGCAGCTGGAAATATGGACCTGAAAAAGCTACGTCAGGCCACCTATTCTGCATAACTCCAAACAAGCTAAAACTTCATGGAGATTTTTATGGGTTATTTAAGTAATACTGGAGCTGATAACTACCACAGGGGGCCCACCAGGTGGGCACAACCCACCTGGGCGCGCCAGGGCCCCCAGGCGCGCCTTGGTGGGTTGTGCTCACCCATGCCCGCTTGTAGTGAACATCTTCTGGTATATAAGTCTCTCTGACCTAGAAAAAATAACGAGAGGACTTTTGGGACCGCACGCCGTCGTCTCGAGGTGGAACTTGGGCAGGAGCACTTTTACCCTCCGGCGGAGCGATTCCGCCGGGGGAAGTTCCTTCCCGGAGGGGGAAATCATCGTCATCATCATCACCAACAACTCTCCCATCTTGGGAGAGCTATCTTCATCAACATCTTCACTAGCACCATCTCATCACAAACCCTACTTCATCTCTTGTGATCAATCTTATTACCGGAACTATAGATTGTTGCTTGTGGGTGACCAGTAGTGTTGATTACATCTTGTAGTTGATTACTATATGGTTTATTTGGTGGAAGATTATATGTTCAGATCCATCATGCTATATATTTCCTCTCTGATCTTGAGCATGTTCATCACTTGTGAGTAGTTACCTTTGTTCTTGAGGTCACGGGAGAAATCATCTTGCAAGTAATCATGTGAATTTGATATGTGTTCGATATTTTGATAGTATGTATGTTGTGATTCCCTTAGTGGTGTCATGTGAACATCGACTACATGACACTTCACCATATTTGGGCCTAAGGGAATGCATTGTGGACTAGTAATTAGATGGTGGGTTGCGAGAGTGATAGAAGCTTAAAGTCCAGTTTATGCACTATTTCGTAGGGGGGCGATTGGATCCAAAAGTTTAATGCTATGGTTAGAATTTATTCTTAATACTTTTCTCGTAGTTGCGGATGCTTGCGGGAGGGTTAATCATAAGTAGGAGGTATATTCAAGTAAGAACAGCACCTAAGCACCGATCCACCCACATATCAAATTATCAAAGTAGTGAACACGAATCAAACCAACAAGATGAAACTGACTAGATGAAATTCCCGTGTACCCTCAAGAACGCTTTTCTTATTATAAGAGACTGTTTTGGCATATCCTTTACTTCAAAAGGATTGGGATATCTTGCTCGTCACAACATTATCTTGCTATCAAACTACTCTGCTACTTACAATTTCAGCACTTGCAGGCATTACCTTACTGAGAAAACACTTGTCATTTCCTTCCGCTCCTCGTTGGGTTCGACACTCTTACTTATCAAAAAGAGCTACAATTGATCCCCTATACTTGTGGGTCATCAGGTGATTCCTCGGGGTTTCTACCTTGCTGTTTGGACACACAGTTACCTCGACTTTACTTGAGACTTGTTAAAGTCGGGTCGGCCCTGAGGGGTACCCATGAGTTGATGTGAAAGTCGGGCGGGCCCGTGGAGCACTCGCGAGTTAATTATGAGGCACGGTCGAGCAGGCATGCCGCCCCCGAGTGGGCTGGGCTAGCCCTTGCCGTATTTCCTCGAGACAGGGCGATGGGGTCACATTATAGTGAGTCTCTGCTCGTCTTCGCGAGCTCCTAATACACTAATGGTTTGGGTATTTGTTCTGAATTGGCATCTGGCCTTTATGCACTAACCGCCATGCGAGAATAGTTATGGGCCTCGACGTCGTGGTATCAGTTGAAGCTTTGTCAAAGGTCCAGTTCAGCATTATGACACGATCGGATCGTGCCATCCACTACACGGGTGGTGCTGGTATCCACCCTGCACGTAACGAACCAAGTGCAACAGGCGACGGCCTATGACCCCGGAGTGCTTAGGATATAGACCGGCGGGGACCTCTCTACTGGGCCTAGGTAGGGCTGCAACGTGTTGATCTTCCGAGGCCGGGCATTGACCCAGAAAAGTGTGTCCGGCCAGAGATGATCGAGCGTGAGGGTAACGTGGTGCACCCCTGCAGGGAAGTTATCTATTCGAATAGCTGTGTCCACGGTAATGGACTTTCAGTCTTATATCCTGATCTATTACAACTAGAAATGGATACTTGAGATATGTGATGGATATTGTTACAACATGTTTGTTAATTAAAATGCTATTTTGTACTCCCTTCTACTTCTGCAAGATGGTGGATTCCAGAAGATGCTAGTCTTCGATAGGCTAGGGTGTTCCCTCTATTCTGGCATTGTACAGTTCAGTCCACAAATGCAGCTCATTCCTTTGCTACTGATGCATACTTAGTATAGATCTTATGCTTGCGAGTACTTTGGATGTGTACTCACGGTTGCTTTGCTCCCCCTTTTCCCCCTTCTTCTTCTTTCTGGTTGTTGCAACTAGATGGAGGATCCCACGAGCCAGATGCCACCCCAGTCGACTACTACTACTACCCTGACGAAGCCTACTACTACGTGGAGACAGATGACGACCAGGAGTAGTTAGGAGGTCCCAGGCAGGAGGCCTTGCCTCTTCAATCGTTGATGTTTGTGCTAGCCTTCTTAAGTCAAAACTTGTTTAACTTATGTCTGTACTCATATATTGTTGCTTCCGCTGACTCTGTTGCTTTCGGGCTTCTGTATTCGGGCCCTCGAGGCCCCTGGCTTGTAATATGAAGCTTGTATTATATTATTTGTGTCTAGAGTTGTGTTGTAATATCTTCCCGTAAGTCCTTGATCTTGGTCGTACACATTTGCGTGCATGATTAGTGAACGGTCAAATTGGGGGCGTCACAGTACCATGGTATGACCTCACCATGCCATGGTACAAATTTGAGAAGGTTTGGCTTATGTCGTCGTCCACGCCATTCATAAATCGAACCATCGCCGAGGAATTTTCATGGTTTCGAGGGGGAAATCGCCAAGATTGAAGGGGTCGGGAATCCAAATTTCCTTCCTAGCTTGTCATTAAGTTTTTTCTACAATCAACACACCCCCTTGAATGCAACATGTTCAAATTTGGCATTTTTCCGGGCTCATTTACCATATTAGGGGATTATGTGCATTTTCTAGGCATTAATCCACATAATTCAAATTCAAACAATCGATGCATGAAAAGGTGCACAAGAACGGTCTAGAAAAACCATACTCATGGTATTTAGTAAATACACAAGTATTCTACAAGGAATGGGCAGAGATTTCAAGGGAATGCGTGTCAATAGTCAACCACAAATGCGTCATTGACTGGGTTATCAACTATAGAAAAATGAAACAAATGCTTGAAAAACATGACGCCTGGCATGGTGCCATGGTATGGCCTCACAGTGCCCTGGTAAAAAGCTGAGAAGGTTTGATTTATGTCGTCATGCACGGCCCTCATAAATCGAACCATCACCGAGGAAGTTTCATGCTTTTGAGAGGGAAATCACCAAGATTGAAGGGGAATCCAAATTTTCGTCCTAGTTTGGCATTTTTTTTCAACGATCAACATAACCCCTCGAATCCAACGTGTTCAAATTTGACATTGTTTCGCACTCATTTGCCATATTTAGGGGATTACTGACGTGGTTACAGACCTAGGGTAGGGTCACAGGTCCGACCGAGGTACCCCACCCAAGGTCACTACCCTAGAAGATCAAAAGACAAAACTTATGACAGTGGAGGCAGTCGACTGAGACAGTCCAAGTAGGCACTCCACTCGACTGAGCCTCATCCGCAAGACGACTCAACCCCACTTGACCAATCCAAGGCACTCGACCCCGAAGGTCAAGCATCACTTGAGACAGCAACGGTCCAGTATTTACTCACCGTAGTAAACACCTTAATTACTCTTTACTGCATGCGTTACCAGTAACGCCTGCCTTAGTGTACATTGAATCCTTGGCAACGTGGAGCATGGTTGGGGTCCTGGCGCACTATATAAGCCACCCCCTCCTCTAGATCAAGGGTTCGCACCTCTGTAACACACCTATACACATACCAGTCGACCAAGCCTCCGGGCACCGAGACGTAGGGCTATTGCTTCCTCTGAGAAGGGCCTGAACTCGCAAAACACCTTGTGTACAACATCACCATAGCTAGGGCCTTGCCTCTCCATTCGTACCCCCTACCCTTACTGTCAGACTTAGAACCACGACAATTACGTTCATTTTCTACGCATTAATGCACATAATTCAAATACAAACAATCGGTGCATGAAAAGGTGCACAAGGACGGTCTGGAAAACCATGCTCGTGCTATTTAGTAAATTATCATCCTTTTACAAGGAATGGGAAGATATTTCAAGGAAATGTGTCGCAATAGTCAACCACAAATGCGTCATTTACTGGGTTAACAACTATACAAAAATGAAATACATGGTTGGAAAACATGACTCCTGGCGTGGTGCCATGGTATGGCCTCACCGTGCCTTGGTTAAAATTTGAGAATGTTTGCCTTATGTTGTCATGCACACCTTTCATAAATGTAACCCCATCACCGAGGAAGTTTCATGGTTTCGAGGGGGAAATCACCAAGATTGAAGGGGGGATCCAAATTTCCTTTGTCCTTTGTTCATGAGTTTTTTTTCTACGATGAACATACACCCTACAAATCACCGTGTTCAAATTTGGCATTTTTTCGGGCTCATTTATCATATGTAAGGGATTATGTGCATTTTCTAGGCATTTAGCGCATATAAATCCAATCCAGCTACAACTGCACAGGTATGATGTGAGGGACGTGGATTGTCGTTCGATCACGGCGCATCCTACGGTGCACATGCATGATCCGTGTGGCTGGGGTTCCAGCCAATCATAATGCAACACCCAATAGGCTCAGCACACACTGTTTCCGGAGGCGACGAAGATGAACCGTGTGCGATAATGAACGAGCAAAATTGTTTCCCCCGCCCAAGTTTCAAGTTTTGCAGCGAAATATTCATTAGGCGCGCGATTTTAGAATTTATTCCTCCAACCACATCCCCGCCCATCAAAATTCCTCAGTATCTCCCCCTCCCCCTACCGACAGCTCAAACCGCCGCTGTCGCAACCATAGCTCCAACGTATCTGTAATTTTTGATTGTTCCATGCTATTATTTATGAAGTCTTGAATGTTTAATGGGCTTTATCTTACACTTTTATATCATTTTTGGGACTAACCTACTACCCCAAAGGCCCAGTCCAGATTGCTGTTTTTTTGTCTGTTTCAAGGTTTTGCAGAAAAAGAATATCAAACGGAGTCCAAACGGAATGAAACCTTCGCAAGAGATATATTTGGAGAAAATCACGCACGGAGAACTTGAGAACCACGTCAGAAGAGCCAAGAGGGGCCCACGAGGGCTTGTTCTTGTGAGATCCCATCTTGGAGCCTGTTCCGGAGCTCCACCGGAGGGGGATCCATCACGGAGTTCTTCATCCTCATCATCATCGCCCTCACCATGAGTTGTGAGTAGTTTACCACAGAGCTTCGGGTCCATAGCTAGTATCTAGATGGCTTCTTCTCTCTCTCTCTATGTAATGCCCCGGATATAATACTTTCCCTTTTGGGAAATATAATATCTTTGGCTCCATCAATTCCATTCCGGGTTCTTCGTCTTTCGGGTTTTCGTCGTTTTGTCGTGTGTGTGCATTCATCCATATCATGTAGTCATGTGCATCGCATTGCATTGTGTTGTCGTTTGCATCCGGTCCCACTCGTTCCTTCCCGTTGTCCGTTTCGAGTTCCGGAGCTCCCTCACGTGTCCGTGGCATCCCCGAGGCCTACTTTGGTGTTTGGCCATGTAACGTTTCCGGTTTGACGTGAGACTTGTCGTGCGATGTTTTTTTGTTGTGTGTAACCCGCCTGTCAAATCTCGTCTCGTTTGGAGTTCGTTTGGTGCTCCAACAGTTATTCTCGTGGGCTGAAAGTACCTCTACTTTGAGGCCCAAGACACCCCTCCAACAGCCCACCAAACCAACCCAAACCCCTCCCTTCATCTAGGCCATCCAATTGTGATCGTGTGGCCGAAAACCTCACCTCATTTGGACAACCCTAGCTCCTTGTGCCTATATAAACGTCCATCTTCCCCAATTTTCGCGTCTGAAACCCTAATGCTTCCACAGTTCGCCGCTGGTGCTTCCACCGTTGAACCGCCGTGCTTCCGATGTCCCAGCGAGCATGTTTCCATAGTTCGTCACCCGCGCTTCCGACCTCCGCGCCGTGCTTCCCACCAGACGCGCGGGCCCGAGCCCGAGGTTGTCTTCTACCTCCAAGCTCGCCGGAGAGCTTTCCCCGCCGCCGGTCGCTCTTCTCCGCCGCCGCGCCTCCTCACCGCCCTCCAGCCGCGCCGCCCTCCACCGCCATCCAGCGACCGGCTCACCGGCCGGGCCGCCGCGCTCCGCCGCCGGTCCCTTTGGCCGCCGCCTCCCCGCGCCCCTCCGCCGCCGGTCCCCCTGCCTCCCCGGCCACCGCGCTCCGCCGCCCGGCCCCGCGTCTCCCGCCGGCCAGGGCCAGCCGCCGCCCCTCGAGCCTCCAGCGCTGCCGGCGCCAGGGATCGGTGGATCCCCGTTGACCGCCCGATCCAGATCCCGCCTGGGTGGGCCGAAGCCCACTCCGCCCGATCCGAGGCCCGTTAGGCGCCCGAAGCCCGATCCGCTCCAGGCCGCCAGGTGGGCCGGCCCGATCCACTCCCGAAGCCCGTTTGACCGCTGCCGCCGCGTTGACTTTGTCCACCCTGAGGTTGTTTTTTTACTAAGTCCTTGTTACTTTTGATGTCTGATGCTGTTTTGTTTTGATGATAACTTTTTGTGTGATGGTCCGATTTGAGCTAATGATATGTCAAAATGATCGTGGAGACTTGTACTACGTTTTGTTCCATTGTGCCATGCATGTTTGAGGTCATCTAGATGTCTTAATCTTCATGAGAAGAGTGCTACTTGTTATAAACTGTTGTTAGTAGTTGTTTTCATGCCATCTTTGCAATGTGATATCTTGGTGCATGTTTATCCAAATGAAGCAAATGATATGTCCACATGTTCATCATGTCATGCTCTACATGTTGGTTGCTTCAGCTTGCATGATAGATTTTATCTTGCCATGTTTATCTCCTTTGCAAAGTGTTATGTGGCTGTTATGCCGTTAAACTTGTTACGAGATGCCTCGCAGAGGAGCTCGTTGCTATTGATGTGTTTGTCCCCTTGACGCATGCTTAGATGTTTTGGATTCACCATCATGTGTACTTTGCTGTGGTGCTTACCACTTGCCATTCTTTACTTTGAGGTGACTTAAACTTGCTCACAAAGATGCCATGATGTTACTACTGTTTTAACACTTAGTGAAATTTCACTAAGTCTAGAATCTGTAAACCCAGATGCCATGTTTGATTGTTGTTCTAGGCAAATCCATGATAGTTTTGGAGTGACTCTTGATGATTCCTTGTTGTATATATTGTTGGCTATCCATTCATGCTCTCACATGCTTATTTGAGTGGCTGTAGCATATTTAACGCTTGCTCCCAAGTTGCAACAAATTACTGCTGTCAGGATTTTGTTGTCAAGTTCAATATGTCATAGCTTGTTGCTATTGATCCATGGCTCCTTTGGGGATGCTCCAATGGATTTTTTTTGCTGTAGAGTATGTCTAGTTTATGTCCATGCTCATTGTCAGGACCCCGATCCTAAGTCACACCGATCTAGCTGTAACACGTCATATCACTTTGCGGCCTCACGCACGGTAACCCCACGGGTGCCACCTTACCTGGCCCGGGACCGTTTGCGCATTTTGGCACACGTATATGACAGTGTCGCTAGCATCCATATGACAGAGAACCCGGGCCGACATGGCTAGTTATAAACCAAAAGTGGCACTAGATTACAGAGACAGGCATCCATGACCCAGCAACGAACGTGTCGGTCATCAACGTATGAACCCAAGTCGTAGCAAGCTACATGGACTTAAAGGAACAACGCGTGACATTTCCCCTAAGGGACAGACACAGGAACGAAGAAGGACACATGCCGGCCAGCCTACGTGTTCCGAGCAGTAGCAAGCTACCAAGGCTCATTGGAATCACTAGGAGGCATTTCCCTGTAAGGTAGGCTACCAAAGGAAAACAACTAGGTGTCGGATCCCACATGTACCAAGCATTTCAACCATACACACAATATGCTCAATATGTGCAAATACAACATTGCATCACAAGAGAACTCTATGACTCAAAGTACTTTATTTAAAAGGCTCCAAGAGCCATACATAACATATCCATACATATAGGGGTCACATGACCCAACACTCAAGTCATACAGTCATACACGCGCAAGCGGAAGCTACATGTCTGAGTACAGACAACTTAGGAAATAAAACAGGCTTGGTGTAGCCTGACTATCTACAAGGCCCTTCACAAGCTCCAGATCTTCGTCTGGGTGTCAAGCTACTCGTCGACGTCAACGTCTATGTAGAACCCATCAGCAGGGGCAGGGTTCTCCTCTGCAATAGTTATTAAGCAAACATGAGTACAAAGGTACTCAGCAAGTCTTACCACAGAACCTATCATACATGCAACATTATCAAAAGGGGGTAGTGGAGTTCATAGCAGAAAGCCAGCTTTGACTCTTGGCTAACCTATACTACAACTCTCAATGGATTGCAAGATGTTATTACGAACACGAGTGCTCTACTCACCACAACAAATACACCACCGAGGATCCTCTTCCGTCATCCTACGGAAGGGCCATCCACGGTACTCACACTTATCTTGAGGCTTTTAGTAGAATCCATCAACTTGTCTATGAACTGTAAGAGTAACCAAGTAGTCCGTACCGCAAACAACGGCTATTCGAATAGATTGATAACCCTGCAGGGGTGTACCTCTTCACACACGCTTCCACCACTTATCGCCGTTTACTCGACATGTACTCGGCAACCTTCAAGCGGAAGCCCAGCGAGGGTGTCGGCCACGACCTGACTAACTACTCAAGTCTCTCGTCCAGGTTTATCGCCTATTTGGGTTCCATCCGTGGGGAGATCCGGCCGGGGTGTCGCTCACGGCCCCAAACGATGTGTACAGGGTTCCCGAGTCACCAAACGGGCAATCGGTACACCGTGCCACGTACCTGTCGCATCACAACCCACCCTGAGGGTCAACGCTGTGCACGACCTCCAGTAAACTATAAATACCAGAAACTAGTTGCAACTCCTGGACAGAGATCAAGGGTAATTAATAAGCCGAGAGGGTCCCTTGGTTTCGGGCCCAATGCATGGTAGTAACTGGAACTTGAACCACACATACAGATCTCGGGTCCTATGTACGGTTCGAATGAAACAACCCACCACGTACTCCTACATGGCCTTTCATCGATACCTTTACCAAGCGTATTCCACACTTCCTTCTCTTTATCGGTATGATCATTTCACTCTGATCCATCACCCAGATGAACCAGACCAGACACAACTCTAAGCATAGCAGGCAACATAAACAAATAGCATGGTGGATCACACATCACATGGCTCAATCAACTCCTACACATGCTAGTGGGTTTCAACTATTTACTGTGGCAATGACAGGTCATGCAAGGGAATAGGGTTCAACTACCGCAGCAGGTTGCAGTTCACACGCTGTTGCCTTAATGCAGTAAAAGAGAGCAGGAGCGAGAAGATTGGGTTTGTATCGGAATGATCAATGATTGCTTGCCTGACAAAGTGGTTGTCGGTTACTGCTCTTCAACTGGATACGCAGCAGTATCCTCGGGAGGAGGACCTAACACAGAGAATAACGGTGATACAATCATTAAACAAACAAATGCAACAATATGATGCATGCTCATGACATGGCAAGATGCATGTGTGTTGGGCTAATGCAACTATAACCAGAAGGGTTTGAGCTTATTTGAATCAAAGATTCAAATTGGCACTTTAGCTATTATTTAAATAAGTGCATTATCATGTTTTAATGTATACAGCAAGGTTAACTTGCTCAAACATGCATGAAACAGGTGCCATTGGAAAGATTGGATTTTTCTGATCATTTTTCATATATAAATCTTTTCCATCTGAGCTACTATTGAATTTATATGATTTTTTGAAGTTTAGGTATTTTCTGGAATTTCCTGAATTATTTTTAAATCTAAAAATCCCAGAAACACCTTTACTGCGTCAGCATGACATCATGCTGGCATCAGTCAGTCAACAGGGCTAGTCCAAGTCAAACCTGACCAGTGGGACCCACTGGTCAATGTCACAGTTAACTAATTAACTAATTAGAATTAAATTAACACCTAAACAAGGTTTGACTTGCAGGCAGGGCCCACATGTCAGTGACCCAGGGGGGTCAAACCCATGGTCAAACAAGTCAAACTCACCGGCGAAGTGACGCCGGCGAGGCCAGACACGGCGGCGTGCTTCGGAAAATGTCCACAGGGCTCGGTTCGAGCCGCGGTTGGGCGCGTTGGAGAGCCCTCGTCGTTGCGCGTCGAACGGTGGTGGTCGCCGGACGTGTGGTGGCCGGAGACGACGGCAACGAGCTCGACGGCGGCGCCGGCGTTCGGGCGTGTGTGCAGACGCGGCGGCAGTGGCCTAGGCAATGTGTGCGTAGTACCTAGCTCGTCTACGTGCTGCGGCGAGCGAGATGGACATGTGCCAGTGACCAAATGGTGAGTTTCGGTGATCAACGGAGCGGCGGCTACACGGCGCAAACGAAGCGGAGAAGAGAGGGGTTCGACGTAGGAGCTCACAGCGGTGCTAACGAGCTCGACGGAGAGGTCGGGGACGCGCTGCAGCTTCTTAATCGACGGCGAGGTGCTCCGGCGATCCGAGGTTGGGGACGACGGCGTGAAGGCGTTGCAGGGCTCCCGGCGATCCGTGGCTCAGCGAGGAGGAAGAGGGCGTCGCGGCGAACCTTTTGGACACGGTCACGGGTCGAGGGGGAGGGTCTAGGTGCGGCAACGGCGAGAGGCGGCGACGAGCGGCTCGGTGGTGAGAGGGAGAGAGCCAGGGGAGGCGACGGGGACAAGGGGAAAGTGCGAGAGGGGTCGGGGCAGCTGCGTGGCGACGTCAGGAGACGTCCAGGCCATCGGGAGGCAGGCAGGCAGGGTGGAGGTGGCCGGGCGCGTGCCGGCGCCCGGCGGCCACACGCGCGGCCTTCTGGCGCGAGGAGGAAGGCGACAGAACGGGGCTGGTGGGCTGGGCCGGCCTGCAACAGTGCTGGGCCCGAGGTAAGTCCTTTCTCTCTTTCTTTTCTTTCCTATTTCTTTTCTGTTTCATTTGTTTTGCAACTTTGTTTAATTATTAAAAATGCCAGAACATTTTTATAACTCATGAAACTTGTCATACCCACTATATATAATATGAACAGTATGGAACATTATAGTTTATGATTATTTGAGCATTTAAAATATTTTATATATAGCATTTAAATGCCTAAGTTCAAATACCATATGCTTTAATCCAGAGCCCTTAGATGTCCTAGAAAATTGTGCACCATTTTTAGCAGAGGTTTGAGACCAAGGCAGAAATGATGAACATTTTTTAATGGCATTTTGGGTACATTGGAAAAGATTTTATCAAACCCTAGTTGTTAGAAGAGGGGTGCTGGGGTTTCTGTCATTCCCATTTCAAGTTTCTTTGATAAGTAAACATGATGCACACTCTAGCTAGCCCTAATGCAAGTGCTTAACTAGGGATGTGACAACTCACCCCCACTTAAAAGAATCGCGTCCCGAGATTCGGGTTCCTCCGGAAAGAGGGTGGGGTACTCAAGTCGAAGACGATCCTCCCTTTCCCAAGTAGCTTCACTCTCGGAATGATGTGACCATTGAACCTTGAGAAACTTGATATTGTGGCGTCGAGTGGTGCGCTCGGTTTGATCAAGAATACGAACGGGGTATTCTCGATATGTGAGATTGTCCTGGAGATCAAGCATTTCGTGGTCCACTCCGCGGATAGGATCCGAGAAGCAACACCTGAGTTGAGAAATGTGGAACACGTCATGAACTCTGGATAGGTGCGGAGGTAGTTCCAATTGGTAGGCAACTTCTCCTCGTTTGGCAAGAATGCGAAAAGGACCGATGTAACGAGGGGCCAATTTGCCTTTGATACCGAAGCGATGGGTTCCCTTAAGAGGAGTAACCCGAAGGTAAGCCTTATCGCCGACTTCAAAAGTCACAGCCTTATGATGACTATCATAGTGGCTCTTCTGGCGAGACTGGGCTATTTTCAATCTCTCACGAACGATGCGAACTTGCTCTTCTGCTTCCTGGATCATATCCGGGCCAAAGAATTGTCTTTCCCCGGTTTCTGACCAGTTAAGAGGTGTTCGACACCTTCGTCCATATAGAACTTCAAAGGGGGCTTTGCCCAAGCTGGCTTGATAACTATTGTTATAAGCGAATTCGGCAAATGGAAGACACTTTTCCCATTCCATACCGAAAGAAATGACAGAGGCTCGAAGCATGTCTTCCAGAATTTGATTGACTCGTTCCACTTGACCACTTGACTGGGGATGGAAGGCAGTACTGAAAGAGAGATGAGTTCCCATAGCATTCTGGAAACTTTCCCAAAATCGTGAAGTGAAGAGACTTCCAGGGTCTGAGTTAATCTCCAACGGCACACCATGAAGTGATACTATCCGAGAGACATACAAGTCTGCTAACTGGCTAGCGGTAATACTCTCTCGAACAGGCAAGAAATGAGCTACTTTAGAGAGGGGGTCGATAACGACGAAGATAGCATTATTCCCTTTCCTGGTCCTGGGAAACCCGGTAATGAAGTCCATACCGACTTTGTCCCATTTCCATTCAGGAATAGCTAAAGGTTGAAGGGTGCCAGGAGGCCGTTGATGCTCTGCCTTGACTCGACGACAAACGTCGCAGTTAGCAATGAATTGAGCGATTTCTCTCTTCATCCGAGTCCACCAGAATCTCTGACGTAGGTCCTGATACATTTTGGTACTACCGGGATGAATTGTGAGAGGAGATTCATGAGCCTCCTTAAGGATCAAACGTCTCAGGTTTCGTACTTTAGGAACCACTAAACGGTTGCTAAAGAATACAACTCCTTGATCATCAATTGAGAAACATCCCGCAACTCCTTTCTTGATGTTCCTCTTAATACGGGAAATTCCCGGATCAACCTTCTGTGCTTTGATGACCTGATCCGTAAGGGTAGGTTCCACCACCAAGGTGGAAAGGAATCCTCGAGGAACAATGTGAAGGTTAAGCTTACGAAATTCCTCGTGGAGAAGTGGTTGTCCTTGTTGTAACATCAAGTTGTTACAATAAGACTTACGACTTAGTGCATCAGCCATAACATTGGCCTTCCCAGGGGTGTAAGTGATTCCTAAGTCGTAATCTGTGAGCAACTCAACCCAACGTCTTTGCCTGAGATTTAGATCCGGTTGGGTGAAGATGTACTCCAAACTTTGATGATCAGTGAAGATTTCACAGCGATTACCAAGGAGGTAATGTCGCCATGTTTTGAGTGCATGGACTACAGCTGCAAGCTCTAGATCATGAGTAGGATAGTTATCCTCATGTGGACGCAACTGTCGAGATGCGTATGCAATCACTTGACGATCTTGCATGAGTATGCAACCTAGTCCTTGTCGCGAGGGTTCGTAGTACATTATAAAATCCTTGGAAAAGTCTGGTGGTACCAGTACAGGTGCAGATGTCAGGCGTCTTTTCAGTTCCTGAAAACTGGACTCGCACTGTGGGGTCCACTCAAACTTTTTATCTTTCTTGAGGAGTTCAGTTAGAGGTTTAGCAACCTTGGAGAAATTTTCGACGAAGCGTCGACAAAAGCTCGCTAAGCCAAGAAAACTCCTAACTTGCTTGACCGATTCAGGGGGAGTCCAATCAAGGACGGCTTGAACTCGCTCGGGATTGACAGCAATACCCTTGCCAGAGATCACGTGACCCAGATAGGTTACTTCCGGCAACCAAAATTCACATTTAGAGAATTTGGCATAAAGGCGGTGCTCTCGAAGTTTCGTCAATACCAGCCTTAAATGCTCGACATGATCTTCCTTGTTCTTGGAATAGATGAGTATATCATCGAGGTATACCACGACGAATTTATCCAAGTACTCCATGAATATAGAATTCATTAACCGAGAAAAGGTAGCTGGGGCATTGGTTAATCCGAAGGACATGACGGTGTACTCATATTGGCCATAACGAGTAACAAAAGCCGTTTTAGGAATGTCCCCGTTCTTGATTTTGATCTGATGGTAACCCAACCTCAAATCCATCTTATAAAAGACTGAGGATCCAGCGAGCTGATCATACAGGTCGTTGATCCTGGGAAGCGGATACTTGTTCTTTATGGTGACCAGATTGATAGGTCGGTAATCTAGAACCATCCGCTCCGTTCCATCCTTCTTCTTGACGAAGAGGACGGGGCAAGCCCAAGGGGAAGAACTAGGACGGATGAAACCTTTTTGCAAGGACTCATCGAGTTGTTTCTTTAGCTCAGCTAATTCTAGTGGTGCCATCTTATAAGGTCTCCTAGAGATTGGGACAGTTCCAGGGATAAGATCTATCACGAACTCGACATCTCTGTCAGGTGGAATTCCTGGCAGTTCTTCTGGAAAAAACATCCGGAAAGTCACGGACTACCGGGATATCTTCGAGTTCTGGTAGAGGGCTGGCATTAAGAGAGTAGAGCTGACGCTCAGCCATTCGGGTCAAGTCATTGACTATCTTGCCGGATGGATGTGTAAGTTGAACGGTCCTAGTATAGCAATCAATCTTGGCGTAATGAGTTGTCATCCAATCCATACCCAAGATGATGTTTATGTCCGAAGACTTGAGAGCGATTAGAGATGCTAGGAAAACAAGTCTATCGACAAGGATTTCATTTCCATGGCTTACCCTAGAGGTTTGCCACTTTGAACCAGGAGTTTGAATAACCATGGAAGTAGGCATGTCACAAAAAGTCATGTTGTTCAATCGAGCATAGCTCTCAGATATGAACGAATGGGATGCTCCAGTATCGAAAAGAACAGATGCCGGATGGCAGTTTACGAGAAGCGTACCAAGGACGACGTTAGGATCCTCATAAGCTTCCTCGGCAGAGACATAGTTGACATGACCACGTGCAGTGGGGATTGGCTTGACATAATTCACCTTGCCGGTTGGCTTACCACGGCCAACGGGTTTTCCTGGTTGGTTCCGAGGACACTCACGCATGTAGTGTCCCGGTTCTCCACACTTGAAGCAAGTCATAGTGCTAGTGCGTGGAGCAAAGTTGGAAGGTGGTACTCCATAGGTCTTAGCAGGTGCAAACTGTTGAGTTGGGCGAGGCGCCTCATAGGATGGCCTCGGTGTGTACTTGGCTGGCAGAGCAGTGTTAGGAACCCACACACGGCGCTTGTGAGAGCCAGAGCTGGATGAGGAACCAAAGTCTCGAGTATGCTTGCGTGTGGCCTCGAAGTCGTTCTGGCCCGTTTCAGCACTGATAGCCTTGTTTACCAACTTCTGGAAGGAAGTGCACTCGTGCAGACGTAGATCTCGGCGGAGTTCAGGGTTGAGTCCCTTGCGGAACCTCGCCTGCTTCTTGGCATCGGTGGATACTTCCTCAGGTGCATAGCGTGCCAAGTTGCCAAACTCGCGACTATAGCCATCCACAGTTAACCGGCCCTGGGTGAAATTGCAGAATTCCTCCCGCTTGCGATCCATGAGACCTTCCGGAATGTGATGTTCACGAAATGCCTCACTGAACTCAACCCAAGTAGTGATTTGGCCAGCAGGACGCATAGCTTCAAAGTTTTCCCACCAAAGACTGGCAGGGCCCTCAAGATGGTAGGCGGCGTAGGTAACCTTGTCAGCTTCGGCCACACGGGCAGAGTGTAGCTTATGGGTGATACTACGTAGCCAGTCATCCGCATCCAGAGGTTCATTGGAGTGATGGAACTTCGGCGGGCACATCTTGATAAAGTCATTGATTGACACCACATCATTCCTTTGACGGAACCCAGTGTTCTGCTCTATGCGTTCCAGCAGACGGTTGGTCTCTCTCTTGTTCCGTTCTGCCTCGAGCATAACTTCCGCCAAGGAGGGTGGCTGGGGCAGATTCCCATCTCTAGCCCCACTAGCCTCACCCTGCTCCTGAGCGGCAGGAGTGTTGCGAGTGTTGACCATCCTAGGAAAACAAAACAACGGTTTAGACAAGGATGGCAAAAATTTGACACAGAAGTGCAGAATGTAATGGATGACACGGAATGCAGAGATGTTCATCCGTACGACATGGTAATATAGAAACTGCTATATATACACCAGTGGTCATACACATTATACATAGTTTAGTACAAGCCAAGGCTAAAGTACAACTGCGGTGAAAGACGATACATCCCATCAGAGGCATTCCAAGCTCCTATACATTATTTAACTACACCTCCGGAACTCAGTACACACTAAGTCATATTCCACAAGACGCGCAGGACTGTGGGAATACAACTACTATAGTACTACTACTACCACGGTCTAACTCAGACATTCCCGTAGTAATCTTCATAAAGATTACCACCTTAGCCTGGAAGTGGAACAGACGGATCTTGAAACTTGCGAGCGCTTGAAGGCTGTGGACCATAGGGACATGGATGTGGCCTCGGTCCCGATGCTGGTGGTAACCGACGCCCACGTGGAGGTGTAATACCCCCAACATCACGCCAATCCATGCGATCAGGCAGACGAGTCCGCACGGGGTACAAATCCCGCATGTCCAGATATCCGGCGTGCACAGCAGGTGCAAGCCGTGTCAAAGTAGTCCAGTGGGCGGATCGAGTGTTATACAGCTCCATTCGGAGGGCACGGACCTCACGGTCCCTATCCTCCAGCATCTGAATAGTAGTCTGAAGCAGTGGCTCTTCATGAGCAGCATCAGTATACAAACTAGTGTAGTAGCCTTCCTCTCCGGGAAGTGAGGCTGGCATGTAACAGAACTCAGTGTTCAGCAACAGGGCATGCCTAGCCCGGAGAATGGTCATCGAATAGGCGGCATCCTGTACTGCCATCTCGATGGTAACCCCGAGTCCATAAGACCAATGGATGGGGTCGTTAGCTCCGGGATATGAGGGGTATATCCGGACTGTGCAGAAATACTGACTCTGATTGAAATCCCGGTACTGTTCCTCCACGGTGTACTCAGGATACCAGCGATAACCGGTCTCAGTCAGCACACGGACTAGCATGGCTGTGTGACCGGGCACATTAAAGCACCGAGTCAAATGAACCACTTGGTGAGGGGTGCGGCCAGACATCTGAAACACGAAGTAATGCAAAGGCATTAGTGTTTCTGGAAGAAATCGGACAGCATAACAATTGTAAATGCTCAAACAAAGATTTGAGACATCATACAAATGATAGCATAGCCACTCAACAATTCCATATCAAGGTTCTGGGTCCAACAATCATCATACTAAAAGGATAGAAACTGAACTGAGGCTTGAAACCAACAATCCTAAGAGTCTACGGATTAGTAACACGTGAACCTAGTAAGGATAAGAGGCCTAGTCCTAAATCCCCGTAGAAAGAATAGACTGACTCAGATCAGAAGGGCATAAGGTAAAGAAGTAACAAGAGCCTTACGTTCCCTTCCACAATCAATTCCCCTACATATAACTAAGAATTTTTTTAGACTCAACATCGACCAGTTTGGATTGAGAAACCTACAGGCAGTCCAGCTCTGATGCCAACGCTCTCAGGACCCCGATCCTAAGTCACACCGATCTAGCTGTAACACGTCATATCACTTTGCGGCCTCACGCACGGTAACCCCACGGGTGCCATCTTACCTGGCCCGGGACCGTTTGCGCATTTTGGCACACGTATATGACAGTGTCGCTAGCATCCATATGACAGAGAACCCGGGCCGACATGGCTAGTTATAAACCAAAAGTGGCACTAGATTACAGAGACAGGCATCCATGACCCAGCAACGAACGTGTCGTTCATCAACGTATGAACCCAAGTCGTAGCAAGCTACATGGACTTAAAGGAACAACGCGTGACACTTCCCCTAAGGGACAGACACAGGAACGAAGAAGGACACATGCCGGCCAGCCTACATGTTCCGAGCAGTAGCAAGCTACCAAGGCTCATTGGAATCACTAGGAGGCATTTCCCTGTAAGGTAGGCTACCAAAGGAAAACAACTAGGTGTCGGATCCCACACATACCAAGCATTTCAACCATACACACAATATGCTCAATATGTGCAAATACAACATTGCATCACAACAGAACTCTATGACTCAAAGTACTTTATTTAAAAGGCTCCAAGAGCCATACATAACATATCCATACAGATAGGTGTCACATGACCCAACACTCAAGTCATACAGTCATACAAGCACAAGCGGAAGCTACATGTCTGAGTACAGACAACTTAGGAAATAAAACAGGCTTGGTGTAGCCTGACTATCTACAAGGCCCTTCACAAGCTCCAGATCTCCGTCTGGGTGTCAAGCTACTCGTCGACGTCAACGTCTATGTAGAACCCATCAGCAGGGGCAGGGTTCTCCTCTGCAAAAGTTATTAAGCAAACATGAGTACAAAGGTACTCAGCAAGTCTTACCACAGAACCTATCATACATGCAACATTATCAAAAGGGGGTAGTGGAGTTCATAGCAGAAAGCCAGCTTTGACTCTTGGCTAACCTATACTACAACTCTCAACGGATTGCAAGATGTTATTACGAACACGAGTCCTCTACTCACCACAACAAATACACCACCGAGGATCCTCTTCCGTCATCCTACGGAAGGGCCATCCACGGTACTCACACTTATCTTGAGGATTTCAGTAGAATCCATCAACTTGTCTATGAACTGTAAGAGTAACCAAGTAGTCCGTACCGCGAACAACGGCTATTCGAATAGATTGATAACCCTGCAGGGGTGTACCTCTTCACACACACTTCCACCACTTATTGCCGTTTACTCGACATGTACTCGGCAACCTTCAAGCGGAAGCCCAGCGAGGGTGTCAGCCACGACCTGACTAACTACTCAAGTCTCTCGTCCAGGTTTATCGCCTATTTGGGTTCCATCCGTGGGGAGATCCGTCCGGGGTGTCGCTCACGGCCCCAAACGATGTGTACAGGGTTCCCGAGTCACCAAACGGGCAACCGGTACACCGTGCCACGTACCTGTCGCATCACAACCCACCCCGAGGGTCAGCGCTGTGCACGACCTCCAGTAAACTATAAACACCAGAAACTAGTTGCAACTCCTGGACAGAGATCGAGGGTAATTAATAAGCCGAGAGGGTCCATTGGTTTCGGGCCCAATGCATGGTAGTAACTGGAACTTGAACCACACATACAGATCTCGGGTCCTATGTACGGTTCCAATGAAACAACCCACCACGTACTCCTACATGGCCTTTCATCGATACCTTTACCAAGCGTATTCCACACTTCCTTCTCTTTATCAGTATGATCATTTCACTCTGATCCATCACCCAGATGAACCAGACCAGACACAACTCTAAGCATAGCAGGCAACATAAACAAATAGCATGGTGGATCACACATCACATGGCTCAATCAACTCCTACACATGCTAGTGGGTTTCAACTATTTACTGTGGCAATGACAGGTCATGCAAGGGAATAGGGTTCAACTACCGCAGCAAGTAGCAGTTCACACGATGTTGCCTTAATGCAGTAAAAGAGAGCAGGAGCGAGAAGATTGGGTTTGTATCAGAATGATCAATGATTGCTTGCCTGACAAAGTGGTTGTCGGGTACTGCTCTTCAACTGGATACGCAGCAGTATCCTCGGGAGCAGGACCTAACACAGAGAATACCAGCGATACAATCATTAAACAAACAAATGCAACAATATGATGCATGCTCATGACATGGCAAGATGCATGTGTGTT
This sequence comes from Secale cereale, assembly GCA_902687465.1. NCBI lineage: Eukaryota > Viridiplantae > Streptophyta > Magnoliopsida > Poales > Poaceae > Secale > Secale cereale. The sequence goes on from LR738713.1 coordinate 402,091,361, forward strand.
GGGCTAATGCAACTATAACCAAAAGGGTTTGAGCTTATTTGAATCAAAGATTCAAATTGGCACTTTAGCTATTATTTAAATAAGTGCATTATCATGTTTAATGTATACAGCAAGGTTATCTTGCTCAAACATGCATGAAACCAGTGCCATTGGAAAGATTGGATTTTTCTGATCATTTTTCATATATAAATCTTTTCCATCTGAGCTACTGTTGAATTTATATTATTTTTTGAAGTTTAGGCATTTTCTGGAATTTCCTGAATTATTTTTAAATCTAAAAATCCCAGAAAAACCTTTACTGCGTCAGCATGACATCATGCTGGCGTCAGTCAGTCAACAGGGCTAGTCCAAGTCAAACCTGACCAGTGGGACCCACAGGTCAGTGTCACAGTTAACTAATTAACTAATTAGAATTAAATTAACACCTAAACTAGGTTTGACTTGCAGGCAGGGCCCACATGTCAGTGACCCAGGGGGGTCAAACCCGTGGTCAAACAAGTCAAACTCACCGGCGAAGTGACGCCGGCGAGGCCAGACACGGCGGCGTGCTTCGGAAAATGTCCACAGAGCTCGGTTCGAGCCGCGGTTGGGCGCATTGGAGAGCCCTCGTCGTTGCGCGTCGAACGGTGGTGGTCGCCGGACGTGTGGTGGCCGGAGACGACAGCAACGAGCTCGACGGCGGCGCCGGCGTTCGGGCGTGTGTGCAGACGCGGCTGCAGTGGCCTAGGCGATGCGTGTGTAGTACCTAGCTCGTCTACGTGCTGCGGCGAGCGAGATGGACATGTGCCAGTGACCAAATGGTCACCGGAGCATTGCCGGCGGCGAGCACGGCGGCGGTAAGTTTCGGTGATCAACGGAGCGGCGGCTACACGGCGCAAACGAAGCGGAGAAGAGAGGGGTTCGGCGTAGGAGCTCACAGCGGTGCTAACGAGCTCGACGGAGAGGTCGGGGACGCGCTGCAGCTTCTTAATCGACGGCGAGGTGCTCCGGCGATCCGAGGTTGGGGACGACGGCGTGAAGGCGTTGCAGGGCTCCCGGCGATCCGTGGCTCAGCGAGGAGGAAGAGGGCGTCGCGGCGAACCTTTTGCACACGGTCACGGGTCGAGGGGGAGGGTCTAGGTGCGGCAACGGGGAGCGGCGGCGACGAGCGGCTCAGTGGTGAGAGGGAGAGAGCCAGGGGAGGCGACGGGGACGAGGGGAAAGTGCGAGAGGGGTCGGGGCAGCTGCATGGCGACGTCAGGAGACGTCCAGGCCGTCGGGAGGCAGGCAGGCAGGGTGGAGGTGGCCGGGCGCGTGCTGGCGCGCGGCGGCCACACGCGCTGCCTTCTGGGGCGAGGAGGAAGGCGACAGAACGGGGCTGGTGGGCTGGGCCGGCCTGCAACAGTGCTGGGCCCGAGGTAAGTCCTTTCTCTCTTTCTTTTCTTTCCTATTTCTTTTCTGTTTCATTTGTTTTGCAACTTTGTTTAATTAATAAAAATGCCAGAACATTTTTATAACTCATGAAACTTGTCATGCCCACTGTATATAATATGAACAGTATGGAACATTATAGTTTATGATTATTTGAGCATTTAAAATATTTTATAGCATTTAAATGCCCAAGTTCAAATACCTTATGATTTAATCCAGAGCCCTTAGATGTCCTAGAAAATTGTGCACCATTTTTAGCAGAGGTTTGAGACCAAGGTAGAAATGATGAACATTTTTGAATGGCATTTTGGGTACATTGGAAAAGATTTTATCAAACCCTAGTTGTTAGAAGAGGGGTGCTGGGGTTTCTGTCATTCCCATTTCAAGTTTCTTTGATAAGTAGACATGATGCACACTCTAGCTAGCCCTAATGCAAGTGCTTAACTAGGGATGTGACAACTCACCCCCACTTAAAAGAATCGCGTCCCGAGATTCGGGTTCCTCCGGAAAGAGGGCGGGGTACTCAAGTCGAAGACGATCCTCCCTTTCCCAAGTAGCTTCACTCTCGGAATGATGTGATCATTGAACCTTGAGAAACTTGATATTGTGGCGTCGATTGGTGCGCTCGGTTTGATCAAGAATACGAACGGGGTATTCTCGATATGTGAGGTTGTCCTGGAGATCAAGCGTTTCGTGGTCCACTCCGCGGATAGGATCCGAGAAGCAACGCCTGAGTTGAGAAACGTGGAACACGTCATGAACTCTAGATATGTGCGGAGGTAGTTCCAATTGGTAGGCAACTTCTCCTCGTTTCGCAAGAATGCGAAAAGGACCAATGTAACGAGGGGCCAATTTGCCTTTGATACCGAAGCGATGGGTTCCCTTAAGAGGAGTAACCCGAAGGTAAGCCTTATCGCCGACTTCAAAAGTCACAGCCTTATGATGACTATCATAGTGGCTCTTCTGGCGAGACTGGGCTATTTTCAATCTCTCACGAACGATGCGAACCTGCTCTTCTGCTTCCTGGATCATATCCGGGCCAAAGAATTGTCTTTCCCCAGTTTCTGACCAGTTAAGAGGTGTTCGACACCTTCGTCCATATAGAACTTCAAAGGGGGCTTTGCCCAAGCTGGCTTGATAACTATTGTTATAAGCGAATTCGGCAAATGGAAGACACTTTTCCCATTCCATACCGAAAGAAATGACAGAGGCTCGAAGCATGTCTTCCAGAATTTGATTGACTCGTTCCACTTGACCACTTGACTCGGGATGGAAGGCAGTACTGAAAGAGAGATGAGCTCCCATAGCATTCTGGAAACTTTCCCAAAATCGTGAAGTGAAGAGACTTCCAGGGTCTGAGTTAATCTCCAACTGCACACCATGAAGTGATACTATCCGAGAGACATACAAGTCTGCTAACTGGCTAGCGGTAATACTCTCTCGAACAGGCAAGAAATGAGCTACTTTAGAGAGGCGGTCGATAACGACGAAGATAGCATTATTCCCTTTCCTGGTCCTGGGAAACCCGGTAATGAAGTCCATACCGACTTTGTCCCATTTCCATTCAGGAATAGCTAAAGGTTGAAGGGTGCCAGGAGGCCGTTGATGCTCTGCCTTGACTCGACGACAAACGTCGCAGTTAGCAATGAATTGAGCGATTTCTCTCTTCATCCTAGTCCACCAGAATCTCTGACGTAGATCCTGATACATTTTGGTACTACCGGGATGAATTGTGAGAGGAGATTCATGAGCCTCCTTAAGGATCAAACGTCTCAGGTTTCGTACTTTAGGAACCACTAAACGGTTGCTAAAGAATACAACTCCTTGATCATCAATTGAGAAACATCCCGCAACTCCTTTCTTGATGTTCCTCTTATTACGGGAAATTCCCGGATCAACCTTCTGTGCTTTGATGACCTGATCCGTAAGGGTAGGTTCCGCCACCAAGGTGGAAAGGAATCCTCGAGGAACAATGTGAAGGTTAAGCTTACGAAATTCCTCGTGGAGAAGTGGTTGTCCTTGTTGTAACATCAAGTTGTTACAATAAGACTTACGACTTAGTGCATCAGCCATAACATTGGCCTTCCCAGGGGTGTAAGTGATTCCTAAGTCGTAATCTGTGAGCAACTCAACCCAACGTCTTTGCCTGAGATTTAGATCCGGTTGGGTGAAGATGTACTCCAAACTTTGATGATCAGTGAAGATTTCACAGCGATTACCAAGGAGGTAATGTCGCCATGTTTTGAGTGCATGGACTACAGCTGCAAGCTCTAGATCATGAGTAGGATAGTTATCCTCATGTGGACGCAACTGTCGAGATGCGTATGCAATCACTTGACGATCTTGCATGAGTATGCAACCTAGTCCTTGTCGCGAGGGTTCGCAGTACATTATAAAATCCTTGGAAAAGTCTGGTGGTACCAGTACAGGTGCAGATGTCAGGCGTCTTTTCAGTTCCTGAAAACTGGACTCGCACTGTGGGGTCCACTCAAACTTTTTATCTTTCTTGAGGAGTTCAGTTAGAGGTTTAGCAACCTTGGAGAAATTTTCAACGAAGCGTCGACAATAGCTCGCTAAGCCAAGAAAACTCCTAACTTGCTTGACCGATTCAGGGGGAGTCCAATCAAGGACGGCTTGAACTCGCTCGGGATTGACAGCAATACCCTTGCCAGAGATCATGTGACCCAGATAGGTTACTTCCGGCAACCAAAATTCACATTTAGAGAATTTGGCATAAAGGCGGTGCTCTCGAAGTTTCGTCAATACCAGCCTTAAATGCTCGACATGATCTTCCTTGTTCTTGGAATAGATGAGTATATCATCGAGGTATACCACGACGAATTTATCCAAGTACTCCATGAATATAGAATTCATTAACCGAGAAAAGGTAGCTGGGGCATTGGTTAATCCGAAGGACATGATGGTGTACTCATATTGGCCATAACGAGTAACAAAAGCCGTTTTAGGAATGTCCCCGTTCTTGATTTTGATCTGATGGTAACCCAACCTCAAATCCATCTTATAAAAGAATGAGGATCCAGCGAGCTGATCATATAGGTCGTTGATCCTGGGAAGCGGATACTTGTTCTTTATGGTGACCAGATTGACAGGTCGGTAATCTAGAACCATCCGCTCCGTTCCATCCTTCTTCTTGACGAATAGGACGGGGCAAGCCCAAGGGGAAGAACTAGGACGGATGAAACCTTTTTGCAAGGACTCATCGAGTTGTTTCTTTAGCTCAGCTAATTCTAGTGGTGCCATCTTATAAGGTCTCCTAGAGATTGGGATGGTTCCAGGGATAAGATCTATCACGAACTCGACATCTCTGTCAGGTGGAATTCCTGGCAGTTCTTCTGGAAAAAACATCCGGAAAGTCACGGACTACCGGGATATCTTCGAGTTCTGGTAGAGGGCTGGCATTAAGAGAGTAGAGCTGACGCTCAGCCATTCGGGTCAAGTCATTGACTATCTTGCCGGATGGATGTGTAAGTTGAACGGTCCTAGTATAGCAATCAATCTTGGCGTAATGAGTTGTCATCCAATCCATACCCAAGATGATGTTTATGTCCGAGGACTTGAGAGCGATTAGAGATGCTAGGAAAACAAGTCTATCGACAAGGATTTCATTTCCATGGCTTACCCTAGAGGTTTGCCACTTTGAACCAGGAGTTTGAATAACCATGGAAGTAGGCATGTCACAAAAAGTCATGTTGTGCAATCGAGCATAGCTCTCAGATATGAACAAATGGGATGCTCCAGTATCGAAAAGAACAGATGCCGGATGGCAGTTTACGAGAAGCGTACCAAGGACGACGTTAGGATCCTCATAAGCTTCCTCGGCAGAGACATAGTTGACATGACCACGTGCAGTGGGGATTGGCTTGACATAATTCACCTTGCCGGTTGGCTTACCACGGCCAATGGGTTTTCCTGGTTGGTTCTGAGGACACTCACGCATGTAGTGTCCCGGTTCTCCACACTTGAAGCAAGTCACAGTGCTAGTGCGTGGAGCAAAGTTGGAAGGTGGTCCTCCATAGGTCTTAGCAGGTGCAAACTGTTGAGTTCGGCGAGGCGCCTCATAGGATGGCCTCGGTGTGTACTTGGGTGGCAGAGCAGTGTTAGGAACCCACACACGGCGCTTGTGAGAGCCAGATCCGGATGTGGAACCAAAGTCTCGAGTATGCTTGCGTGTGGCCTCGAAGTCGGTCTGGCCCGTTTCAGCACTGATAGCCTTGTTTACCAACTTCTGGAAGGAAGTGCACTCGTGCAGACGTAGATCTCGGCGGAGTTCAGGGCTGAGTCCCTTGCGGAACCTCGCCTGCTTCTTGGCATCGGTGGATACTTCCTCAGGTGCATAGCGTTCCAAGTTTCCAAACTCGCGACTATAGCCATCCACAGTTAACCGGCCCTGGGTGAAATTGCAGAATTCCTCCCGCTTGCGACCCATGAGACCTTCCGGAATGTGATGTTCACGGAATGCCTCACTGAACTCAACCCAAGTAGTGATTTGGCCAGAGGACGCATAGCTTCAAAGTTTTCCCACCAAAGACTGGCAGGGCCCTCAAGATGGTAGGCGGCATAGGTAACCTTGTCAGCTTCGGCCACACGGGCAGAGTGTAGCTTATGGGTGATACTACGTAGCCAGTCATCCGCATCCAGAGGTTCATTGGAGTGATGGAACTTCGGCGGGCACATCTTGATAAAGTCATTGATTGACACCACGTCATTCCTCTGACGGAACCCAGTGTTCTGCTCTATGCGTTCCAGCAGACGGTTGGTCTCTCTCTTGTTCCGTTCTGCCTCGAGCATAACTTCCGCCAAGGAGGGTGGCTGGGGCAGATTCCCATCTCTAGCCCCACTAGCCTCACCCTGCTCCTGAGCAGCAGGAGTGTTGCGAGTGTTGACCATACTAGGAAAACAAAACAACGGTTTAGGGATGGCAAAAATTTGACACAGAAGTGCAGAATGTAATGGATGACACGGAATGCAGAGATGTTCATCCGTACGACATGGTAATATAGAAACTGCTATATATACACCAGTGGTCATACACACCATACATAGTTTAGTACAAGCCAAGGCTAAAGTACAACTGCGGTGAAAGACGATACATCCCATCAGAGGCATTCCAAGCTCCTATACATTATTTAACTACACCTCCGGAACTCAGTACACACTAAGTCATATTCCACAAGACGCGCAGGACTGTGGGAATACAACTACTACAATACTACTACTACCACGGTCTAACTCAGACATTCCCGTAGTAATCTTCGTAAAGATTACCACCGTAGCCTGGAAGTGGAACAGACGGATCTTGAAACTCGCGAGCGCTTGAAGGCTGTGGACCATAGGGACATGGATGTGGCCTCGGTCCCGATGCTGGTGGTAACCGACGCCCACGTGGAGGTGTAATACCCCCAACGTCACGCCAATCCATGCGATCAGGCAGACGAGTCTGCACGGGGTACAAATCCCGCATGTCCAGATATCCGGCGTGCACAGCAGGTGCAAGCCGTGTCAAAGTAGTCCAGTGGGCGGCTCGAGTGTTATACAGCTCCATTCGGAGGGCACGGACCTCACGGTCCCTATCCTCCAGCATCTGAACAGTAGTCTGAAGCAGTGGCTCTTCATGAGCAGCATCAGTATACAGACTAGTGTAGTAGCCTTCCTCTCCGGGAAGTGAGGCTGGCATGTAACAGAACTCAGTGTTCAGCAACAGGGCATGCCTAGCCCGGAGAATGGTCATCATCGAGTAGGCGGCATCCTGTACTGCCATCTCGATGGTAACCCCGAGTCCATAAGACCAATGGATGGGGTCGTTAGCTCCGGGATATGAGCGGTATATTCGGACTGTGCAGAAATACTGACTCTGATTGAAATCCCGGTACTGTTCCTCCACGGTGTACTCAGGATACCAGCGATAACCGGTCTCAGTCAACACACGGACTAGCATGGCCGTGTGATCGGGCACATTAATGCACCGAGTCAAACGAACCACTTGGTGAGGGGTGCGGCCAGACATCTGAAACACGAAGTAATGCAAAGGCATTAGTGTTTCTGGAAGAAATCGGACAGCATAACAACTGTAAATGCTCAAACAAAGATTTGAGACATCATACAAATGATAGCATAGCCACTCAACAATTCCATATCAAGGTTCCGGGTCCAACAATCATCATACTAAAAGGATAGAAACTGAACTGAGGCTTGAAACCAACAATCCTAAGAGTCTACGGATTAGTAACATGTGAACCTAGTAAGGATAAGAGGCCTAGTCCTAAATCCCCGTAGAAAGAATAGACTGACTCAGATCAGAAGGGCATAAGGTAAAGAAGTAAAAAGAGCCTTACGTTCCCTTCCACAATTAATTCCCCTACATATAACTAAGAATTTTTCTAGACTCAACATCGACCAGTTTGGCTTGAGAAACCTACAGGCAGTCCAGCTCTGATGCCAACGCTGTCAAGACCCCGATCCTAATTCACACCGATCTAGCTGTAACACGTCATATCACTTTGCGGCCTCACGCACGGTAACCCCACGGGTGCCATCTTACCTGGCCCGGGACCGTTTGCGCATTTTGGCACACGTATATGACAGTGTCGCTAGCATCCATATGACAGAGAACCCGGGCCGACATGGCTAGTTATAAACCAAAAGTGGCACTAGATTACAGAGACAGGCATCCATGACCCAGCAACGAACGTGTCGGTCATCAACGTGTGAACCCAAGTCGTAGCAAGCTACATGGACTTAAAGGAACAACGCGTGACATTTCCCCTAAGGGACAGACACAGGAACGAAGAAGGACACATGCCGGCCAGCCTACGTGTTCCGAGCAGTAGCAAGCTACCAAGGCTCATTGGAATCACTAGGAGGCATTTCCCTGTAAGGTAGGCTACCAAAGGAAAACAACTAGGTGTCGGATCCCACACATACCAAGCATTTCAACCATACACACAATATGCTCAATATGTGCAAATACAACATTGCATCACAACAGAACTCTATGACTCAAAGTACTTTATTTAAAAGGCTCCAAGAGCCATACATAACATATCCATACAGATAGGGGTCACATGACCCAACACTCAAGTCATACAGTCATACAAGCACAAGCGGAAGCTATATGTCTGAGTACAGACAACTTAGGAAATAAAACAGGCTTGGTGTAGCCTGACTATCTACAAGGCCCTTCACAAGCTCCAGATCTCCGTTTGGGTGTCAAGCTACTCGTCGACGTCAACGTCTATGTAGAACCCATCAGCAGGGGCAGGGTTCTCCTCTGCAACAGTTATTAAGCAAACGTGAGTACAAAGGTACTCGGCAAGTCTTACCACAGAACCTATCATACATGCAACATTATCAAAAGGGGGTAGTGGAGTTCATAGCAGAAAGCCAGCTTTGACTCTTGGCTAACCTATACTACAACTCTCAACGGATTGCGAGATGTTATTACGAACACGAGTCCTCTACTCACCACAACAAATACACCACCGAGGATCCTCTTCCGTCATCCTACGGAAGGGCCATCCACGGTACTCACACTTATCTTGAGGATTTTAGTAGAATCCATCAACTTGTCTATGAACTGTAAGAGTAACCAAGTAGTCCGTACCGCGAACAACGGCTATTCGAATAGATTGATAACCCTGCAGGGGTGTACCTGTTCACACACGCTTCCACCACTTATCGCCGTTTACTCGACATGTACTCGGCAACCTTCAAGCGGAAGCCCAGCGAGGGTGTCGGCCACGACCTGACTAACTACTCAAGTCTCTCGTCCAGGTTTATCGCCTATTTGGGTTCCATCCGTGGGGAGATCCGGCCGGGGTGTCGCTCACGGCCCCAAACGATGTGTACAGGGTTCCCGAGTCACCAAACGGGCAACCGGTACACCGTGCCACGTACCTGTCGCATCACAACCCACCGCGAGGGTCAGCGCTGCGCACGACCTCTAGTAAACTATAAACACCAGAAACTAGTTGCAACTCCTCGACAGAGATCGAGGGTAATTAATAAGCCGAGAGGGTCCATTGGTTTCGGGCCCAATGCATGGTAGTAACTGGAACTTGAACCACACATACAGATCTTGGGTCCTATGTACGGTTCCAATGAAACAACCCACCACGTACTCCTACATGTCCTTTCATCGATACCTTTACCAAGCATATTCCACACTTCCTTCTCTTTATCGGTATGATCATTTCACTCTGATCCATCACCCAGATGAACTAGACCAGACACAACTCTAAGCATAGCAGGCAACATAAACAAATAGCATGGTGGATCACACAACACATGGCTCAATCAACTCCTACACATGCTAGTGGGTTTCAACTATTTACTGTGGCAATGACAGGTCATGCAAGGGAAAAGGGTTCAACTACCGCAGCAAGTAGCAGTTCACACGTTGTTGCCTTAATGCAGTAAAAGAGAGCAGGAGCGAGAAGATTGGGTTTGTATCGGAATGATCAATGATTGCTTGCCTGACAAAGTGGTTGTCGGGTACTGCTCTTCAACTGGATACGCAGCAGTATCCTCGGGAGCAGGACCTAACACAGAGAATACCGGCGATACAATCATTAAACAAACAAATGCAATAATATGATGCATGCTCATGACATGGCAAGATGCATGTGTGTTGGGCTAATGCAACTATAACCAGAAGGGTTTGAGCTTATTTGAATCAAAGATTCAAATTGGCACTTTAGCTATTATTTAAATAAGTGCATTATCATGTTTTAATGTATACAGCAAGGTTAACTTGCTCAAACATGCATGAAACCAGTGCCATTGGAAAGATTGGATTTTTTTGATCATTTTTCATATATAAATCTTTTCCATCTGAGCTACTGTTGAATTTATATGATTTTTTGAAGTTTAGGCATTTTCTGGATTTTCCTGAATTATTTTTAAATCTAAAAATCCCAGAAAAACCTTTACTACGTCAGCATGACATCATGCTGGCGTCAGTCAGTCAACAGGGCTAGTCCAAGTCAAACCTGACCAGTGGGACCCACTGGTCAGTGTCACAGTTAACTAATTAACTAATTAGAATTAAATTAACACCTAAACTAGGTTTGACTTGCAGGCAGGGCCCACATGTCAGTGACCCAGGGGGGTCAAACCCGTGGTCAAACAAGTCAAACTCACTGGCGAAGTGATGCCGGCGAGGCCAGACACGGCGGCGTGCTTCGGAAAATGTCCACAGGGCTCGGTTCGAGCCGCAGTTGGGCGCGTTGGAGAGCCCTCGTCGTTGTGCGTCGAACGGTGGTGGTCGCCGGACCTGTGGTGGCCGGAGACGATGGCAACGAGCTCGACGGCGGCGCCGGTGTTCGGGCGTGTGCGCAGACGCGGCTGCAGTGGCCTAGACGATGCGTGCGTAGTACCTAGCTCGTCTACGTGCTGCGGCGAGCGAGATGGACATGTGCCAGTGACCAAATGGTCACCGGAGCATCGCCGGCGGCGAGCACGGCGGCGGTGAGTTTCGGTGATCAACGGAGCGGCGGCTACACGGCGCAAACGAAGCGGAGAAGAGAGGGGTTCGGCGTAGGAGCTCACAGCGGTGCTAACGAGCTCGATGGAGAGGTCGGGGACGCGCTGCAGCTTCTCAATCGACGGCGAGGTGCTCCGGCGATCTGAGGTTGGGGACGACGGCGTGAAGGTGTTGCAGGGCTCCCGGCAATCCGTGGCTCAGCGAGGAGGAAGAGGGCGTCGCGGCGAACCTTTTGGACACGGTCACGGGTCGAGGGGGAGGGTCTAGGTGCGGCAACGGCGAGCGGCGGCGACGAGCGGCTCGGTGGTGAGAGGGAGATAGCCAGGGGAGGCGACGGGGACGAGGGGAAAGTGCGAGAGGGGTCGGGGCAGCTACGTGGCGACGTCAGGAGACGTCCAGGCCGTCGGGAGGCAGGCAGGCAGGGTGGAGGTGGCCGGGCGCGTGCCGGCGCGCGGCGGCCACACGCGCTGCCTTCTGGCGCGAGGAGGAAGGCGACAGAACGGGGCTGGTGGGCTGGGCCGACCTGCAACAGTGCTGGGCCCGAGGTAAGTCCTTTCTCTCTTTCTTTTCTTTCCTATTTCTTTTCTGTTTTATTTGTTTTGCAACTTTGTTTAATTAATAAAAATGCCAGAACATTTTTATAACTCATGAAACTTGTCATGCCCACTTTATATAATATGAACAGTATGGAACATTATAGTTTATGATTATTTGAGCATTTAAAATATTTTATAGCATTTAAATGCCCAAGTTCAAATACCATATGATTTAATCCAGAGCCCTTAGATGTCCTAGAAAATTGTGCACCATTTTTAGCAGAGGTTTGAGACCAAGGCAGAAATGATGAACATTTTTGAAGGGCATTTTGGGTACATTGGAAAAGATTTTATCAAACCCTAGTTGTTAGAAGAGGGGTGCTGGGGTTTCTGTCATTCCCATTTCAAGTTTCTTTGATAAGTAAACATGATGCACACTCTAGCTAGCCCTAATGCAAGTGCTTAACTAGGAATGTGACACTCATTGTCATGATGTTTGAGTGCGGTAGACTATTTATCTCTTTCTCCGAAGTTGCTATGTGGCTGTTAATTTCAGCTTGTGCATGTTTATTGTTTCGGGTGTAACTTTTAGCCCGTTGCTCCGTTTTGAGCAAGTCCTATATGTAACTTGTGTGATTTTGCATGTAGATTCATATTATCCTCTTGTTATCATGTTTTGAAGCATTTTGCTTGATGCATATTGTTGTGCTGTAACACTGTGCTTCCTATGTAGACTTTCTGTGCTTCCATAGTGCATCTGTTTTGCTTCCTTAGTGCATCAGTCATGCATCCAGTAATTTTTTCTGCGCATTGCATCTTGTTTGATTTCGTGCCTTGTGTGTTTGTGTTGAGTAGAGACGGAAGCTGAGTACGAGTACGAGAACGAGGTTACTACCGAGGTTGAGAACGAGGAGCTCTCTTACGATCCCATCGACAACTCTTCAGGCAAGATGACCGAATCCGGAAACCATTACTATCTTTGCCTATTGCTAGAAGTATCGCTCTATAGTTTTGCCTCGATGCCCATGTTTTTCCTGTCATCCTCCTATTGTAACCATGAACCTGTTTAACCACCCTACCTACGCAAACCGTTGATTGGCTATACGTAGGCTTCGCTCAGCCCCTCTTATAGCATTGTTAGTTGCAGGAGAAGATTGAAGATTCTTGCTTCTTGTTGAAGCTTGTTGGGATATCACACTATATTAATTAATAAATGAAAGCATCTATATATTGGTAATGGGTGGAAGGCTAAGCCTTTTGCTTGGTGTTTTGTTCCACTCATGCCGCTAGGAACCGTATAAACCGGTGTTATTTTCCTTGATTATGCGTTCCTCCCACGGTTGGGGTTATGGGACCCCCTCGATAAACCGCTAAGTGCTAAGTCTTTTCCAGCAAGTCCCAACATTGGTACTATTTTCCTAATAACTAAAACATGCATAGGGTCTTGCAAACCCGAGTTCTTAATCAACAACCCCGGGCCAGTGCTCCACATGAGTGTTGGTCCGAACTGGGGGTCCTGCAGGGCCACCACGAGGAAACTCGAGGATTGGTAAAAACCTGTAGCATCACCCATCCGGTCGTGGCCTGAGACTAGATACGCGCGGCTACTGTCAGGGTGTCGGCACGCCGGGAGGATTTGCTGGATTAGCCTTACCTTAGTCGGAGTATCTTGAGCACGGGATTCCGAGGATACTCGGGCCTTCCCACCTTGGAGTTGCGACTCCGCGGATCGTGGGCTTGTCATGGGCCAAGTTGGAACACCCCTGCAGGGTTATGAACTTTCGAAAGCCGTGCCCGCGGTTATGTGGCAGATGGGAATTTGTTAATATCCGGTTGTAGAAAACTTGACACCATGTTCCAATACACTACCAGCGTGAGTACCGTGATGGTCATTTTTCGAAAGGGATTCGGGAAGTGAACATGGTGGGGTTATGTTTGACTTGCTAGTTAAGATCACTTCGTGATCATCTCTCGACCGAGGCACCTTCTCTTCTCGCTCTCTTTTACGTAAGCTAGTGCTAGTGCTGCTGCAACCTCTTGTTCTTTCTTCAGCCTTGTTCCACACCCAAGGCTTGAATAGTCGTGTTACCCGGGAACCGGATTGCTGAGTCCTCTGTGGCTCACAGTTACTTCACCACACCAGATGCAGGTACTATGGTGAGCTACACAGGCGATGGCACTGAGCTAGACTGGGAGTACGACGAGGAGCGTAGCCGTTACTATGTGAACTATCCGGTTGATCAGTAGAGCTTCTACTAGGATTCGATCTAGACATGTGGTTTAAGTTATGTTTGGTATCTTGTCATTTGGATCTTTACCCTTAGATGGGCTGTGATGTTTATTAGGATGATGATTGGATATGTAATGAATTTGTGTGACGTGGCGAGTGTAAGCCAACTATCTTTTCCGCTTTCATCCCTATTTTTACATGAGATGTGCAAAGGTACCAAACTTGTGATCATTCCAGAATGGGCTTATATCTTTAAGTCGTGCCTCGACACGTAGGAGATACAGTCCCATCCTGGGCATTACAAGTTGGTATTCAGAGCCTTCTCCGACCTAGAAGCCCCCACTGATTGATCGAATCGTTGACGGTTGAGTCTAGGCACACACTTAAAATGTTTTGAGTCCTATAGTTATATCGGAGAGTAGGATTTCTTTTGCTCCTCATCTCTTTTCATTCTGGTGAGGACTCTTGACGACTACTCTTGCCTCTTCTACTTTCAAAAATTGCACCAAATTTTTTTTAGGAATCTCGCGAGTATTGTTTGGATTGTTTCGATGTCTTTGTGACGAGAATATTGTTCTCGATGCCTCCTGACATTAGGGGTTGTGGCAGTGTCCCGGGGAGTTGAGCTTCGGGGTATTGTCGTCACAAGCATATCGTGGCAGTTCTAGAGTACTTAAGACGGCCGACATCGAAAACTCTCCTATACGGTTAGTGGCAAGATAACCCCGACATCACCCAGTACTGGGGAGGTAGTTCGGGAGTATTGCCATAGCTTTGTAAAGTGGATGTTTTTCGAAGGTCCGAGGTAGACGGTTTCGGAGAACAACTGGTTATGTGTTGAAGGATGGATACAGCTGGATGTAGGATTAGAGTTGATTGCGCGATGCTTCCCCTGTATCCCCAACACCTGATTGCATAACTGGAAACTTTCGGAAATTAATAGGTGGGTTCATCTAGTAGCTCGTAGGCATTCTTCCAACGAATGCAGGTTACGGAGTTCGGGGTTCTACATTGAGTGAAGGGGTTTTATGGCCGATGTTCCGATCGGGAGTTGCATCTTAAAGGGTCCTTGGCTATGCTGATCCAGGGATTGCAAAACCCTTTCGTAACACGTTCCATAAGCTTTCAGCACAAAGATGTCGAACGAAGCTCCTGTCTTGTGTTTGTTCCATCTGTACCTTGTGTTTTTTCTTATTTACCTTTTGTCTCCCAGTGGCTTATCATGAAGATTGTTGTTATCATTAAGCTGAGAATTTCATTCGTTCCTCTTGTTCGAATGATTCTTGTGAAGACTATGTTGCATTTCTATCCGTTGTTTCAGCTTATACCTTCTTTCAATCAAATTGCTGATTGGTGGTCATCTATTTCAGGATGGCTCCGAAACGGGTTCCCAACGCTAACCCAGAGGGTGAAGAGGTTCCAGATCGTCCTCCTTCCCCTCTTCCTCCGTCTGAGGCCTGGAGAGCGATTATGCAGACTACAAACCAGAACACCCAAATGCTTATGCAGATGATGCAGCAAATGCAAGCAAATCAGGGTGCTCCAGGGAACCAAGGCAATCTCTTCAACCAACAGCACCATGCTACGCTCAACCAGTTCTTGGCCAATCAACCAAAGGCTTTCAGTTACTGTGTCGACCCTCTCGATGCTGAAGATTGGATAACTGATATCAAGAAGCATTTTGAGTGCAGCAACGTAAGGCCTGAGGACTATGTGAAGTTTGCAGCCTTCCAACTCAAGGACCAAGCAGCTGATTGGTGGCAGCAGTACAAAGACTCCAGAGAAGGGCGTGTGATCTCTTGGGATGATTTCTGAAAGGACTTTCGCTCTCACCACATTCCAACAAGTGTCATCGAGGGTATGCGTGAGCAATTTCGCAACCTGAAGCAAGGGCGAGATGAATGCCATATCTCAAATTCCGGTGGTTAACGAATACGAAGACGTCTTTCCTGAAGAACTTCCAGGCATGCCTCCACACCGTCAAGTGGAATTCGTCATTGAACTCGAGCCGGGTACTGAGCCAGCATGCCGGCGTCCGTACAAGCTCTCTCCTAAAGAGTTGAAGGAGTTGAAGAAACAGCTTGATGAACAGGAGCGTATGGGTCTGATCAGGCCTAGTACGTCTCCTTGGGGCTGTGGTGTCTTATTTGTCAAGAAGAAGGATGGCACGGAGCGCCTCTGCGTTGATTACCGGCCATTGAACAAGAAGACAATAAAGAACAAGTATCCGCTCCCCAACATCAATGAATTGTTCGAGCAGCTCAAAGGAGCTAAAGTGTTCTCAAAGCTCGATCTCCGAATGGGCTATCACCAGATTCGCATTCGAGAAGAAGATATCCCCAAGACTGCCTTCAGAACGAGCTACGGCTCCTATGAGTATACAGTCATGTCCTTTGGTCTCGCTAATGCTCCACCTACCTTCTCGAGAATGATGCACTACATTTTCAACCCCTACACCGGCGAGTTTGTGCTTGTGTATCTTGATGACATTTTGGTTTTCTCCAAAAACGAAGAGGATCACGAAAAGCACCTCCGTCTGGTTCTCGACAGACTCCGTGAACATAAGTTCTATGCCAAGTTCTCCAAGTGCGAATTTTGGCTCGATAAGGTCTTATATCTGGGCCATATCATCTTCGCTGACGGTATTGCGGTAAACCCCGAAAAAGTTGAAGCAATTGTCAACTGGGAACCTCCTCAGAACGTCAAGCAACTCCGAAGCTTTCTTGGTCTTGCCAGCTATTGCAGAAGGTTCGTTGAGAACTTCTCCAAGATTGCCAAGCCTCTTTCCAACTTGCTGCAGAAGAATGTCAAGTACTACTGGTCTCCAGATTGTGAAGTGGCATTCAAAAATCTCAAAGAAAAGCTCGTCTCTGCTCCAGTTCTAACTCCTCCAGATGAGTCCAAGCCCTACGAAGTATTCCGTGATGCTTCTCTTCAAGGACTTGGTGGTGTGCTTATGCAGGACAAGAGAATTGTCGGATACACTTCTCGTCAGCTGAAGCCAAGTGAGAAGAACTACCCCACACATGATCTTGAACTAGCAGCTGTGGTACATGCTTTGATTACGTGGAGACACCTTCTGTTGGGCAGAAAAGTCGACATCTTCACCGATCACAAGAGCTTGAAGTACATCTTCACACAGCCGAATCTGAACCTCCGCCAGACTAGTTGGGTTGAGATGATCCAAGAGTATGATCCAAGCATCAAATACACACCTGTCAAGGCGAATGTGATTGCAGATGCTTTGAGCAGAAAGGTATATTGCAACAGCCTCCTTATCAAGCTGGTCCAGCCCGAGCTTTCTGAAGCATTCAGGAAGCTCAACCTCCAACTTGTTCCGCAAGGCTTTCTTGCAAATCTTCAAGTTGCTCCTACCTTGGAAGATCAGATCCGTGAGGCCCAACTCAGTGATGCTATGGTGCAGAAAGTGAAACATGGTATTGCAAAGGGTACTCCTAAATACAAGTGCTATCGCATTGATGAGAGAGATACCTTGTTCTTTGAGGACAGACTTGTGGTTCCCAAAGGTGATCTCAGGAAGCTCATAATGGACGAAGCACATGATTCCCTCCTTTCCATTCATCCTGGCAGTTCCAAGATGTACCAAGACATCAAGCAATCTTACTGGTGGACTCGCATGAAAAGGGAGATTGCCCAATTCGTGAATGAATGTGATGTCTACAGAAGAGTGAAGGCAGAGCATCAACGTCCAGCCGGTCTTCTCCAACCTCTTCCTATTCCCGAGTGGAAATTCGACCACATTGAAATGGATTTCGTCACTGGCTTTCCTAAGTCCAAGAGAGGGAATGATTCTATCTTTGTGGTGATTGACAAGCTTACCAAAGTCGCTCACTTCCTTCCAGTCAAAGAATCAATCAATGCAGCTCAATTGGCAGAGTTGTACGCTTCCAGAATTGTGTCCTTACATGGCATTCCTCAAGTTATCTCCTCAGACCGTGGAAGTTTGTTCACTTCTAAGTTCTGGGACTCCTTTCAGTCTGCCATGGGCACTAAGATTCATTTCAGCACTGCTTTTCAACCTCAGACTAGTGGTCAAGTCGAGCGAGTGAATCAGATTCTAGAAGACATGCTCAAAGCATGTGTCATATCTTTTGGCATGAAATGGGAATATTGCCTTCCGTTTGTCGAGTTCTCTTACAACAACAGCTTCCAAGCAAGTGCCGGCAAAGCTCCGTTTGAAATCCTCTATGGCAGAAAGTGCCGCACCCCTCTCAACTGATCCGAGACTGGCGAACGTCAACTTCTTGGCAATGACTTGATCTCAGAAGCCGAAGAAATGTGCAAAGTCATACTTGAGAATCTCAAGGCCGCTCAGTCGCGTCAGAAGAGCTACTATGACGGCAAGCATCGTGATTTGGCCTTCAACATTGGGGATCATGTCTATCTCCATGTTTCTCCTATGAAAGGAACCCAAAGATTCGGTATCAAAGGAAAGCTTGCTCCTAGATACGTCGGGCCTTTCAAGATCCTTGGCAAAAGAGGCGTTCTAGCCTATCAACTTGAGCTCCCTTCCAACTTCGCCAATGTTCATGATGTGTTTCATGTGTCTCAACTCCGCAAGTGCTTCAAGACACCTGAACGCACCATTCCGTTTGAGGAGATTGATCTTCAACAAGACTTGTCTTACCGAGAGCATCCCGTTGCTATTCCCGAAGAAACCGAGCGCAAGACCCGCAACAAGTCCATCAAATTCTTGAAAGTCAAGTGGTCACACCATACCGACCGAGAAGCTACGTGGGAACGAGAAGATCACCTTCGTTCCGAGTACCCTTCCTTCTTCCAGTCCTAGATCTCGGGACGAGATCTTTTTGTAGTGGAGGAGAGTTTGTAATGCCCCGGATGTAATACTTTCCCTTTTGGGCAATATAATATCTTTGGCTCCATCAATTCCATTCCGGGTTCTTCGTCTTTTGGGTTTTTGTCGTTTTGTCGTGTGTGTGTGTGTGTGCATTCATCCATATCATGTAGTCATGTGCATCGCATTGCATTGTGTTGTCGTTTGCATCCGGTCCCACTCGTTCCTTCCCGTTGTCCGTTTCGAGTTCCGGAGCTCCCTCACGTGTCCGTGGCATCCCCAAGGCCTACTTTGGTGTTTGGCCGTGTAACGTTTCCGGTTTGGCGTGAGACTTGTCGTGCGATGTTGTTTTATTGTGTGTAACCCGCCTGTCAAATCTCGTCGCGTTTGGAGTTTGTTTGGTGCTCCAATAGTTATTCTCGTGGGCTGAAAGTACCTCCACTTTGAGACCCAAGACACCCCTCCAACAGCCCACCAAACCAACCCAAACCCCTCCCTTCATCTAGGCCATCCAATTGTGATCGTGTGGGCGAAAACCTCACCTCATTTGGACAACCCTAGCTCCTTGTGCCTATATAAACGTCCATCTTCCCCAATTTTCGCGTCTGAAACCCTAATGCTTCCACAGTTCGCCGCCGGTGCTTCCACCGTTGAATCCCGGTGCTTCCACCGTTGAACCGTCGTGCTTCCGACGTCCCAGCGAGCATGTTTCCATAGTTCTTCGCCCGCGCTTCCGACCTCCGCGCCGTGCTTCCGACCCGACGCGCGGGCCCGAGCCCGAGGTCGTCTTCTACCTCCAAGCTCGCCGGAGAGCTTTCCCCGCCGCCGGTCGCTCTTCTCCGCCGCCGCGCCTCCTCACCGCCCTCCAGCCGCGCCGCCCTCCGCCGCCGGCCGGCGACCGCCTCACCGGCCGGGCCGCCGCGCTCCGCCGCCGGTCCCTCCGGCCACCGCCTCCCCGCGCCCCTCAGCCGCCGGGCCGGCCGCCTCCGCCGCCGGTCCCCCTGCCTCCCCGGCCGCCGCGCTCCGCCGCCCGGCCCCGCGCCTCCCGCCGGCCAGGGCCATCTGCCGCCCCTCGAGCCTCCAGCGTCGTCGACGCCAGGGATCGGTGGATCCCCGTTGACCGCCCGATCCAGATCCCGCCCGGGTGGGCCGAAGCTCACTCCGCCCGATCCGAGGCCCGTTAGGCGCCCGAAGCCCGATCCGCTCCAGGCCGCCAGGTGGGCCGGCCCGATCCACTCCCGAAGCCCGTTTGACCGCTGCCGCCGCGTTGACTTTGACCACCCTAAGGTTGTTTTTTTACTAAGTCCCTGTTACTTTTGATGTCTGATGCTATTTTGTTTTGATGATAACTTTTTGTGTGATGGTCCGATTTGAGCTAATGATATGTCAAAATGATCGTGGAGACTTGTACTACATTTTGTTCCATTGTGCCATGCATGTTTGAGGTCATCTAGATGTCTTAATCTTCATGAGAAGAGTGCTACTTGTTATAAACTGCTGTTAGTAGTTGTTTTCATGCCATCTTTGCGATGTGATATCTTGGTGCATGTTTATCCAAATGAAGCAAATGATATGTCCACATGTTCATCATGTCATGCTCTACATGTTGGTTGCTTTAGCTTGCATGATAGATTTTATCTTGCCATGTTTATCTCCTTTGCAAAGTGCTATGTGGCTGTTATGTCGTTAAATTTGTTACGAGATGCCTCGTAGAGGAGCTCGTTGCTATTGATGTGTTTGTCCACTTGATGCATGCTTAGATGTTTTGGATTCACCATCATGTGTACTTTGCTGTGGTGCTTACCACTTTCCATGCTTTTCTTTGAGGTGACTTAAACTTGCTCACAAAGATGCCATGATGTTACTACTGTTTTAACACTTAGTGAAATTTCACTAAGTCTAGAATCTGTAATTTCCAGATGCCATGTTTGCTTATTGTTCTAGGCAAATCCATGATAGTTTTGGAGTGACTCTTGATGATTCCTTGTTGTATATATTGTTGGCTATCCATTCATGCTCTCACATGCTTATTTGAGTGGTTGTAGCATATTTAACTCTTGCTCCCAAGTTGCAACAAATTACTGCTGTCAGGATTTTGTTGTCAAGTTCAATATGTCATAGCTTGTTGCTATTGATCCATGGCTCCTTTGGGGATGCTCCAATGGATTTGTTTGCTATAGAGTATGTCTAGTTTATGTCCATGCTCATTGCCATGATGTTTGAGTGCTGTAGACTATTTATCTCTTGCTCCGAAGTTGCTATGTGGCTGTTAATTTCAGCTTGTGCATGTTTATTGTTTCGGGTGTAACTTTTAGCCCGTTGTTCCGTTTTGAGCAAGTCCTATATGTAACTTGTGTGATTTTGCATGTAGATTCATATTATCCTCTTGTTATCATGTTTTGAAGCATTTTGCTTGATGCATATTGTTGTGTTGTAACACTGTGCTTCCTATGTAGACTTTCTGTGCTTCCATAGTGCATCTGTTTTGCTTCCTTAGTGCATCAGTCATGCATCCAGTAATTTTTTCTGCGCATTACATCTTGTTTGATTTCGTGCCTTGTGTGTTTGTGTTGAGTAGAGCCGGAAGCTGAGTACGAGTACGAGAACGAGGTTACTACCGAGGTTGAGAACGTGGAGCTCTCTTACGATCACATCGACAACTCTTCAGGCAAGATGACCGAACCCGGATACCATTACTATATTTGCCTATTGCTAGAAGTATCGCTCTATAGTTTTGCCTCGATGCCCATGTTTTTCCTGTCAGCCTCCTATTCTAACCATGAACCTGTTTAACCACCCTACCTACGCAAACCGTTGATTGGCTATACGTAGGCTTCGCTCAGCCCCTCTTATAGCATTGTTATTTGCAGGAGAAGATTGAAGATTCTTGCTTCTTGTTGAAGCTTGTTGGGATATCACACTATATTAATTATTAAATGAAATCATCTATATATTGGTAATGGGTGGAAGGCTAAGCCTTTTGCTTGGTGTTTTGTTCCACTCATGCCGCTAGGAACCGTATAAACCGGTGTTATGTTCCTTGATTATGCGTTCCTCACACGGTTGGGGTTATGGGACCCCCTCGATAAACCGCTAAGTGCTAAGTCTTTTCCAGCAAGTCCCAACATTGGTACTAGTCCCAACATGCATAGGGTCTTGCAAACCCGAGTTCTTAATCAACAACCCCTAGCCAGTGCTCCACATGAGTGTTGGTCTGAACTGGGGGTCCTGCAGGGCCACCACGAGGAAACTCGAGGATTGGTAAAAACTTGTAGCATCACTGATACGTCCAAAACGTATCTATAATTTCTGCTTGCTCCATGCCACTTTTGGGTGATATTGCTATGATATTCATACACTTCCATACACTTTTGATCATATTTGGACTAACTTACTAATCCAGTGCACCCCAGTGCCAGTTTCTGTTTTCGGCTGTTTTTGTATTTCAGGTTTTCACGTTTCGAGAACTGCCCAGAAAAATCCAGAAAAATTATATAAAAAATCAGCGATCCGGAAACAACACTGCGTCCGAAGGGCAGCCTGGGGGGGGCCACCAGGGCTCCAGGCGCCCTGGCGGCGC
>LR738713.1:402113543-402150176 GCA_902687465.1 Secale cereale
CCCCCGCGGCCGCGCCTGGGCCCCCCGAAGCCCGTCCGGTGCCCCCCTTTGGCATATATTTAGAGGGACCTCCGAAACCCTCAGAGAAGGAACTCTTTTCGCGATCCCATCTCTGTTCCGCCGCCGCCGCCACTTCCAAGATCGGGAGCACTAGGAGAACTCTTCCCGGCACCCTGCCGGAGGGGAGGATCACCACCGGGAGCTTCTCCACCACCATGGACGCCTCCCGGATGACTCGTGAGTAGTCTCCCTTCCACCATGAGTCCATGACCAGTAGCTATGTGATGTTCTCCTCCCGTTCTTGTGCTTCACTAATTAGTCCTCGTGAGCTGCCCTACATGATCGAGGCACCTATGTAATCCTTATGCTGTTGCTATGTTGAGTTTGCTGGGATCCGATGGATTATGAGATTATGTTCAGATTGATCTTGAGTAATATATTTTATTCACCTATTTTATATTTTAGTTCATAAGTAATTCTTGCATGTTCTCCGTTGTTACTTATTGCTTTGGCCGAGTAGTAGGTAGTGACTCCAAGAGGGAACGTTATGCTTGATTGTGGGTTCATGCCCCTCGATGACTAGCTTGAGTGACAGAAACATGATTCAAGGGGATGTGATGTTGCCACAAGGGGGAAAACAACGGTGCTTGTGCCCGCGGGTGCAAGGATTGTTTACTTTACGCAAAGTTCTTTTAATGCAGTTGTCTATTGCATTGAGTTTACACTATGGGTGGGACTCGCAACTTAATACCAGCGAGATGTTCTGGATAGATATCTCAAGGTGGATGATTAGTAGTAGATATTGATGGATTCCGGTCTACTTACTTTGGCGTACCGCCCATGCTTTGAACCTCAACCTTTCTTGCAATGTAGTCAGCATTGGTTTGCGTTCGTGGTCCTGTCAATTGCCCAGCTGTAATTTGTTTACCTCACATAGCTGTTTTATCGTCTTTTGGGAGAGAGACATCACTAGTGAACATCATGAGAGTCCGGTCCATATTACCATCATTGATCACATCCACTATTTACTTTTCATTATTTACCTACTATTGCAAAAACTATCTATCACTACTATCATTGCTTTTAATCCTTTGTGAACTACAAGGCCGGAGAGATTGACAACCTCTCAGTACTCGTTGGGAGCAAAGTTATTTGTATCTGTGTGCAGGTCCACGTTGGTTGCTACTAATCTGGCGCCGTAGCAATTGACACCTACTTGTTGAACCTAGGAGTCTCTGGGGAATCGATCCTTGGCATCTTTGCTAGGGGAAAACACTTCTACTTACTGCATCTTACACGTTCCACTTGGGGTAACCAACGAGGGGTTCGAGGCCCATCTAGGAGTATTTTCTGGCGCCGTTGCCGGGGACTCCACTCTTCAGGATAGGGGAGTTGCATGCTATCTTTTACCTTTGCTTTTTAGTCTTGTTAGTTTACCTTTCATTTTTGCTTTAGTTCCTCTTATCGAAAATCACAAAAATAGTTATCTTGCTTGCTTGCTACTATGGGTTCTACCAAAAACACTAAATGGGAGGAGTACACCCCTACTTCCATTGCCCCAATTACCACTGACGAGATTTACAAAAGTAATAAACCTTGTGATTATACTAGTTTTGACGGAGAGTTATGCCCATGGCATGGTCTTCCAGGAAAAAAGTATGAGCCTCAGTTTAAAATTGCTCCTAAGCTTCCCCAAACTTGGGAAGATGTTCAAACTCTTATAATAGAGAGCCAATTAAACAAAGAGGATGACACTACAATTCTGCCCACTAATGATAAAATTGATTTTGATAATTGTAGTATTTCAGAAGTTGTCACCTTTCTACAAGGAATGGCTAAAGATCCCAACACTAACACGCTTAATCTTGCCTTCACAGAGCATGTCACTAATGCTCTCATCAAAGCTAGGGAGGACAAACTTAGAGTAGAAGCCTCCATACCTAGAATGCTAGAAGATGGTTGGGATTCTATGATTAAAATTAAGATAAACAATTTCTCATGCTATGCTTTATGTGATATTGTAGCTAGTACTTCTATTATGCCCAAAAGACTATATGATATGCTTAAATTGAAACCTTATGATTCTTATTCTTTTGGTGTTCGTCTCGTTGATTCTTCCATAAAGAAACCTTTGGGGAGGATCGATGATGTTCTTATTGTTGTCAATGATAATTATGTGCCCGTTGATTTCACTATTATGGATATTGAATGTGATCCTTCATGTCCAATTATTTTGGGACGTCCCTTTTTGCGCACCGTTGGTGCTGTCATTGACATGAAAGAGGGTAATATAAAATTTCAGTTTCCTCTCAAGAAAGGGATGGAACACTTCCCTCGAAAGAAGATCAAGTTACCTTTTGAGTCCGTTGTACGGGCTAGCTATTCTTTTACTCTTGATAAAACTTGATCTATGCATTATGCCTAGCTTAAAGGCATAAAAGAAAGCGCTTTTGGGAGTCAGCCCACATGAATAAATTGTTTCCTTTTGTTGTGTCTTGATGTTGTTTACTGCTGTAGCATCATCATTGTATCTTTGCTTTTCATATTTGTTCCAAGTATAGCCTCCGATTGCTAGAAAGTTCAAAAGTTGTGAGGTGCTGTCCAGGAAACAGATTCTGTCCTTGGATAGAAAAATTTGTATAAAATCACCAGATCATCTTTTTGGTCTGAATTTTTTCGACAGCGTTCTCTATATAATTGTCTTTCGTGCGTCAGTTCTGAGTTTTTTTATTTGAGTTTCAGAAGTATCCCGAACAGGTCAATTACTGCCGGCTGTTCTATTTTTCACAGATTCTGTCCTGTTTTGCCTTTCCTTCACTTTGCAAATTAAGAACTTGCTTTTTCTTTGCAAAAACCTTTTGGCAATCTTGAGAAACAGTAGAACTTCAAGAATATCCTTATTTCCAGCAAGGTATGATTATTTTATTAAGGGTACTAACCTCTCTAATCAGATTATGATGAGTTGTGTATGAAGGGAGTTTTCAAGTGTGCGAGGGAAGATGATAAAAAGATTCAGGAGTGTCAAGCGCTCAAGCTTGGGGATGCCCCCGTGCACCCCCCAAGAAATATTCAAGGAGACTCAAGCGTCTAAGCTTGGGGATGCCCCCGTGCATCCCCTTCTCCATCAACATTATCAGTTCGTCTTTCGTTCCGCTATATTTTTATCACTTCATGTGTTATGTGCTATGCTTGGAGCGTCTTGCTTTTAGTTTTCTTTTTAGTTTTTCATAACGAGTCGGAACTCAGCATTCCTTTATGTGGGAGAGAAACACGCTCCACCTCTACCTAGAACATTACATAGAATTTTCATGTCTATTTATTATGTCTGTGTTCTTTGTCTTTTAATAGCTACTATCATACTCTGCTCTTAGTATTCATGCTTATCTTTTCAAGAGCTTTTATTTAGTTGGTTGCTTGAACTCTCTTTAATTACCATGCTCACCTTATTAAGAGAGTTTGCTTCCGTTGCATTGGTTAATGTGTCTACGATAAAGATGCTACTTTCATGATGGTGCTTAGTAGTTCAGGTTTTCTTATGGTTAATCTCAAATAGCTGGGGGGTTCCCAATGTGTTATTGGAGTACCAACTTGGTTTGTTTGCCTATGATATGGTATGGTTTAGTAATATCTTCCTTCGAGAATTTATTTTGATTGACTTGGCGTATGCTCACGCATATTCAAGACTGTAAAGAAAGCCTGTCAAGCCTTGATGATCTTTTATTTCTAAGTAGCGATATAACTACCATGCCTGATTCAATATTGCTTTGTCGCTCTGCATGATTATGACCGTCATTGCTCTCTTAGTTGGTCGCTCACAGTATTTTGCTAACCTCCACCTGTACTAAGCAAACTAACCATGCAATACATAGCTCATGGGAAAGTAGCCTAAAAACTATTGTGGTAAAGAATATGTTGCTTATGTATCTTATTTCTTATAAGTTGCTTGCTGAGCGGTAACCATGTTTCTGGGGACGCCATCAACTGTCACACTTTTGTTGAATATCATGTGAGTTGCTATGCATGTTCGTCTTGTCTGAAGTAAGGGTGATTTACCATGGGTTGAATGAATATGCATATTGTTAGAGAAGAACATTGGGCCGCCAACCAAAGCCATGCATCATGGTGGAAGTTTTAGCTTGGACCTTAATCCTCAATCTCTCATGAGAATATGCCTATGCATTAAATAGGAGTCCATCATCTATTTTCTATGTTGTCCTGGTATGGATGTCCTAAAGTTGAGATCTATCAAAAACAAGAAATCAAATGCGATCTATCTCCTTGGACCTTTGTACAGGTGGCATAGAGGTACCCCTTTGTGACACTTGGTTAAAACATATGTAATGCAATGATAACCCATGGGGATCCGAGCTAATTAGGACAAGGAGCGAGCACTATTGGTATTCGATGCATGAGGCTTGCAACTTATAGGATGTTTTATGCATGACACATATGAAGTACTACTACCATTGACACAATTGCTTCCATGTTTTCAAAATAAAAAAAGCTCTAGCACTTAACCTTTCTTTTACCTTTATGTTAAAGCACCAACTACTGAGAGCATGATTGTCATTCTGAGTGTAATGTGCATTGTTCCAAAGTAGCATTGTCTTTTGCATGATTGTGATATCGTTTATTCTGAAATGATTGTATCTAGTCATCACTTAAACCTTGAAGGTGCCCCTGCATTTATGTTTTGCATCACTAAAGGGGGCAAGCTAGATATCACTTTATTATATTTGCACATCATGTTCATTGCAAATCTTTTTGATGTTTCAGTTTCATGTTGTAAAACTTTCAGTCATTTGTGATTTTCTCTTGAGACAACTTAATTACTATAGAATCATTGTCTCAGTAAGCTTTTGTCATATGACTATGAGAAAATCCTATATGGTTAATAGCATGTCACCACAGAAATTATTCTTGTTATCATTTACCTACTCGAGGACGAGCAGGAATTAAGCTTGGGGATGTTGATACGTCCAAAACGTATCTATAATTTCTGCTTGCTCCATGCCACTTTTGGGTGATATTGCTATGATATTCATACACTTCCATACACTTTTGATCATATTTGGACTAACTTACTAATCCAGTGCACCCCAGTGCCAATTTCTGTTTTCGGCTGTTTTTGTATTTCAGGTTTTCACGTTTCGAGAACTGCCCAGAAAAATCCAGAAAAATTATATAAAAAATCAGCGATCCGGAAACAACACTGCGTCCGAAGGGCAGCCTGGGGGAGCCACCAGGGCTCCAGGCGCCCTGGCGGCGCCCCCCCCCCCTGGGCCGCGCTGGGGGGCGCCTGGGCCCCCCGAAGCCCGTCTGGTGCCCCCCTTTGGCATATATTTAGAGGGACCTCCTAAACCCTCAGAGGAGGAACTCTTTTCGCGATCCCATCTCTGTTCCGCCGCCGCCGCCGCTTCCAAGATCGGGAGCACCAGGAGAACTCTTCCCGGCACCCTACCGGAGGGGAGGATCACCACCGGGAGTTTCTCCACCACCATGGACGCCTCCCGGATGACTCGTGAGTAGTCTCCCTTGGACCATGAGTCCATGACCAGTAGCTATGTGATGTTCTCCTCCCGTTCTTGTGCTTCACTAATTAGTCCTCGTGAGCTGCCCTACATGATCAAGGCACCTATGTAATCCTTATGTCGTTGCTATGTTGAGTTTGCTGGGATCCGATGGATTATGAGATTATGTTCAGATTGATCTTGAGTAATATATTTGATTCACCTCTTTTATATTTTAGTTCATAAGTAATTCTTGCATGTTCTCCGTTGTTACTTATTGCTTTGGCCGAGTAGTAGGTAGTGACTCCAAGAGGGAACGTTATGCTTGATTGTGGGTTCATGCCCCTCGATGACTAGCTTGAGTGACAGAAACATGAGTCTAGGGGATGTGCTGTTGCCACAAGTGGGAAAACAACGGTGCTTGTGCCCGCGGGTGCAAGGATTGTTTACTTTACGCAAAGTTATTTTAATGCAGTTGTCTGTTGCATTGAGTTTACACTATGGGTGGGACTCGCAACTTAATACAAGCGAGTTGTTCTGGATAGATATCTCAAGGTGGATGATTAGTAGTAGATATTGATGGATTTCGGTCTACTTACTTTGGTGTACCGCCCATGCTTTGAACCTCAACCTTTCTTGCAATGTAGTCAGCATTGATTTGCGTTCGTGGTCCTGTCAATTGCCCAGTTGTAATTTGTTTACCTCACATAGCTGTTTTATCGTCTTTTGGGAGAGAGACATCACTAGTGAACATCATGAGACTCCGTTCCATATTACCATCATTGATCACATCCACTATTTACTTTTCGTTATTTACCTACTATTGCAAAAACTATCTATCACTGCTATCATTGCTTTTAATCCTTTGTGAACTACAAGGCCGGAGAGATTGACAACCTCTCTGTACTCGTTGGGAGCAAAGTTATTTGTATCTGTGTGCAGGTCCTCATTGGTTGCTACTAATCTGGCGCCGTAGCAATTGACACCTACTTGTTGAACCTAGGAGTCTCTGGGGAATCGATCCTTGGCATCTTTGCTAGGGGAAAACACTTCTACTTACTGCATCTTACACCTTCCACTTGGGGTAACCAACGAGGGGTTCGAGGCCCATCAATCACCCATCCGGTTGTGGCCTGAGACTAGATACGCGCGGCTACTGTCAGGGTGTCGGCACGCTGGGAGGATTTTCTGGATTAGCCTTACCTTAGTCGGAGTATCTTGAGCACGGGATTCCGAGGATACTCGGGCCTTCCCACCTTGGAGTTGTGACTCCGCAGATCGTGGGCTTGTCATGGGCCAAGTTGGAACACCCCTGCAGGGTTATGAACTTTCGAAAGCCGTGCCCGCGGTTATGTGGCAGATGGGAATTTGTTAATATCCGGTTGTAGAAAACTTGACACCATGTTCCAATACACTACCAGCGTGAGTACCGTGACAGTCATTTTCCGAAAGGGGTTCGGGAAGTGAACACGGTGGGGTTATGTTTGACTTGCTCGTTAGGATCACTTCGTGATCATCTCTCGACCGAGGCACCTTCTCTTCTCGCTCTCTTTTACGTAAGCTGGTGCTAGTGCTGCTGCAACCTCTTGTTCTTTCTTCAGCCTTGTTCCACACCCAAGGCTTGAATAGTCGTGTTACCCGGGAACGGGATTGCTGAGTCCTTTGTGGCTCACAGTTACTTCACCACACCAGATGCAGGTACTATGGTGAGCTACACAGGCGATGGCACTGAGCTAGACTGGGAGTACGACGAGGAGCGTAGCCGTTACTATGTGAACTATCCGGTTGATCAGTAGAGCTTCTACTAGGATTCGATCTAGACCCGTGGTTTAAGTTATGTTTGGTATCTTGTCATTTGGATCTTTACCCTTAGATGGGTTGTGATGTTTATTTGGATGATGATTGGATATGTAATGAATTTGTGTGACGTGGCGAGTGTAAGCCAACTATCTTTTCCGCTTTCATCCCTATTTTTACATGAGATGTGCAAAGGTACCAAACTTGCGATCATTCCAGAATGGGTTTATATCTTTAAGTCGTGCCTCGACACGTAGGAGATATAGTCCCATCCTGGGCATTACACTCTAGATCTCAATACAAAGTTTTCCTCGGTCTTCGAGGAGATCTATTCGATGTAACCTCTTTTTGCGGTGTGTCTGTCGAGATCCGATGAATTGTGAGTTTATGATCAAGATTATCTATGAGAAATATTTGGTTCTTCTCTGAACTTTTTATTTGTGCTCATAATATCCTTGCAAGTCTCTTCGAATTATTGGTTTGGTTTGGCCTACTAGATCTATAGTTCTTGCAATGGGAGAACTGCTTGGCTTTGGGTTCAATCTTGCGATGTCCTTTCCCGGTGACAGTAGGGGCAGCAAGGCATGTATTGTATTGTTGTCGTCGAGGATAAAAAGATGGGGTTTATAGCATATTGCTTGAGTTTATCCCTCTACATCATGTCATCTTGCTTAAGGTGTTAATCTGTTCTTATGAACTCAATACACTAGATGCATGTTGGATAGCGGTCGATGTGTGGAGTAATAGTAGTAGATGCAGAATTGTTTCGTTCTACTTGTCTTGGACGTGATGCCTATATATAATGATCATGCCTAGATAGTCTCATAATTATTCGCTTTTCTATCAATTGCTCGACAGTAATTTGTTTACCCGCCGTAGAATATCGCTATCATGAGAGAAGCCACTAGAGAAAACTATGGCTCCCGGGTCTATTCACAACATATCAATCTACACCTACTTTACTTTTATCGCTTTTATTTTCTGTTCTTATAAACAAAAATACCAAAAATATAAACTATCATCTCTATCATATCTCACTTTCGTAAGTGACCGTAAAGGGATTGACAACCCCTTATCGCGTTGGCTGCGAAGTTCTTATTTGTTTGTGCATGTGCGAGGGACTCGCGCGTGGTCTCCTACTGGATTGATACCTTGGTTCTCAAAAACTAAGGGAAATACTTACGCTACTGTGCTGCATATCCCTTTCCTCTTCGAGGGAATACAACGCAAGCTAAAGAAGTAGCATGAAGAATTTCTGGCGCCGTTGCCGGGGAGGCTTACGCAAAAGTCATATATCAAGTACCTATCACAAACCCTTATCATTCGCATTACATTTATTTGCCTCTCGTTTTCCTCTCCCCCACTTCACCCTTGCCGTTTTATTTGCCCTTCTTCTGTTGTGTGTTTATCGTTCGCTTGCTTCTTATTTGCTTGTGTGTGTTGGATTGCTTGCCTGTCACTACGGCTCAGAACAATACCAAATTGTGTGACTTCTCCAATACCAACAACAATGATTTTATTAGCACTCTGATTGCTCCTATTACCGATGCTGAACCTTGTGAGATCAATGTTGCTTTGTTGAATCTTGTCATGAAAGATCAATTCTCCGGCCTTCCTAGTGAAGATGCCGCTACCCATCTAAACAACTTTGTTGATTTGTGTGATATGCAAAAGAAAAGGGATACGGATAACGATATTGTTAAATTGAAGTTATTTCCGTTTTCACTTAGAGATCGTGCTAAAACTTGGTTTTCCTCTTTGCCTAGAAATAGTATTGATTCGTGGAATAAGTGCAATGATGCTTTTATCTCTAAGTATTTCCCTCCTACTAAGATCATCTCTCTTAGAAACGATATTATGAATTTTAAGCAACTAGATCATGAGCATGTTGCACAAGCTTGGGAGAGAATGAAACTGAAGATACATAATTGCCCTACACATGTTTTGAATCTATGTATGATTATTCAGAACTTTTATGCTGGCTTGAATTTTGCTTCTAGAAATCTTTTAGATTCGGCCGCAGGAGGCACTTTCATGGAAACTACCTTAGGAGAAGCTACCAAAATCCTAGATAATATTATGGTTAATTATTCTCAATGACACACCAAAAGATCTACTGGTAAAAAAGTGCATGCTATCGAAGAAATTAGTGTTTTGAGTGGAAAGATGGATGAGCTTATGAAATTATTTGCTGCTAAGAGTGCTTCTTCTGATCCTAATGATATGCCTTTATCCACTTTGATTGAAAATAACAATGAATCTTTGGATGTGAATTTTGTTGGTAGGAATAATTTTGGTAACAATGCTTATAGAGCGAATTTTAATCCTATGCCTTTTCCTAGTAATTCCTCTAATAATTATGGTAATTCCTACAACAACTCTTATGGAAAGATGCCTTCTGAATTTGAAACTAGTGTTAAGGAGTTTATGATTTCGCAAAAGAATTTCAATGCTATGCTTGAAGAGAAATTGCTTAATGTTGATGAATTGGCTAGAAGTGTGGATAGAATTACTCTTGATGTTGATTCTTTGAAACTTAGATCTATCCCACCTAAGCATGATATCAATGAGTCTCTCAAAGCCATGAGAATTTCCATTGATGAATGCAAAGAAAGAACCGCTAGGATGCATGCTAAAAGAGAGGATTATATTAAAGCGTGTTCTTCTAGTTATCATGAAAATAAAGATGAAGATCTGAAAGTTATTGATGTGTCTCCTATTAGATCCTTGTTTTCTAGTACAAATTTTGATGAAGATAGGATTGGAGATGATTCTGCTTTAAGGTGTCCTACTGATTCGGAGTTTTTAAATCTTGATGCTAAAAGTGGGAGTGAAGAGATTAAAACTTTGCATAGTGATGAACCCACTACTTTGGATTTCAAGGGATTCAATTATGATAATTGCTCTTTGATTGATTGTATTTCCTTGTTGCAATCCGTACTAAATTCTCCGCATGCTTATAGTCAAAATAAAGCGTTCACCAAACACATAGTTGATGCTTTGATGTAATCTTATGAAGAAAAACTTGAGTTAGAAGTTTCTATCCCTAGAAAGCTTTGTGTTGAGTGGGAACCTACTATCAAAATAAAAATAAAAGATCATGAATGCTATGCTTTGTGTGATTTGGGTGCAAGTGTCTCCGTTATTCCAAAAACTTTGTGTGATTTGCTAGGGTTCCATGAACTTGATGATTGTTCTTTAAATTTGCATCTTGCAGATTCCACTATTAAGAAACCTATGGGAAGGATTAATGATGTTATTATTGTTGCCAATAGGAATTATGTGCCCGTAGATTTCATTGTTCTTGATATAGATTGCAATCCTTCATGTCCTATTATTCTTGGTAGACCTTTCCTTAGAACGATTGGTGCAATTATTGATATGAAGGAAGGACATATTAGATTCCAATTTCCGTTAAGGAAAGGCATGGAACACTTCCCTAGAAAGAAAATCAAATTACCATATGAATCTATCATGAGAGCCACTTATGGATTGCCTTCCAAAGATGGCAATACCTAGATTTATCTTGTATCGTGCGTAGCTAGGGGCGTAAAACGATAGCGCTTGTTGGGAGGCAACCAAATTTTATTTATTTTTGTTTTTGTTGCTTATAGGGAATAAATATTGCATATATCCTCTGTTTAGATGTGGCTTCATGTTTTGTTTAGTGTTTGTGCCAAGTAGAACCTTTGGGAAGATGTGTGTGAAGTCTATGTGATTTTGCTGTGAAAAACAGAACCATTAGCGCTCACTAGAATGGTCGTCAGATTTTACTGGAGCGTGCTATTTAGTTGATTCATTTTGCAGATGATTAATAGACAAATTGCTCAGATTTACCAATTTATTTTGATTTTTTTGGAGTTACAGAAGTATGCAAAACCTGCAGATTACTACAGACTATTCTGTTTTTGACAGATTCTGTTTTTCGTGTGTTGTTTGCCTATTTCAATGCATCTATGAGTAATATTTGGAGGTATGAACCATAGAGAAGTTGAAATACAGTAGGTTTAAAACCAATATAAACAAAGAATGAATTCATTCCAGTACCTTTGAGTAGTGGTTTGCTTTCTTATACTAACGGAGCTCACGAGAATTTCTGTCTAAGTTTTGTGTTGTGAAGTTTTCAAGTTTTGAGTATTGCTTTGATGGACTATGGAACAAAGAGTAGCAAATGACTAAGCTTGGGGATGCCCATGGCACCCCAAGTAAAATTCAAGGATAATCAAAAGCCTAATCTTGGGGATGCCCCGGGAAGGCATCCCCTCTTTCGTCTTCATCCATCGGTAACTATATTTGGAGCTATATTTTTATTCAACACATGATATGTGTTTTGCTTGGAGCGTCTTGTATAATTTGAGTCTTTGCTTTTTAGTTTTTCACAATCATCCAAACTGGACACACCTATTTGAGAGAGTTAAATATGGCCTAGGAATTGTTAGAACACTCTATGTGCTTCACTTATATATTTTGAGTTGAATAGTTTTTGCTCTAGTGCTTCACTTATATCTTTTAGAGCACGGTGGTGGTAATATTTTGTAGAAATTGATGAACTCTCACGCTTCACTTATATCTATTTGAGAGCCTATTAAAACAGCATGGTAATGTGTTTACGCTATAAAACTAGTCTTCACATGATAGACATCCAATGTCAATGTAGTAAAAAAATATCACACTAAGTGCATTGAATATGATAAGATGTTGGATGCTTGATAACTGTTTTGAGATATAAGGATAGTGATATTAGAGTCATGCTAGTGGAGTTATTATGAAATTGAGAAATACTTGTGTTAAGGTTAGTGATTCCCGTAGCATGCACGTATGGTGAACCGCTATGTGACGAAGTTAGAGCATGAGGTATTTGTAAAGTGTCAAACTTTGTGTGGAGGTCATGGGCGCGCGATGGTTAACTCCTACCAACCTCCCTCCTAGGAGCATGCGTTGATTGCTTTGTTTTGATGACTCGTAGATTTTTGCAATAAGTATATGAGTTCTTATGACTAATGTTGAGTCCATGGATTATACGCACTCTCACCCTTCCACCATTGCGAGCCTCTCTTGTACCGCGCAACTTTCGCCGGTACCATAAACCCACTATATATCCTTCCTCAAAACATCCACCATATTATTCCTCAAAACAGCCACCATACCTACCTATCATGGCATTTCCATAGCCATTCCGAGATATATTGCCATGCAACTTTCCACCGTTCTGTTCATATGACACGATTCATATTGTCATATTGCCATGCATGATCATATAGTTGACATCGTATTTGTGGCAAAGCCACCATGCATAACTTTTCATACATGTCACTCTTGTTTCATTGCACATACCGGTACACCGTCGGAGGCATTCATATGGAGTCATACTTTGTTGTAGTATCGAGTTGTAATATCGAGTTGTAATGAAAGTGTGATGATCATCATTATTAGAGCATTGTCCCATGGGAGGAAAGGCTAAATCAATAAAGCCCCTCCACATAAAAAAAGAAAAAAAAAAGAAAAAACAGAAAGGCCAAAGAAAAAAGAAAGGCCCAAAGAAAAAAAGGGACAATTGCTACTATCTTTTTTTCCACACTTGTGCTTCAAAGTAGCACCATGTTCTTCATCGTGGAGAGTCTAATGTTTAGTCACTTTCATATACTAGTGGGAATTTTCATTATAGAACATGGCTTGTATATTCCAACGGTGGGCTTCCTCAAATTCCCTAGGTCTTCGTGAGCAAGCAAGTTGGATGCACACCCACTAGTTTCTTTTGTTGAGCTTTCATACAGTTTTAGCTCTAGTGCATCCGTTGCATGGCAATCCCTACTCACTCACATTGATATCTATTGATGGGCATCTCCATATCCCGTTGATACGCCTAGTCGATGTGAGACTATCTCCCTCCTTTTTGTCTTCTCCACAACCACCTCTATTCCACCCATAGTGCTATGTCCATGGCTCACGCTCATGTATTGCGTGAAAGTTGAAAGGTTTGAAAGAATGAGTATGAAAACAAGTGCTTGGCTGAAATCGGGGTTGTGCATGATATGAATATTTTGTGTGATGAAGAGGGAGCATATCCAGACTATATGATTTTGTAGGGATAACTTTCTTTAGCCATAGTATTTTGAGAAGACATGATTGCTTCGTTAGTATGCTTGAAGTATTATTATTTCTTATGTCAATATAGACTTTTATCTTGAATCTTTCAGATCTGAACATTCATGCCACAATTAAGAGAATTACATTGAAATACTATGTTGGTTAGCATTCCACATCAAAAATTCTTCTTTATCATTTACCTACTCGAGAACGAGCAGGAATTAAGCTTGGGGATGCTTGATACGTCTCCAACAGATCTATAATTTTTTATTGTTCCATGCTATTATTTATGAAGTCTTGGATGTTTAATGGGCTTTATCTTACACTTTTATATCATTTTTGGGACTAACCTACTAACCCAAAGGCCTTGTCCAGATTGCTGTTTTTTGCCTATTTCAGGGTTTTGTAGAAAAAGAATATCAAAGGAGTCCAAACGGAATGAAACCTTTGCAAGAGATATTTTTGGAGAAAATCACGCATGGAGAACTTGAGTACCAAGTCAGAAGATCCATGAGGGGCCCATGAGGGTGGGGGGCGCGCCCCCTTCCCAGGGCGCGTCCCCTGCCTCGTGGGGCCCCCATGACTCCCCCGGTGTCCTCCTTCCTCCTATATAAGTCTACGTACCCCGAAACCATCAACAACAAAGAGAAAACCCTAATTCCACCATTGTAACCTTCTGTTCCTGTTAGATCCCATCTTGGAGCCTGTGCCGGAGCTCCACCGGAGGGGGATCCATCACGGAGTTCATCATCATCATCATCATCGCCCTCACCATGAGTTGTGAGTAGTTTACCACAGACCTTCGGCTCCATAGCTAGTATCTAGATGGCTTCTTCTCTCTCTCTGGATCTCAATACAAAGTTCTCCTCAGTCTTCGAGGAGATCTATTCGATGTAATCTCTTTTTGCGGTGTGTTTGTCGAGATCCGATGAATTGTGAGTTTATGATCAAGATTATCTATGAGAAATATTTGGTTCTTCTCTGAACTTTTTATGTGTGGTCATAATATCCTTGCAAGTCTCTTCGAATTATTGGTTTGGTTTGGCCTACTAGATCTATAGTTCTTGCAATGGGAGAACTGCTTGGCTTTGGGTTCAATCTTGATGTGTCCTTTCCCAGTGACAGTAGGGGCAGCAAGGCACGTATTGTATTGTTGCCATCGAGGATGAAAAGATGGGGTTTATATCATATTGCTTGAGTTTATCCCTCTACATCATGTC
Organism: Secale cereale; assembly: GCA_902687465.1. Classification (NCBI taxonomy): domain Eukaryota; kingdom Viridiplantae; phylum Streptophyta; class Magnoliopsida; order Poales; family Poaceae; genus Secale; species Secale cereale. The sequence goes on from LR738713.1 coordinate 402,128,158, forward strand.
ATCTTGCTTAAGGCATTACTCTGTTCTTATGAACTCAATACACTAGATGCATGTTGGATAGCGGTCGATGTGTGGAGTAATAGTAGTAGATGCATAATCGTTTCGATCTACTTGTCTCGGGCGTGATGCCTATATACAATGATCATGCCTAGATAGTCTCATAATTATTTGCTTTTCTATCAATTGCTCGACAGTAATTTGTTTACCCGCCGTAGAATATCGCTATCATGAGAGAAGCCACTAGAGAACACTATGGCCCCCGGGTCTATTCTCAACATATCAATCTACACCTACTTTACTTTTATCGCTTTTATTTTCTATTCTTATAAACAAAAATACCAAAAATATAAACTATCATCCCTATCAGATCTCACTTTCGTAAGTGACTGTAAAGGGATTGACAACCCCTTATCGCGTTGGCTGCGAAGTTCTTATTTGTTTGTGCAGGTGCGAGGGACTCACCCGTGGTCTCCTACTGGATTGATACCTTGGTTCTCAAAAACTGAGGGAAATACTTACGCTACTGTGCTGCATCTCCCTTTCCTCTTCAAGGGAATACAACGCAAGCTCAAGAAGTAGCAGGGGCAAGGGCACCCTAGAACACACAAGTTGACAATTGTTTTAGCCGTGTGCAGTGCCCCCCTCCATAGATTCCACCTCAGGTCATATTGTCGTAGTTCTTAGGCGAAGCCCTGCGCGAATCACATCATCAACACCGTCACCACGTCGTCGTGCTGACGAAACTCTCCCTCGTCCTCAACTGGATCAAGAGCTCGAGTGACATCATCGTGTTGAACGTGTGCTGAACACGAAGGTGATGTACGTTTGGTACTTGGATCGGTTGGATCACGAAGACGTTCGACTACATCAACTGCATTACTAAACGCTTCCGCTTTCGGTCTATGAGGGTATGTGGACACACTCTCCCCGCTCGTTGATGCGCTTCTCCTAGATAGATCTTGCTTGATCGTAGGAAAAGTTTTGAAATACTACATTCCCCAACAGTGGCATCATGAGCCAGGTCTATGCGTAGATGATATACACGAGTAGAACACAGAGAGTTGTGGGCGATAATAGTCATATTGCTTACCAGCATGTCATACTTTGATTTGGCGGTATTGTTGCATGAAGCAGCCCAGACCGACATTACATGACTGCGTTCATGAGACTGGTTCTACCGACGTGCTTCGCACATAGGTGTCTGGTGGGTGTCAGTTTCTCCAACTTTAGTTGAATCGAGTGCGACTATGCCCGATCCTTGTTGAAGGTTAAAACATCACACTTGACGAAAAATCGTTGTGGTTTTAATGCGTAGGTGATGGGCCTCGAACCCCTCGTTGGTTACCCCAAGTGGAAGGTGTAAGATGCAGTAAGTAGAAGTGTTTTCCCCTAGCAAAGTTGCCAAGGATCGATTCCCCAGAGACTCCTAGGTTCAACAAGTAGGTGTCAATTGCTACGGCGCCAGATTAGTAGCAACCAACGTGGACCTGCACACAGATACAAATAACTTTGCTCCCAACGAGTACAGAGAGGTTGTCAATCCCTCCGGCCTTGTAGTTCACAAAGGGTTAAAAGCAATGATAGTAGTGATAGATAGTTTTTGCAATAGTAGGTAAATAACGAAAAGTAAATAGTGGATGTGATCAATGATGGTAATATGGACCGGAGTCTCATGATGTTCACTAGTGATGTCTCTCTCCCAAAAGACGATAAAACAGCTATGTGAGGTAACAAATTACAGCTGGGCAATTGACAGGACCACGAACACAAACCAATGCTGACTACATTGCAAGAAAGGTTGAGGTTCAAAGCATGGGCGGTACGCCAAAGTAAGTAGACCGAAATCCATCAATATCTACTACTAATCATCCACCTTGAGATATCCATCCAGCGGATCTCGCTGGTATTAAGTTGCGAGTCCCACCCATAGTGTAAACTCAATGCAACAGACAACTGCATTAAAAGAACTTTGCGTAAAGTAAACAATCCTTGCACCCGCGGGCACAAGCACCGTTGTTTTCCCCCTTGTGGCAACAGCACATCCCCTAGACTCATGTTTCTATCACTCAAGCTAGTCATCGAGGGGCATGAACCCACAATCAAGCATAACGTTCCCTCTTGGAGTCACTACCTACTACTCGGCCAAAGCAATAAGTAACAACGGAGAACATGCAAGAATTACTTATGAACTAAAATATAAAAGAGGTGAATCAAATATATTACTCAAGATCAATCTGAACATAATCTCATAATCCATCGGATCCCAGCAAACTCAACATAGCAACAGCATAAGGATTACATAGGTGCCTCGATCATGTAGGGCAGCTCACGAGGACTAATTAGTGAAGCACAAGAACGGGAGGAGAACATCACATAGCTACTGGTCATGGACTCATGTTCCAAGGGAGACTACTCATGAGTCATCCGGGAGGCGACCATGGTGGTGGAGAAGCTCCCGGTGGTGATCCTCCCCTCCGGCAGGGTGCCGGGAAGAGTTCTCCTAGTGCTCCCGATCTTGGAAGCGGCGGCGGCGGCGGAACAGAGATGGGATCGCGAAAAGAGTTCCTCTTCTGAGGGTTTCGGAGGTCCCTCTAAATATATGCCAAAGGGGGGCACCAGACCTGCTTCGGGGGGCCCAGGCGCCCTCCCGGCGCGGCCCCGGGGGGGCGCACCGCCAGGGCGCCTGGAGCCCTAGTGCCCCCCCCCCCAGGCTGCCCTTCGGACGCAGTGTTGTTTCCGGATCGCTGATTATTTATATAATTTTTTTGGATTTTTCTGGGCAGTTCTCGAAACGTGAAAACCTGAAATACAAAAACAGCCGAAAACAGAAACTGGCACTGGGGTGCACTGGATTAGTAAGTTAGTCCAAATATGATCAAAAGTGTATGGAAGTGTATGAATATCATAGCAATATCACCCAAAAGTGGCATGGAGCAAGCAGAAATTATAGATACGTTTTGGACGTATCAACATCCCCAAGCTTAATTCCTGCTCGTCCATGAGTAGGTAAATGATAACAAGAATAATTTCTGTGGTGACATGCTATTAACCATATAGGACTTTCTCATAGTCATATGACAAATGCTTACTGAGACAATGATTCTATAGTAATTAAGTTGTCTCAAGAGAAAATCACAAATGACTGAAAGTCTTACAACATGAAACTGAAACATCAAAAAGATTTGCAATGAACATGATGTGCAAATATGATAAAGTGATATCTAGCTTGCCCCCTTTAGTGATGCAAAACATAAATGCAGGGGCACCTTCAAGGTTTAAGTGATGACTAAATACAATCATTTCAGAATAAACGTTATCACAATCATGCAAAAGACAATGCTACTTTGGGACAATGCACATTACACTCATAATGACAATCATGCTCTCAGTAGTTGGTGCTTCAACATAAAGGTGAAAGAAAGTTTAAGTGCTAGAGCTTTTTTTATTTTGAAAACATGGAAACAATTGTGTCAACGGTAGTAGTACTTCATATGTGTCATGCATAAAACATCATATAAGTTGCAAGCCTCATGCATCGAATACCAATAGTGCTCGCTCCTTGTCCTAATTAGCTCGGATCCCCATGGGTTATCATTGCATTACATATGTTTTAACCAAGTGTCACAAAGGGGTACCTCTATGCCACCTGTACAAAGGTCCAAGGAGATAGATCGCATTTGATTTCTCATTTTTGATAGATCTCAACTTGAGGACATCCATACCGGGACAACATAAAAAATAGATGATGGACTCCTCTTTAATGCGTAGGCATATTCTCATGAGAGATTGAGGATTAAGGTCCAAGCTAAAACTTCCACCATGATGCATGGCTTTGGTTGGCGGCCCAATGTTCTTCTCTAACAATATGCATATTCATTCAACCCACGGTAAATCACCCTTACTTCAGACAAGACGAACATGCATAGCAACTCACATGATATTCAACAAAAGTGTGACAGTTGATGGCGCCCTAGAAACATGGTTACCGCTCAGCAAGCAACTTATAAGAAATAAGATACATAAGCAACATATTCTTTACCACAATAGTTTTTAGGCTACTTTCCCATGAGCTATGTATTGCATGGTTAGTTTGCTTAGTACAGGTGGAGGTTAGCAAAAGACTGGGAGCGACCAACTAAGAGAGCAATGACGGTCATAATCATGCAGAGCGACAAAGCAATATTGAATCGGGCATGGTAGTTATATCGCTACTTAGAAACAAAAGATCATCAAGGCTTGACAGACTTTCTTTACAGTCTTGAATATGCGTGAGCATACGCCAAGTCAATCAAAATAAATTCTCGAAGGAAGACATTACTAAACCATACCACATCATAGGCAAACAAACCAAGTTGGTACTCCAATAACACATTGGGAACCCCCCAGCTATTTGAGATTAACCATAAGAAAACCTGAACTACTAAGCACCATCATGAAAGTAGCATCTTTATCATAGACACATTAACCAATGCAAAGGTAGCAAACTCTCTTAATAAGATGAGAATGGTAATTAAAGAGAGTTCAAGCAACCAACTAAATAAAAGCTCTTGAAAAGATAAGCATGAATACTAAGAGCAGAGTATGATAGTAGCTATTAAAAGACAAAGAACACACACAGCATAGATAGACATGAAAATTCTATGTAATGTTCTAGGTAGAGGTGGAGCGTGTTTCTCTCCCACATAAAGGAATGCTGAGTTCCGACTCGTTATGAAAAACTAAAAAGAAAACTAAAAGCAAGACGCTCCAAGCATAGCACATAACACATGAAGTGATAAAAATATAGCGAAACGAAAGACGAACTGATAATGTTGATGGAGAAGGGGATGCACGGGGGCATCCCCAAGCTTAGACGCTTGAGTCTCCTTGAATATTTCTTGGGGGTGCACGGGGGCATCCCCAAGCTTGAGCGCTTGACACTCCTGAATCTTTTTATCATCTTCCCTCGCACACTTGAAAACACCCTTCATACATAACTCATCATAATCTGATTAGCGAGATTAGTACCCTTAATAAAATAATTATACCTTGCTGGAAATAAGGATATTCTTGAAGTTCTACTGTTTCTCAAGATTGCCAAAAGGTTTTTGCAAAGAAAAAGCAAGTTCTTAATTTGCAAAGTGAAGGTAAGGCAAAACAGGACAGAATCTGTGAAAAACAGAACAGCAGGCAGTAATTGACCTGTTCGGGATACTTCTGCAACTCAAATCAAAAAACTCAGAACTGACGCACGAAAGACAATTACATATAGAACGCTGTAGAAAAATTTCAGACCAAAAAGGTGATCTGGTGATTTTATACGAATTTTTCTATCCAAGGACAGAATCTGTTTCCTGGACAGCACCTCACAACTTTTGAACTTTCTAGCAATCGGAGGCTATACTTGGCACAAATATGAAAAGCAAAGATACAATGATGATGCTACAGCAGTAAACAACATCAAGACACAACAAAAGCAAAAAAAATATTCATGTGGGCTGCCTCCCAAAAGCGCTTTCTTTTATACCTTTAAGCTAGGCATAATGCATAGATCAAGTTTTATCAAGAGTAAAAGAATAGCTAGCCCGTACAACGGACTCAAAAGGTAACTTGATCTTCTTTCGAGGGAAGTGTTCCATCCCTTTCTTGAGAGGCAACTGAAATTTTATATTACCCTCTTTCATGTCAATGACAGCACCAACGGTGCGCAAAAAGGGACGTCCCAAAATAATTGGACATGAAGGATCACATTCAATATCCATAATAGTGAAATCAACGGGCACATAATTATCATTGACAACAATAAGAACATCATCGATCCTCCCCAAAGGTTTCTTTATGGAAGAATCAACGAGACGAACACCAAAAGAACAAGAATCATAAGGTTTCAATTTAAGCATATCATATAGTCTTTTGGGCATAATAGAAGTACTAGCTACAATATCACATAAAGCATAGCATGAGAAATTGTTTATCTTAATTTTAATCATAGAATCCCAACCATCTTCTAGCTTTCTAGGTATGGAGGCTTCTACTCTAAGTTTCTCCTCCCTAGCTTTGATGAGAGCATTAGTGACATGCTGTGTGAAGGCAAGATTAAGCGTGCTAGTGTTGGGATCTTTAGCCATTCCTTGTAGAAAGGTGACAACTTCTGAAATACTACAATTACCAAAATCAATTTTATCATTAGTGGGCAGAATTGTAGTGTCATCCTCTTTGTTTAATTCGCTCTCTATTATAAGAGTTTGAACATCTTCCCAAGTTTGGGGAAGCTTAGGAGCAATTTTAAACTAAGGCTCATACTTTTTTCCTGGAAGACCATGCCATGGGCATAACTCTCCGTCAAAACTAGTATAATCACAAGGTTTATTACTTTTGTAAATCCCGTCAGTGGTAATTGGGGCAATGGAAGTAGGGGTGTACTCCTCCCATTTAGTGTTTTTGGTAGCACCCATAGTAGCAAGCAAGCAAGATAACTATTTTTGTGATTTTCGATAAGAGGAACTAAAGCAAAAATGAAAGGTAAACTAACAAGACTAAAAAGCAAAGGTAAAAGATAGCATGCAACTCCCCTATCCTGAAGAGTGGAGTCCCCGGCAACGGCGCCAGAAAATACTCCTTGATGGGCCTCGAACCCCTCGTTGGTTACCCCAAGTGGAAGGTGTAAGATGCAGTAAGTAGAAGTGTTTTCCCCTAACAAAGATGCCAAGGATCGATTCCCCAGAGACTCCGAGGTTCAACAAGTAGGTGTAAATTGCTACGGTGCCAGATTAGTAGCAACCAACGTGGACCTGCACACAGATACAAATAACTTTGCTCCCAACGAGTATAGAGAGGTTGTCAATCCCTCCGGCCTTGTAGTTCACAAAGGTTTAAGAGCAATGATAGTAGTGATAGATTGATTTTGCAATAGTAGGTAAATAACGAAAAGTAAATAGTGGATGTGATCAATGATGGTAATATGGACCGGAGTCTCATGATGTTCACTAGTGATGTCTCTCTCCCAAAAGACGATAAAACAGCTATGTGAGGTAACAAATTACAGCTGGGCAATTGACAGGACCACGAACGCAAACCAATGCTGACTACATTGCAAGAAAGGTTGAGGTTCAAAGCATGGGCGGTACGCCAAAGTAAGTAGACCGAAATCCATCAATATCTACTACTAATCATCCACCTTGAGATATTTATCCAGAACATCTCGCTGGTATTAAGTTGCGAGTCCCACCCATAGTGTAAACTCAATGCAACAGACAACTGCATTAAAAGAACTTTGCGTAAAGTAAACAATCCTTGCACCCGCGGGCACAAGCACCGTTGTTTTCCCCCTTGTGGCAACAGCACATCCCCTAGACTCATGTTTCTGTCACTCAAGCTAGTCATCGAGGGGCATGAACCCACAATCAAGCATAACGTTCCCTCTTGGAGTCACTACCTACTACTCGGCCAAAGCAATAAGTAACAACGGAGAACATGCAAGAATTACTTGTGAACTAAAATATAAAAGAGGTGAATCAAATATATTACTCAAGATCAATCTGAACATAATCTCATAATCCATCGGATCCCAGCAAACTCAACATAGCAACAGCATAAGGATTACATAGGTGCCTCGATCATGTAGGGCAGCTCACGAGGACTAATTAGTGAAGCACAAGAACGGGAGGAGAACATCACATAGCTACTGGTCATGGACTCATGGTCCAAGGGAGACTACTCACTAATCATCCACCTTGAGATATCTATCCAGAACATCTCGCTGGTATTAAGTTGCGAGTCCCACCCATAGTGTAAACTCAATGCAACAGACAACTGCATTAAAAGAACTTTGCGTAAAGTAAACAATCCTTGCACCCGCGGGCACAAGCACCGTTGTTTTCCCCCTTGTGGCAACAGCACATCCCCTAGACTCATGTTTCTGTCACTCAAGCTAGTCATCGAGGGGCATGAACCCACAATCGAGCATGACGTTCCCTCTTGGAGTCACTACCTACTACTTGGCCAAAGCAATAAATAACAACGGAGAACATGCAAGAATTACTTATGAACTAAAATATAAAAGAGGTGAATCAAATATATTACTCAAGATCAATCTGAACATAATCTCATAATCCATCGGATCCCAGCAAACTCAACATAGCAACAGCATAAGGATTACATAGGTGCCTCGATCATGTAGGGCAGCTCACGAGGACTAATTAGTGAAGCACAAGAACGGGAGGAGAACATCACATAGCTACTAGTCATCCACCTTGAGATATCTATCCAGAACATCTCGCTGGTATTAAGTTGCGAGTCCCACCCATAGTGTAAACTCAATGCAACAGACAACTGCATTAAAAGAACTTTGCGTAAAGTAAACAATCCTTGCACCCGCGGGCACAAGCACCGTTGTTTTCCCCCTTGTGGCAACAGCACATCCCCTAGACTCATGTTTCTGTCACTCAAGCTAGTCATCGAGGGGCATGAACCCACAATCGAGCATAACGTCCCCTCTTGGAGTCACTACCTACTACTCGGCCAAAGCAATAAGTAACAACGGAGAACATGCAAGAATTACTTATGAACTAAAATATAAAAGAGGTGAATCAAATATATTACTCAAGATCAATCTGAACATAATCTCATAATCCATCGGATCCCAGCAAACTCAACATAGCAACAGCATAAGGATTACATAGGTGCCTCGATCATGTAGGGCAGCTCACGAGGACTAATTAGTGAAGCACAAGAACGGGAGGAGAACATCACATAGCTACTGGTCATGGACTCATGGTCCAAGGGAGACTACTCACGAGTCATCCGGGAGGCGTCCATGGTGGTGGAGAAGCTCCCGGTGGTGATCCTCCCCTCCGGCAGGGTGCCGGGAAGAGTTCTCCTGGTGCTCCCGATCTTGGAAGCGGCGGCGGCGGCGGAACAGAGATGGGATCGTGAAAAGAGTTCCTCTTCTGAGGGTTTCGGATGTCCCTCTAAATATATGCCAAAGGGGGCACCGGACGGGCTTCGGGGGGCCCAGGCGCCCCCCCGGCGCGGCCCAGGGGGGCGCGCTGCCAGGGCGCCTGGAGCCCTGGTGCCCCCCCCCCAGGCTGCCCTTCGGACGCAGTGTTGTTTCCGGATCGCTGATTTTTTTTATATAATTTTTTTGGATTTTTCTGGGCAGTTCTCGAAACGTGAAAACCTGAAATACAAAAATAGCCGAAAACAGAAACTGGCACTGGGGTGCACTGGATTAGTAAGTTAGTCCAAATATGATCAAAAGTGTATGGAAGTGTATGAATATCATAGCAATATCACCCAAAAGTGGCATGGAGCAAGCAGAAATTATAGATACGTTTTGGACGTATCAGTAGGTAAGAACGGTTCTAGCTAGAAGCCCGTAGCATCCACGTAAGACTTGCAACAACAAAGTAGAGGACGTCTAACTTGTTTTTGCAGGGCATGTTGCGATGTGATATGGTCAAGACGTGATGAGTTATACGTTATTGTATGAGATGAACATGTTTTGTAAATTATCGGGAACCGACAGGAGCCTTATGGTTGTCTCTTTATTGTATGAATTGCGAAAGCCATGTAATTGCTTTACTTTATCAATATGAGTTAGCAATAGTAGTAGTAGAAATAGTTGGTGAGACGACCACGATGCTACGATGAAGATCATGGTGTCAAGCCGGTGACGATGGAGATCATGACGATGCTTTGAAGATGGAGATCAAAAGCACAAGATGATGATGGCCATATCATGTCACATATTTTGATTCCATGTTATCTTATTATGCTACTTTTTTTGCTTAGTACGACGGTAGCATTATAAGATGATCCCTTACAAAATTTCAAGGTACAAGTGTTCTCCCTGAGTATGCACCGTTGCGACAGTTCGTCGTGCTGAGACACCACGTGATGATCGGGTGTGATAAGCTCTACGTTCACATACAATGGGTGTAAGACAGTTTTGCACATCCAGAATACTCGGGTTAAACTTGACGAGCCTAGCATGTACAGACATAGCCTCGGAACACTGGAGACCGAAAGGTCGAGCGTGAATCATATAGTAGATATGATCAACATAAGATGTTCACCATTGAAAACTACTCCATCTCACGTGATGATCGGACATGGTTTAGTTGATTTGGATCACGTGATCATTTAGATGACTAAAGGGATGTCTATCTAAGTGGGAGTTCTTTAGTAATATGATTAAATAAACTTTAATTTATCATGAACTTAGTCTTGATAGTTTTTGCATATCTATGTTGTTGTAGATCAGTGGCCCGTGCTACCGTTCCCTTGAATTTTAATGCATTCCTAGAGAAAGCTAAGTTGAAAGATGATGGAAGCAACTACACTGACTGGGTCCGTAACTTAAGGATTATCCTCATTGTTGCACAGAAGAATTATGTCCTTAAAGCACCGCTAGATGACAAGCCCCCTCCCTCTAATGTAGACGCTTTGAACGTCTGGCAGACGCGGTCTGATGACTACTTGATAGTTCAATGTGCCATACTTTACGACTTAGAATCGGGACTTCAAAGACGTTTTGAATGTCATGGAGCATATGAGATGTCACTAGTACAACGAGCTGCTAAACAAACGGTTTTAAACCTCTTTCCGCAATGGCCTTCGGAACCGTCACCAAGTGAGTGTGGGCGATATGGGGGTCCTTCCCACACTACCCAGAAACCGTCGGGGATATGCCCTCCTGGCACACACGCTCGGCAAAATGAGGTCGTGTGCGACCGGCGAGCGCTCAAATACGGAAATACGTACAGTAGAGCTAAAAAATACAATTATATGACGAAATTGTTTCCGGTCGCAAGTACATCCCACATAGTTAGTCCCTGCTAAACATTTTCGTTCGTATGTACATCCCACACAGTCGCTCTAAGGAAAACATTTCCGTTCACAGGTACATCACACACAATTTGTCCAGTTAAATCATTTGTGATAACGTTTCCATTGCACACGGTATTAACAATTTTATCGTTTGCGTTATTGAATGCATCACACACGATGCATAGAAGAAACTGTGTGGCAAAGGCTATCAATCACACACAGTTTTTATGTGGTAAATGTTTGCGCCAGGTGGCCTAACACAAAAAGTTTTCAAGAGGATGTCTTGTGTGATTGTTCATTAATCTAACACGGTTTATTCCTAGAAACGGTGTGTGTTATTGAATGCATCGCACACGATGTTTTCCCAATAACCGTTTGCAATAGAAAACCCCAATTAGCAGGCTAATTATCCGATTATTCATAATCCATTTAGTAATCTACTTGACATTTCATATTAAGCACACAATATATTTCATTTTCATAATTGAAATACATTAGAGTACAACATCATATAGCTTCAATACTCAGCTACCCCATTACACAACTATACCAGGACCAAGTTTTACATGCAACATCTATAACCTTTCGAAATTAGCATCATAGACGGTACATAGACAGATGTATCTCATCTGGAAAACTGCTGAAGCAGAAGGCGAATATTGAGCCTTCATTGATGTTGAAGATCTTTGTAACTTTAGGCAAGTGCCTGTGGATGATTGACCATCCATCCTCCGTCCTCTTCAGGAACACTTCAATATTGAACTGTTGGTGTTGTATGAATACCTTCCTCGCCTCCTGACCATACAGGTGGTTTGAGAGGTAATCATCAGTGAACCGCTTTGGAAAGGCCTAAAAACAAGGATGTGCATAAATATATTCTCTATATTGGAAATGGGGGAAAGGGATAAAAAGGCAAGGTATAATAGTTAGTACCATCCTGTAGTGAACTGGTGTCTTCTTCATTGTGCAGACAAAGATCTTGTAGTTTTTTGTCACTAATTTCTTTATCCTAACAATCTTTCTGAGTTTCTTGACCTAACTGATATTCATGGACAAATCATTTCCCCATATGCAAAAAGGGTCAAACAGTTGGTAAAAACCTCTGACAGCAGGACCTACATGTGCAAGACCAAATTGTTAAAAACCAAAATATTAGAATGGTTCATGCACAATAATGTGCTATTAGACAACGGGCCATGCACATGCTAACCTCGATTGTAAACCTCAGTGATTCCCATTGTTAACCTGCAACATATAAAAGGTAGTTAGTCATCAGGTTAAGTAAGGGTTCGCATGCTATCAGTAAAATATGTTGATGAAAATTAAGCACATTGCAGATTCATTAGATTAATTCAAGCCACATCGAAAACCCATTTATCGAAACCAAGCATGATTAAGAACTAGGAAATATAGCAATGGTATATGTTTCTCATGTATTAAGTGCAGCCAAATTCGATCTATTCCTCACATGCACAACAATACAAAATTCTACCCACGACAATTGGACATCGCAGTGTAGAATTGAACCAAGCAGTTAGCTAAACACCACAACAAATGAACCAAACATTAACTGAGCACCACATTGCAAAATATAACATGCTCCTAATAGAAGATGAGATAGTTAACCAAACCAAGCATGCTTAACAACTTGGAAATATAGCAATTGTATTTGTTTCTCATGTATTTAGTATAGCCAAATTCGATTTATTTCTCACATGGTATACAATAACAGAATGCAGCCACAACAATTGAACATTGCATTGAAGATTTGAACCAAGAAGTTAACTAAACACAACAACAAATGAACCAAACGTTAATTGAGCACCACATTGCACAATATAACATACTCGTAATAGAAGATCAGACAGTTAACCAAACCAAGCATGCTTAACAACTTGGAAATATTGCACCCTGAAGAATCGAACATCACATTTGCATAATTGAACCAAGCAGTTAACTAAACACCACATTGCACGGCATATAGAACATATACACTATAGGGGAAGATTGCATGGTAAAATTAGATAGCACAATTCACTAGAATTTGTTAAGGAAAGGCAGTAGCTAGCAAACGATGGCCTCGAGAAAACGCCACGAACTGTCGTTTAAAGCAGCCAACCGCATCGCGGCGTCAACGTGCGAGGCGTCAACAATGGCCTCAACGGTGAGGTGCTCCTCCAAGATCTGGGGGTCGGCATGAATGGCAGCCGTCACGACCTCATCCGCACGTGTGTCCACGATTTGCTCCTCCGCTGCCAAATGCTCCTTGAGGTCCTGGCTATATGCTACTTCTTGAGCTTGCGTTGTATTCCCTCGAAGAGGAAAGGGATATGCATCCCAAGCGTAAGTATTTCCCTCAGTTTTTGAGAACCAAGGTATCAATCCAGTAGGAGACCACGCGCGAGTCCCTCGCACCTGCACAAACAAATAAGAACTTCGCAGCCAACGCGATAAGGGGTTGTTAATCCCTTTACGGTCACTTACGAAAGTGAGATCTGATAGAGATGATAGTTTGATATTTTTGGTATTTTTTTGTTATAAGAACAGAAAGTAAAAGCGGAAAAGTAAAGTAGATTGTAGATTGATATGTTGAGAATAGACTCGGGGGCCATAGTGTTCTCTAGTGGCTTCTCTCATGATAGCGATATTCTACGGCGGGTAAACAAATTACTGTCGAGTAATTGATAGAAAAGCGAATAATTATGAGACTATCTAGGCATGATCATTATATATAGGCATCACGTCCGAGACAAGTAGACCGAAACGATTTTGCATCTACTATTATTACTCCACACATCAACCGCTATCCAGCATGCATCTAGTGTATTAAGCTCATAAGAATAGAGTAACGCCTTAAGCAAGATGACATGATGTAGAGGGATAAACTCAAACTTAGTGATATAAACCCCATCTTTTTATCCTCGATGGCAACAATACAATACGTGCCTTGCTGCCCCTACTATCACTGGGAAAGGACACCGCAAGATTGAACCCAAAGCCAAACACTTCTCCCATTTCAAGAACTATAGATCTAGTAGGCCAAACCAAACCAATAATTCGAAGAAACTTGCAAGGATATTATAATCATACATAAAGAGTTCAGAGAAGAACCAAATATTTCTCATAGATAATCTTGATCATAAACCCACAATTCATCGGATCTCGACAAACACACCGCAAAAAGAGATTACATCGAATAGATCTCCTCGAAGACCGAGGAGAACTTTATATTGAGATCCAAAGAGAGAGAAGAAGCCATCGAGATACTAGCTATGGACCCGAAGGTCTATGGTAAACTACTCCCAACTCATGGTGAGGCGATGATGATGATGTAGAAGCACTCCGTGGAAGATCCCCCCTCCGGCGGAGCTCCGGAATAGGCCCCAATATGGGATCACACGGGAACAGGGGGTTGCGGCGGTGGAATGATGGGCCTCGAACCCCTCGTTGGTTACCCCAAGTGGAAGGTGTAAGATGCAGTATGTAGAAGTGTTTTCCCTTAGCAAAGATGCCAAGGATCGAATCCCCAGAGACTCCTAGGTTCAACAAGTAGGTGTCAACTGCTAACGGCGCGGATTAGCAATCAACGTGGACCTGCACACAGATACAAATAACTTTGCTCCCAACGAGTACAGAGAGGTTGTCAATCCCTCTGGCCTTGTAGTTCACAAAGGGTTAAAAGCAAATGATAGTAGTGATAGATAATGTTTTGCAATAGTAAATAATAGCGAAAAGTAAATAACGGATGTGATCAATGATGGTAATATGGACCGGAGTCTCATGATGTTCACTAGTGATGTCTCTCTCCCAAAAGGCGATAAAACAGCTATGTGAGGTAAACAAATTACAGCTGGGCAATTGACAGGACCACGAACGCAAACCAATGCTGATTACATTGCAAGAAAGGTTGAGGTTCAAAGCATGGGCAGTACGCCAAAGTAAGTAGACCGAAATCCATCAATATCTACTACTAATCATCCACCTTGAGATATCTATCCAGAACATCTCGCTGGTATTAAGTTGCGAGTCCCACCCATAGTGTAAACTCAATGCAACAGACAACTGCATTAAAAGAACTTTGCGTAAAGTAAACAGTCCTTGCACCCGCGGGCACAAGCACCGTTGTTTTCCCCCTTGTGGCAACAGCACATCCCCTAGACTCATGTTTCTGTCACTCAAGCTATTCATCGAGGGGCATGAACCCACAATCGAGCATAACGTTCCCTCTTGGAGTCACTACGTATTACTTGGCCAAAGCAATAAATAACAACGGAGAACATGCAAGAATTACTTATGAACATAAATATAAAAGAGGTAAATCAAATATATTACTCAAGATCAATCTGAACATAATCTCATAATCCATCGGATCCCAGCAAACTCAACATAGCAACAGCATAAGGATTACATATGTGCCTCGATCATGTAGGGCAGCTCACGAGGACTAATTAGTGAAGCAGAAGAACGGGAGGAGAACATCACATAGCTACTGGTCATGGACTCATGGTCCAAGGGAGACTACTCACGACTCATCCGGGAGGCGTCCATGGTGGTGGAGAAGTTCCCGGTGATGATCCTCCCCTCCGGCAGGGTGCCGGGAAGAGTTCTCCTGGTGCTCCCGATCTTGGAAGCGGCGGCGGCGGCGGAACAGAGATGGGATCGCGAAAAGAGTTCCTGTTCTGAGAGTTTCGGAGGACGCTTTAAATATATGCCAAAGGGGGGCATCGGGGAAGCTTCGGGGGGCCCAGGCGCCCCCCCGGCGCGGCCCAGGGGGGCGCGCCACCAGGGCGCCTGGAGCCCTGGTGCCCCCCCCTGGCTGTCCTTCGGACGCACGGTAGTTTCCGGAACGCTGATTTTTTATATAATTTTTCTGGATTTTTCCTGGCAGTTCTCGTAACGTGAAAACCTGAAATACAAAAACAGCCGAAAACAGAAACTGGCACTGGGGTGCACTGGATTAGTAAGTTAGTCCAATATGATCAAAAGTGTATGGAAGTGTATGAATATCATAGCAATATCAGCCAAAAGTGGCATGGAGCAAGCAGAAATTATAGATACGTTTTGGACGTATCAACATCCCCAAGCTTAATTCCTGCTCGTCCTCGAGTAGGTAAATGATAACAAGAATAATTTCTGTGGTGACATGCCATTAACCATATAGGACTTTTTCATAGTCATATGACAAAAGCTTACTGAAACAATGATTCTATAGTAATTAAGTTGCCTCATGAGAAAATCACAAATGACTGAAAGTTTTACAACATGACATTGAAGCATCAAATAGATTTGCAATGAACATGATGTGCAAATATGATAAAGTGATATCTAGCTTGCCCCCTTTAGTGAAGCAAAACATAAATGCAGGGGCACCTTCAAGGTTTAAGTGATGACTAGATACAATGATTTCAAAATAAACGATATCACAATCATGCAAAAGACAATGCTACTTTGGGACAATGCACATTACACTCAGAATGACAATCATGCTCTCAGTAGTTGGTGCTTGAAGAAAGAAGGTGGAGACTCAACATAAAAGTAAAAGAATGGTTATATGTTAGAGCTTTTTATTTTGAAAACATGGAAGCAATTTTGTCAACGGTAGTAGTACTTCATATGTGTCATGCATAAGACATCCTATAAGTTGCAAGCCTCATGCATCGAATACCAATAGTGCTCGCACCTTGTCCTAATTAGCTCGGATTTCCATGGGTTATCATTGCATTACATATGTTTCAACCAAGTGTCACAAAGGGGTACCTCTATGCCACCTGTACAAAGGTCCAAGGAGATAAATCGCATTTGATTTCTCGTTTTTGATAGATCTCAACTTGAGGACATCCATACCGGGACAACATAGAAAATAGATGAAGGACTCCTCTTTAATGCATAAGCATATTCTCATAAGAGATTGAGGATTAATGTCCAAGCTAAAACTTCCACCATGATACATGGCTTTGGTTGGCGGCCCAATGTTCTTCTCTAACAATATGCATACTCATTCAACCCATGGCAAATCACCCTTACTTCAGACAAGACGAACATGCATAGAAACTCACATGATATTCAACAAAAGTGTGACAGTTGATGGCGTCCCCAGAAACATGGTTACCGCTCAGCATGCAACTTATAAGAAATAAGATACATAGGCAACATATTCTTTACCACAATAGTTTTTAAGCTACTTTCCCATGAGCTATGTATTGCAAGGTTAGTCTGCTTAGTACAGGTGGAGGTTAGCAAAAGACTGGGAGCGACCAACTAAGAGAGCAATGACGGTCATAATCATGCAGAGCGACAAAGCAATATTGAATCAGGCATGGTAGTTATATCGCTACTCAGAAATAAAAGATCATCAAGGCTTGACAGACTTTCTTTACAGTCTTAAATATGCGTGAGCATACGCCAAGTCAATCAAAATAAATTCTCGAAGGAAGATATTACTAAACCATACCACATCATAGGCAAACAAATCAAGTTGGTACTCCAATAACACATTGGGAATCCCCCAGCTATTTGAGACTAACCATAAGAAAACCTGAACTACTAAGTGCCATTATGCACGTAGCATCTTTATCATAGACATATTAACCAATGCAACGGAAGAAAACTCTCTTAATAAGGTGAGCATGATAATTAAAGAGAGTTCAAGCAACCAACTAAACAAAAGCTCTTTGAAAAGATAAGCATGAATACTAAGAGCAGAGCATGATAGTAGCTATTTAAAAGACAAAGAACACACACAGCAAAGATAGACATGAAAATTCTATGTTATGTTCTAGGTAGAAGTGGAGCGTGTTTCTCTCCGACATAAAGAATGCTGAGTTCCGACTCGTTATGAAAAACTAAAAAGAAAACTAAAAGCAAGACGCTCCAAGCATAGCACATAACACATGAAGTGATAAAAATATAGCGAAACAAAAGACGAACTGATAATGTTGATGGAGAAGGGGATGCACGGGGGCATCCCCAAGCTTAGACGCTTGAGTCTCCTTGAATATTTCTTGGGGGTGCACGGGGGCATCCCCAAGCTTGAGCGCTTGACACTCCTGAATCTTTTTATCATCTTCCCTCGCACACTTGAAAACTCCCTTCATACATAACTCATCATAATCTGATTAGCGAGGTTAGTACCCTTAATAAAATAATTATACCTTGCTGGAAATAAAGATATTCTTGAAGTTCTACTGTTTATCAAGATTGCCAAAAGGTTTTTGCAAAGAAAAAGCAAGCTCTTGGTTTGCAAAATGAAGGAAAGGCAAAACAGGACAGAATCTGTGAAAAACAGAACAGCAGGTAGTAAATGATCTGTTCGGGGCACTTCTGCTACTCAAATCAAAAAACTCAGAACAGATGCACGAAAGAAAATTATATAGAGAACGCTGTAGAAAAAATTCAGACCCAAAAGATGATCTGGTGATTTTATACAAATTTTTCTATCCAAGGACAGAATCTGTTTCCTGGACAGCACCTCGCAACTTTTGAACTTTCTAGCAATCAGAGGCTATACTTGGCACAAATATGAAAAGCAAAGATACAATGATGATGCTACAGTAGTAAACAACATCAAGACACAACACAAGCAAAAAAATTATTCATGTGGGCTGCCTCCCAAAAGCGCTTTCTTTTATGCCTTTAAGCTAGGCATAATGCATAGAGATCAAGTTTTATCAAGAGTAAAAGAATAGCTAGCCCGTACAACGGACTCAAAAGGTAACTTGATCTTCTTTCGAGGGAAGTGTTCCATCCCTTTCTTGAGAGGAAACTGAAATTTTATATTACCCTCTTTCATGTCAATGATAGCACCAACGGTGCGCAAAAAGGGACGTCCCAAAATAATTGGACAAGAAGGATCAATATCCATAATAGTAAAATCAACGGGAACATAATTATCATTGACAACGATAAGAACATCGTCGATCCTCCCCAAAGGTTTCTTTATGGAAGAATCAACGAGACGAACACCAAAATAACAAGAATCATAAGGTTTCAATTTAAGCATATCATATATTCTTTTGGGCATAACAGAGGTACTAGCTCCAACATCACATAATGCATAGCAAGAGAAGTCATTCAATTTAATTTTTATCATAGGATCCCAACCATCTTCTAGCTTTCTAGGTATGGAGGCTTCTACTCTAAGTTTCTCCTCCCTAGCTTTGATGAGAGCATTAGTGATATGCTCCGTGAAGGCAAGGTTAAGCGTGCTAGTGCGGGGGTCTCTAGACATTTTGTGAAGGAAATCAATAACTTCGGTAAGAGTGCAATTATCAAAATCAAGGTCACGAGCATCAAGTAAAGTGGTAGTGGTGTCCTTTAGGTTCACTTGTTTGGTAGTTTCTATAGTCATAGCATCACCATTAATAGGTCCATCGGGACCAGGAGTACATTGGGTGCTAAGAGTTTGGATATCCTCAACAACTTTGATAGTAGCAACAGTGTGGTGGGTAGGAAGGCTCTTAATTCTATCTTCTTCCTCCCTTTCTCTAGCCCATCTTTATTTAAGTTTAGCCATCATCCTAATATTTTCATTAATTTGCACTTGAGTAGCATTAATAGGAATGACCTTCCTCTCCTCAAGAGGAGAAGTTTCAATTTTTAGCAATTTTACCTCATTGGCTAAATGGTCTACCTTAAAAGAAAGATCATCTAGTTTATGTAGTTTTTCTTCTACACTCTTATTAAAGGCTTTTTGGGTAGTGATGAAATCTTTAAGCATAATCTCTAGTTCAGTAGTGGAGTTCTTGGTACTAGGATAAGCATTGTTGTTCCCATAAGAATTAGAGGGGAACGGTCTAGGATTGTTACCAAAGTTACTCCTATAAGCATTGTTGTTAAAATTGTTTCTAGAGATAAAGTTCACATCTACTTGTTCTTGAGCAATCAAAGAATTTAAAGGAACATCGCGAGGATCAACAGTAGATTGCTTCGAAAGTAGAGACATGATCAAGTCAACTTTTTCATTTAAGGAGGAAATCTCCTCGACAGAGTTTACCTTCCTACCTGTTGGAGCGCGTTCGGTGTGCCATTGGGAATAGTTGGTCATCATCTCATCGAGAAGCTTCGTGGCAGCACCAAGTGTAGTTGACATAAAAGTTCCTCCCGCGGCCGAATCTAACAAGTTCCACGAGGTAAAGTTCAAGCCTGCATAAAAAGTTTGGATAACCATCCAAGTAGTCAAACCATGAGTAGGGCAGTTCTTGATAAGAGATTTCATACGTTCCCAAGCTTGGGCAACGTGTTCATTATCCAATTGTTTAAAATTCATTATGTTACTTCTTAGTTGGATAATTTTAGCAGGTGGATAGTATTTTCCAATAAAAGCATCTTTGCACTTATCCCAAGAATCTATGCTATTTCTAGGCAAAGACTGAAACCAAATTTTAGCTCCTCCTCTCAAGGAGAAAGGAAAAAGCTTAAGCTTAACAATATTACCATCTATTTCTTGGTACTTTTGCATATCACAAAGTTCAACAAAGTTGTTTAAGTGTAAAGCAGCATCATCTCCAGCACCGGAGAATTGATCTTTCATGACTAAGTTCAGTAAAGCAGGTTTAATTTCATATGAAGGTGCTGAAGTGGCAGGTGTAGTGATAGGTGTGCTGATAAAGTCATCGTTGTTGTGACTAGTGAAGTCACACAACTTGGTGTTCTCGGTGGAACCCATAGTAGCAAGCAAGCAAGATAACTATTTTTTTGATTTTCGATAAAAGGTACTAAAGCAAAAACTGAAAGGTAAACTAACAAGACTAAAAAGCAAAGGTAAAAGATAGCATGCAACTCCCCTATCCTGAAGAGTGGAGTCCCCGGCAACGGCGCCAGAAAATACTCCTTGATGGGCCTCGAACCCCTCGTTGGTTACCCCAAGTGGAAGGTGTAAGATGCAGTATGTAGAAGTGTTTTCCCTTAGCAAAGATGCCAAGGATCGAATCCCCAGAGACTCCTAGGTTCAACAAGTAGGTGTCAACTGCTAACGGCGCGGATTAGCAATCAACGTGGACCTGCACACAGATACAAATAACTTTTCTCCCAACGAGTACAGAGAGGTTGTCAATCCCTCCGGCCTTGTAGTTCACAAAGGGTTAAAAGCAAATGATAGTAGTGATAGATAATGTTTTGCAATAGTAAATAATAGCGAAAAGTAAATAGCGGATGTGATCAATGATGGTAATATGGACCGGAGTCTCATGATGTTCACTAGAGATGTCTCTCTCCCAAAAGACGATAAAACAGCTATGTGAGGTAAACAAATTACAGCTGGGCAATTGACAGGACTACGAACGCAAACCAATGTTGATTACATTGCAAGAAAGGTTGAGGTTCAAAGCATGGGCGGTACGCCAAAGTAAGTAGACCGAAATCCATCAATATCTACTACTAATCATCCACCTTGAGATATCTATCCAGAACATCTCGCTGGTATTAAGTTGCGAGTCCCACTCATAGTGTAAACTCAATGCGACACACAACTGCAATTAAAAGAACTTTGCGTAAAGTAAACAATCCTTGCACCCGCGGGCACAAGCACCGTTGTTTTCCCCCTTGTGGCAACAGCACATCCCCTAGACTCATGTTTCTGTCACTCAAGCTAGTCATCGAGGGGCATGAACCCACAATCGAGCATAACGTTCCCTCTTGGAGTCACTACGTATTACTTGGCCAAAGCAATAAATAACAACGGAGAACATGCAAGAATTACTTATGCACATAAATATAAAAGAGGTAAATCAAATATATTACTCAAGATCAATCTGAGCATAATCTCATAATCCATCGGATCCCAGCAAACTCAACATAGCAACAGCATAAGGATTACATATGTGCCTCGATCATGTAGGGCAGCTCACGAGGACTAACTAGTGAAGCACAAGAACGGGAGGAGAACATCACATAGCTACTGGTCATGGACTCATGGTCCAAGGGAGACTACTGACGACTCATCCGGCAGGCGTCCATGGTGGTGGAGAAGCTCCCGGTGATGATCCTCCCCTCCGGCAGGGTGCCGGGAAGAGTTCTCCTGGTGCTCCCGATCTTGGAAGCGGCGGCGGCGGCGGAACAGAGATGGGATCGCGAAAAGAGTTCCTGTTCTGAGGGTTTCGGAGGACGCTTTAAATATATGCCAAAGGGGGGCATCGGGGAAGCTTCGGGGGGCCCAGGCGCCCCACGGCGCGACCCAGGGGGGGCGCGCCGCCAGGGCGCCTGGAGCCCTGGTG
>LR738713.1:402150243-402205783 GCA_902687465.1 Secale cereale
CCCCCCCCCCCCCCCGGCTGTCCTTTGGACGCACGGTAGTTTCCGAAACGCTGATTTTTTATATAATTTTTCTGGATTTTTCCTGGCAGTTCTCGTAATGTGAAAACCTGAAATACAAAAACAGCCGAAAACAGAAACTGGCACTGGGGTGCACTGGATTAGTAAGTTAGTCCAATATGATCAAAAGTGTATGGAAGTGTATGAATATCATAGCAATATCACCCAATAGTGGCATGGAGCAAGCAGAAATTATAGATACGTTTTGGACGTATCATGGAACTAGGGTTTTCTCTGTTGTTCTGATAGTTTTGGGGTACGTAGGTATATATAGGAGGAAGGAGGGCACCGGGGGCCAGACGTGGGGCCCACGAGGCAGGGGCGCGCCCCCACCCTCGTGGGCGCCACGTTTGCCCTACTCCGTGGTTCTCAAGTCTCCCGTGCGTATTTTGCTCCAAAAATATCTCTCCCTAAGGTTTCATTCCGTTTGGACTCTGTTTGATATTCCTTTTCTGTAAAACCCTCAAACAGGCAAAAAACAGCAATCTTGACTGGGCCTTTGGGTTAGTAGGTTAGTCCCAAAAATAATATAAAAGTGTATAACAAAGCCCATTAAACATCCAAAACATCATAAATAATAGCATGGAACAATCAAAAATTATAGATACGTTGGAGACGTATCAAGCATCCCCAAGCTTAATTCATGCTCGTCCTCGAGTAGGTAAATGATAAAAACGGAATTTTTGATTTGGAATGCTAACCAACATTGTTTTTCAATTGTGGCATGAATGTTCAGATCTGAAAGATTCAAGACAAAAGTCTATATTGACATAAGAAATAATAATACTTCAAGCATACTAACAAAGCAATCATGTCTTCTCAAAATACTATGGCTAAAGAAAGTTATCCCTACAAAATCATATAGTCTGGCTATGCTCCCACTTCATCACACAAAATATTCATATCATTCACAACCCCGATTTCAGCCAAGCACTTGTTTTCATACTCTATTCTTTCAAACCTTTCAACTTTCACGCAATACATGAGCGTGAGCCATGGACATGGCACTATGGGTGGAATAGAGGTGGTTGTGGAGAAGACAAAAAGGAGGGAGATAGTCTCACATCGACTAGGCATATCAACGGGCTATGGAGATGCCCATCAATGGATATCAATGTGAGTGAGTAGGGATTGCCATGCAACAGATGCACTAGAGCTAAAAATGTATGAAAGCTCAACAAAAGAAACTAGTGAGTGTGCATCCAACTTGCTTGCTCATGAAGACCAAGGGCATTTGAGGAAGCCCATCGCTGGAATATACAAGCCAAGTTCTATAATGAAAATTCCCACTAGTATATGAAAGTGACTAAACATGAGACTCTCTATCATGAAGAACAAGGTGCTACTTTGAAGCACAAGTGTGGAAAAAGATAGTAGCAATTGTCCCTTTTTCTTTTCTTTTTTTTCTTCTTTTTTTTGGCCTTTTTTTTGGCCTTCGTTTCCTCTTTTTTTCCTTTTTTTGGAGGGGCTTTCTTGATTTAGCCTTTCCTCACATGGGACAATGCTCTAATAATGATGATCATCACACTTTCATTGAATTACAACTCGATATTACAACTCGATGCTAGAACAAAGTATGACTCCATATGAATGCCTCGGACAGTGTACCGGGATGTGCAATGAATAAAGAGTGACATGTATGAAAAATTATGCATGGTGGATTTTCCACAAATACGATGTCAACTACATGAGCATGCATGGCAATATGACAATATGATGTGTGTCATATGAACGAAACGGTGGAAAGTTGCATGGCAATATATCTCGGAATGGCTGTGGAAATGCCATGATAGGTAGGTATGGTGGCTGTTTTGAGGAATATATATGGTGGCTGTTTTGAGGAAGGATATATAGTGGGTTTATGGTACCGGCGAAAGTTGTGCGATACAAGAGAGGCTAGCAATGGTGGAAGGGTGAGAGTGTGTATAATCCATGGACTCAACATTAGTCATAAAGAACTCATATACTTATTGCAAAAATCTACGAGTCATCAAAACAAAGCAATCAATGCATGCTCCTAGGGGAGAGGTTGGTAGGAGTTAACCATCGCGCGCCCCCGACCTCCACACAAAGGTTGACACTTTACAAATACCTCATGCTCTAACTTCGTCACATAGCGGTTCACCATACGTGCATGCTACAGGAGTCACTAACCTTAGCACAAGCATTTCTCAATTTCATAAATACTCCATTAGCATGACTCTAATATCACTATCCTCATATCTCAAAACAATTATCAAGCATCCAACTTCTCATCATATTCAATGCACTTAGTGTGAAAGTTTTTACTACATTGATATTGCATGTCTATCATGTGAAGACTAGTTTTATAGCCTAAGCACATTACCATGCTATTTTAATAGACTCTCAAATGGATATAAGTGAAGAATGAGAGTTCAACAATTTCTACAAAATATTATCACCACCGTGCTCTAAAAGATATACGTGAAGCACTAGAGCAAAAACTATTCAACTCAAAAGATATAAGTGAAGCACATAGAGTGTTCTATCAATTCCTAGGCCATATTTAACTCTCTCAAATAGGTGTGTCCAGCGAGGATAATTGTGTCAAACTAGCAAGCAAATAATCAAATTATACAAGACACTCCAAGTAAAACACATATCATGTGGTGATTAAAAATATAGCTCTGAGTATAGTTACCGATGGATGAAGACGAAAGAGGGGATGCCTTCCCGGGGCATCCCCAAGCTTAGGCTTTTGGTTGTCCTTGAATTTTACCTTGGGGTGCCATGGGCATCCCCAAGCTTAGGTTCTTGCCACTCTTTGTTCCATAGTCCATCAAAGCAATACTCAAAACTTGAAAACTTCACAACACAAAACTTAGACAAAAATCTTGTGAGCTCCGTTAGTATAAGAAATCAAACCACTACTCAAAGGTACTGCAATGAATTCATTCTTTGTTTATATTGGTGTTAAACCTACTGTATTCCAACTTCTCTATGGTTCATACTTCCCAATACTACTCATAGATGCATTGAAATAAGCAAACAACACACGAAAAACAGAATCTGTCAAAAACAGAGTAGTCTGTAGTAATATGCAGTTTTCGCATACTTCTCTAACTCCACAAAAATCAAACTAAATTGGTAAACGTGAGGAATTTGTCTATTAATCATCTGCAAAAACAATCAACGAAATAGCACGCGGAAGTAAAATCTGGTGACCATTCTAGCGAGCGCCAACGATTCTGTTTTTCACAGCAAGATCATATAAACTTCACACAAGTCTTCCCAAAGGTTCTACTTGGCACAAACACTAAACAAAACACAAAACCACATCTAAACAGAAGCTAGATGCAATATTTATTCCTAAACAGAAGCAAAAAAAATATAAAATTGGTTTGCCTCCCAACAAGCGCTATCGTTTTACACCCCTAGCTAGGCACGATACATGGATAGATCTAGGTATTGCCATCTTTGATCTTCACCCTTTTAATGGGGTCAAGCTCGAATCCGGGAGGTTCTTTACGTTTCCCTTCATATTCGGAAATCTTTAGGCCTAAAGAATCCAACTGCTTATTACAAAGGGTAATCAACATATTCATGCGGTGGAGATTTCCACTAACACTCTTAAGAGGTTCAAGAGACTTTTGTAGTATTTTTGTTACTTTGCAAATGTTCTCAAAAACTTGCATCCCTTCCTGGGTTGGATGTGACCCATTTTGGGGAGGTAGTGTTCCCACTATTCCCTCTATAATTTCATGCGCAATACTAGGATCAATTTCGATAAAATTCCCTTTGGCAACGGAATCCAAGAGTTGTCTATGAGACATATTCAAACCAACATAAAAATTGCGAAGCAAGATTCTAAAATTCACCTCTAAGGTGCACTTCGGTAAGATTCCATCATCCTAAACCAAGCATCTTATAAATTTTCTCCTTGTTTTTGCTTGAAGTGAAGAACTTCAAACTCGGGAGACAAAGGAGCGGATAAGGGGCTAGCCATGAGGACAAGCAAGCAAGAAACACGCAAGCAAACAAGAGGCAAGCGAACGATAAACACACGGCAGAAGAAGGGCAAATAAAATGGCAAGGGTGAAGTGGGGGAGAGGAAAATGAGAGGCAAAAAATGTAATGCGAAGGATATGGGTTTGTGATAGGTACTTGGTATACGACTTTGCTTAAGCCTCCCCGGCAACGGCGCCAGAAATTCTTCTTGCTACTTCTAGAGCTTGTGTTGTATTCCCTCGAAGAGGAAAGGGAGATGCATCACAGTAGCGTAAGTATTTCCCTCAATTATTGAGAACCAATGTATCAATCCAGTAAGAGACCACACGCGAGTCCCTCGCACCTGCACAAACAAATAAGAACTTCGCAGCCAACGCGATAAGGGGTTGTTAATCCCTTTACGGTCACTTACGAAAGTGAGATCTGATAGAGATGATAGTTTGATATTTTTGGTATTTTTTGGTTATAAGAACAGAAAGTAAAAGCGGAAAAAAGTAGATTGTAGATTGATATGTTGAGAATAGACCCGGGGGCCATAGTTTTCTCTAGTGGCTTCTCTCATGATAGCGATATTCTACGGCGGGTAAACAAATTACTCTCGAGCAATTGATAGAAAAGCGAATAATTATGAGACTATCTAGGCATGATAATTATATATAGGCATCACGTCCGAGACAAGTAGACCGAAACGATTCTGCATCTACTACTATTACTCCACACATCGACCGCTATCCAGCATGCATCTAGTGTATTAAGCTCATAAGAAAAGAGTAACGCGTTAAGCAAGATGACATGATGTAGAAGGATAAACTCAAACTTAGTGATATAAACCCCATCTTTTCATTCTCGATGGCAACAATACAATACGTGCCTTGCTGCCCCTACTGTTACTGGGAAAGGACACCGCAAGATTGGACCCAAAGACAAACACTTCTCCCATTGCAAGAACTATAGATCTAGTAGGCCAAACCAAACCAGGCGCACCAAAGATGTCGGGCAAACTGATCGCCCACGAACACCTATGGGACCGGAGCCCCTTCTCGGTACGGCAGGGGGCGGAGGATGCACAAAGAGCGGATCGAGGCAAGCACGCGAGCAGTTTACCCAGGTTCGGGCCGCACGGATGCGTAAAACCCTACTCCTGCTTTGGTTTGTTATTGAGTTCTTGGCTCGGGAGCGAGGAGAGCAACAGTACACTCTAACCGCTAACAAGACCGAGCGTGGAGAATGATCGATGTTCCGAACCCCTTCTACGTTGCGCATGGGCCTCCTTTTATAGGTCAAAGGGGTCACCGACAGGTGGCAACACAGATGGGGGTAAAAATGTAAAAAGAGTGGTAGTTGGAACAGTGTTTGTATAGTGCTCTATACCTAACCCTGACGGCAGGGGACAAGGGCATTAAATGCCCATCGCCGTCGCCCCAAACAGTGCAAAAAGTGGCCATCAGGGGCGCCACCGTCCGCCACGACGGTAGCCTTGTCATCACCGCTTGCCACCGTGTACCCCAGGCTGCACAGCCTTCCGCCACGTGCTCCTGGAAGGGTCCCAGGGCGACACGTGGGTGGATGTGCTGGAGCGCGGGTACTGAGTGGAAGTTTGCCGCGGCAAGTGCCTTGCCGCGGTCGCTATCTTGTCGCGCCTGGGAGCTTGTCGCTCACCGGGCCTTGCCGCGACGCGTGGCCCGCCGCGGCAAGTTCCTTGAGATGCCTTTGATTGGCCTTCCCGGCAAGCTCCTCTTGCCAGGGTCTTGTACCTTGAGTGGTTTTTGTGCCTTGAGTGGCCATCCCGGCAAGCTCCACTTGCCGGGGTCTTGTTTCCTTGACTTGGATACTTTGTTCTTGAATGGCACCAAGGGAACCACGGAGGATCTTGGCGGTCGCCTGGCTAGCCTTGCCGCGGGACGCTGCGACTGCCCGTGCACAAGTTTGGGATACTAAGGTACCCCTACTTTAGTACACCGACTGGAGCCCCCGGGCCTGGGCCAGACACGTTGCCGAGCGCTGTTGGGCCAGGCCCAAAACAGTGCACGGGCACACGCGGCCTGCGGCACGCCATATCTCACTCCGTATCCACCGCGCCCTCCCTTAATGACACGCGTTCAATGCGGCGTCGTGGGGGAGATCGTGGCCCGTTTCTTTATTTGGAAATGCGGAACGTCCGCTCCCTTCCCCCTTATAAGCAGGGGAAACAGGGGCAGTTCGTTCATCTGCCCGTTGCTTCTTCAATCCTCAGAAACCCCCGCCGCTCCCCTCCTTCTCGAAGGCCGAAAGAGAGCAGCGCTCCGCCCTCCGTCGCCACCAGCATCACCAGCGTCGTCGACCTCCCCCACCGTCCCCGCCATGGCTCCGAAAGGCGAGAAGGGGAAGTCCGCGAAGTTCGCCGAGGCGCTGCGGCTAGCAGCAATGCGGAAGAAGATGGCGGTCTTTCCGCCAAAGCTTGACGCGGATGAGCTGAGGAATTCCTTCTACCTTTTCTGGTCGAGGGAGACGAAGGCGCATCCGCGCACCAAGGTACTCCCCGTCGTAGCCTGCGAGATGTTCCCGAACGGCTACGCCTTCTTTGCCCTGTTCTTCTACTGCGGGCTCTGCCCGCCCTATTCTGAGTTCTTCTGCGACATCATGAACACCTACGGGTTCCACCTCATTGACTTCACCCCCAATGTCGTCTTGACCATGGCCGTTTTCGCACATCTGTGCGAAAACTTTGTCGGAGTCTACCCCAATGTAGCTCTTTTCCGCCATTACTTCACGCCTTGAGTCGAGGTAGGGTTGCCTTTGTCCGGCGGCGTCTCCTGGATCTCGAGGACGCACAAGAAGGAAGCCTATCTGGAGGGGGAGCTCCGCGGCAAGTGGGATGAATGGAGAGCCAACTGGTGTTGGATTATAGAGGAGAATCCGCAGCCGTTCACTTCCCGGCGCCAAGCCCCAGTAGTACGCGGCAACGACTGGAGCGACCTGGCCCCGGATGACAGCAGACTGAAGATTGCCACTACCCGGATCCTTCGCCTTAGGCACGCCAAGCTCACCGTGGGCGCAGTTGGAGCAGACTTTCTGCGCCGCAGAATCGCCCCCTTGCAGGAGAGGAAGAGGGCCACCTAGGAGTTCGAGAACGCGGCAGATATCATGAGGCTGCGCCCGGGCCTTAATTATAACTTCACTGTCCTGGAGCTCAACGCGATGCTCCAGGCGTTGTTCAAGTATGACTCCGACCACCCCGAATGGTTTGCATTGCCGAGGGGCGTAGTTCCGCTGTGCAACAATTCGTCGCTCAGCGCCATCCGTGCAGTGATGCCGCTGTGCGATTCCCACGGGATCGACCCCACTTGGGAAGTACCTTCCAACGAAGCTGTGCAGGCATTCTTCGACAACTTGGCGGAACAGCCAGTCGATCCCGACGAGAAGAAAGGCCTCACCCGCGATACCACCGACAAGGAGATGGCATACATCGCCACCAGACTGGAAGAGGCAGCGACAGCCGCGGCCGCGGGCGAGTTTGGGTACACAATGGAGGAGGCGGAGGCAGCGGAGGCGACAAGCCTTGCCGAGCAAGAAGAGCTTCGCAAGGCGGGGAAGCTTGCCGGGCAAATCGCCGGGACAAACGAGCCCAGCGAGCAGGGCGTCGAGTCGAGCGGGCCCGCCGAGCAGGGTGTCGGGTCAAGTGAGCCTGCCGAGGACTCGAGCGGTTCACTGGAGATCGTCTCCTCCTCCTCGTCCTCGGGCAGCTCGCCACCACCAGCAAGTCCTCCAGCTCCACCAAGAAGACGCCTCCGCAAGGCCGCAGACATGACGGGGCGGCAGACGGGCCAACAGCTGCAGCGCCGCGCGACATGCGTCAGCGCGGCAAGCAAGGCCGCCACGGGAGCTCCTCGCGCTTCTGCAGCGGCTGGAGGGGGATCTTCCCGGACTGGCGCCTCTGCTCCTGCCGCCCCTCGTGCCTCGGCGGCAACCGGAGCGGGGTCTTCTCAGACCACCGCCCCTGCTCCCGCCAAGCGGCCAAGGGAGCCTACTCCCCCGCCTCCTCGCGCCGGGACGCGCGAGCCAGACTTCGATTTCTCTGCGCTCAGCTCCGACGAAGAGGAAGGAGAGTAAGTCTTCGCAATTCTTGTTTTTCTTTGATTTTCTGTTGCTTTGTCTTGGATCTCCTTCGCCTAACTCTGAACCTGTCCTTTTCAGAACTCTGGCCCAGAGGGCAGCGAAGAGGGCCAAGGTCCCGGTGGTCGTCATCGAGGACGAGCCCGCCGCAACAGCAGGGGGTGCGCCCGAGACAAGCTTGCCGGACCCGGCGTCTGGCCTTCAGAGCAGCCCCCAGCGCAGCCCCCAGCGTAAGTTTTATTGTCCACTTTCCGCTGTCAGGCGCGCCAGGTACTCTATTTTTGCCGACGCTTGCTTGTTGATTTGTGCAGGAGCAGAGCAGCAGCATCAGGAGCGCTAGGAGACCGCCCCCGACGTGCCGCACGCCTCGACCACACCGCCAAGGGGGAGCTCCCCGGCAAGGGAGAACACTCCGCCAAGGGCGAGCACCCCGCCAAGGGCGAGCACTCCGCCAAGAGCGAGCTCTCCGGCGAGGGATGGCGCTAGCGGCCCTCCGCCGGTGGGAGTTACCACCACGCCGCCGAGGGAGAGCTCTTCGGCCAGGAACCTCACCGAGGAGCCGGCCCGCGCAGGTAATCCCTTGGACTTTTCTTCTTTCAATTCTCCTTTTTGGATATTTGCTTGACTGTTTGTCTTTTCTTTTCTTGTTAGACCCGTCCGCGGCAGATCCAATGGAGATGGAGGTCGTTGTTGAAGATGCCGCCGTTGCCGAAGAAACGGTTGGCGCGGACGAGCCCGCCGGCGCAGAGGCCGCCAAGGCTGCCGCCGCGGCAGCTGGCGAAGAGGCTGGCGGTCGCACTGACGGCACTGAGGCCGCAGGAGCGCCAAGCGCTACGCCGACCGCCGAGCCCTCCGCCGCCGTCGCAGCCCCCAGCTCCGACGAGCCCGAGCCAAGCGCTTACCTGAAGGCCGGCGACGACGTCTTCATCCAGCTCCCGTGGGCGTCCATGTCCAGGGCGCCAGTCGAGGGAGAGGTCTTTGACGGGGAGGTCCTTGCCTCCGCCGGACTGAAACTCGTCGATGCGCCGAGCAGCAGCAGCGAACCCGAGGAGGAGCGGCTGCTGCGGAGGCTTCTGTCCCTTTACCGCGCCCGGCAGGCCAAGCTGGAGTCCCGTGAGGCTCTGGCCGCCAAGGCGGGAGTTGATTTGGAGAAGCGCGCAGAAGAGATCTGGGCCGTCAACCAAGCGGCTCTCTGGTCCTTGGTGGAGGAGCGGGAGCAGCTTGGCGAGGCACAACAGGCCTTTATCCTGGAGAAAGCCAAGGTGGAGGAGCAGCAGCGGCTTGCCGCTGAGCAGTTGTCCACGCTGGAGGGTGAGTTGACGCAGCGGAAGGTCAACCTCGATGGTCACGAGGAGGAACTTGCTGCGCGTGAACGATCTATTGGCGGAGCTCTGCAGGAAGCAAGGGATGCTGCTGCAGCTGCCGAGACCGCCAAAAGGGAGTTGGAGACGAGGGTGGCTCAACTGGAGGCCAACCTCAAGACGAGCGGCGAGGAGGTTGCCGCACTCAAGCTCGAGAGGGAGAAGGACGCCCACAGCCATTCTGAGCTGCAGGTCCGCCTCTCCGAGAAGGGCAAGGAGCTCGCTGTCGCCAAGGACTCCATCGCCGATCTAGAGCTGAAGCTGTCCACTCTTACCACGACGCTGGACGGCGCCAGGGAGCGGGAGACGGCTCTGAAGGTGGAGCTCAGGGCCGAGAAGGTGTTGCTGGATAGTGCTGCCATTTCCCAGAATAACTTTAGGCGGACCGTCGAGCTATGGACGGAATGCCTTGTCAACGCCGCCGCGGACATCGGCAAGGAGTTGGCGCAGCTGGGGGCGGAGTATCTCGGGTATTCCACCGACGAGAACCTCCACCCCAGCGCCAAGCTTACTTTGTTCTTCAAGGGCGTGGCGATGGCCCTCTAGCAACTCCGGGAGAAGATCCCGAAGCAGCTGGCGGACGAATCGCGCAGGCTTTGCGCGGGGGCTCTCCAAAAGGTGTTGATGAAGGTGGCTTTCCGCAACCCAGGGCTCAACCTCACCAACGTCCTCAGGACTCTGCCGCCCGACGCCGACTAGGAGGCGCTCAAGGCCCTTATTGCACCCATCGTGGACAAGGTGGGCGGGATCAAGAGAGTCGAGGGCGACCGCGCGGACTAGGCTGTTTACTTTCTTCTTTCCTTGTCGCTGCCAACCATGTTATGAACAATAGTCTATTAGAATTGCGGCAAGTCATTTTGTAATATAACTATATCTTAGGTGGTTAATGCAACGTTATTTCCTTTACTTGACTTCCTTGCTTTGTATGTTTTTACCCTACGCTTTTAGGGAACTTGCCGGCGTAGGCACCTTTGCCGCGAGCGCTGAGTGCGGAACTTCAGCAGCCCGCTGGCGGTGCCGTTGCCGACAAGAAACCTTGTCGCAACTAGTTGCAGCACACTTAAGTTGTTGAGCGGGCTCGGAAACAAAGTAAGGGCGCGACACTAGTCGCAGCACACTTAAGCTGTTGAGCAAACTCGAAACAAAGTAAAGGGCGCAACTAGCTACGAGTTGGTTCCTTCGCGCACAGGTTTTCCATACAAAGCGCGGTCGTTCAAGGAAGATAACTCAAAAATTTAAAATTTTAATTGCTCAAACTTTGGCAACTTAGCTTTTGTGTTGTCTGCTTCCCAGCAAGGCGAGACTTTCTTGAACGGCACTTGGTCCATACCACTATCTTCTCTTCCCTCCCCCCCCCTCGGCAAACTTGTGCGTGAGAGAACCTTCTCCTCCTTGAGAAAAAAGAAAGAAGAGAAAACATAGATATGGGCCCTTGCGGCTCGTTATTGCTTACCGGGGGTAGGTGCTGCACAGGGTGTCAGTTGATTCATGCAAAAAATAGAAAGCATGAAATGACAAGACGTGCGGGGCACATAAACTTTACTGATGCACGGGGTCTGCGCCCGGCTTTGTACAAAGGATTACATGCAACTGCGGCAAGACTTGTACAAAAGGTGGTTGCCGGAGCGGATCACGGCAACCGCGCCTTATGGGTAAAACTTACGAAGATGCTCGATGTTCCAGGAGTTGTTCACCGGCAAGCCATCTTCGGTATCAAGGCGGACAGCGCCGGGCCTAGTGACTTGTTTCACCCGATAAGGGCCTTCCCACTTCGGCGTCAACTTGTTGGAATTCTTGGCGGACTGAACGCGCCGAAGAACAAGGTCGCCTTCCTCGAGACTTCTGGCGTTAACTTTGCGGCTATGGTAGCGGCGCAAAGCTTGCTGATAGCGAGCAGCTCGCACAGCGGCCTGAAGACGGTCTTCCTCAAGGAGCAGCGCGTCATCTTGTCGTAGCTGCTCTTGCTCGAGCTCATCATAAGCGAGCACTCGAGGCGACCCGTATATGAGTTCCATGGGGAGAACTGCCTCTGCTCCATAGACTAGAGCAAAGGGTGTCTGTCCAGTGGCTCGATTTGGCATCGTCCTGATCGACCAAAGAACCACTGGCAGCTCCTCGATCCAGTTTCTTCCGCACTTGTGCAGCCTGTCGAAAGTTTTGGTCTTGAGTCCGCGCACCACTTCAGCGTTTGCCCTCTCCGCTTGACCGTTGCTTCTCGGGTGAGCAACAGAAGCGAAGCAGACCTTGGCGCCAAGATCTTGGACGTATTGCATGAAGGTGCGACTGGTGAATTGTGTGCCGTTGTCGGTGATGATCCTGTTAGGGATCCCGAAACGGCAAACAATCGACCTGAAGAACTTGACTGCCGACTGTGCGGTCACCTTCCTCACTGGTTCCACTTCCGGCCACTTTGTGAACTTGTCGATGGCGACGTACAAGAACTCAAAGCCCCGGGCTGCGCGGGGAAAGGGGCCGAGGATGTCGAGCCCCCAGACCGAAAATGGCCAGGACAAAGGGATCGTCTGGAGAGCTTGAGCTGGCTGGTGTATCTACTTGGAATGGAACTGGCACGCTTCACACTTGGTTACTTGTGCAGTTGCATCTTGGAGGGCTGTCGGCCAAAAGAAACCTTGCCGGAATGCTTTGCCGACAAGTGCTCTTGCGCCAATGTGGTGACCACATATGCCTCCATGTATCTCTGCCAACAGCTTCTGTCCATCTTCCCGGGGAATACACTTCAATTTCACACCGTTGAGTCTTCTTCTGCACAGTGTGTTGTCAACAAACTGGTACATACTTGACTGCCGGGCTACTTTTTCCGCTTCTTCTTGCTCTTCGGGAAGTTCTCCTGTTTGGAGGAAACGGACAATCTGCTGCGCCCATGCCGGAGCCTGTGGTTCGACAGCAAGGACTAAAGGCGCATCTGCTGCTGCGGGAACGTCCGCTTCTACGGCGAGCACCTGTGGTTCAGCCGGAGCATGACACTCCCCGGCAAGCTTGACGGGGCAAATCTTGTCGGGAGCCTCTGCTTCAACGGAACAAGCCCTGGGACTTGCCGGAGCAGATTGCTCCTCAGCATCCTTGGCGTTAATCTTGGGGACCTTCTTGGCGGCAGCTTTGGGAAGCTCTGCCGGAAAGTAGTCGCCAAAACCAACTTCCTCTTCTTGTTTTGTCCAGTTGATGGTGTTACGGATGGTTGAGTCAGCTTGAGCACAAAGATTCCTGGTTCCACGGGCAACTTTAGTGCGGCACACTTTGACAGGCCATCTGCGATGTCGTTCTGAGCTCTTGGAATGTGCTCCATCTGTAGGCCTTCAAAGTGTTCTTCAAGCTTTCTCACTTCGTCGACGTAAGTTTCCATCAACGGACTCTGGTAGTTCTTGTTTACTTGGCGGACGACAAGCTGCGAGTCTCCCCTTACAATCAGCTTCTTGATCCCAAGGTCTGCTGCGATCCTGAGACCGGCAAGCAAACCCTCATAATCTGCAGTATTGTTTGTCGCTTGCTCCTTGGGAAAGTGCATCTGGACCACGTACTTGAGGTGCTCCCCAGTGGGCGCGACAAGCAGCACGCCGGCACCGGCGCCTTGCAGCGAGAAGGCACCATCAAAGTACATTATCCATTCTTTGCTTGCTTCCTTGACGAGGATGCTCGTCTCTGGAATCTCTTCGTCTGGCGTTGGCGTCCACTCTGCTATGAATTCTGCTAATGCTCTGCTTTGGATAGTTGAAGTGCTTTCAAACTTGAGGCCAAAGCTTGACAGTTCTAGCGCCCACTCGACAATCCTGCCTGTCGCTTCTGGATTTTGCAATATCCTCTTCAGCGGAAAGCGGGTGACCACCGTTATCTCATGTGCCTGGAAGTAATGGCGCAGCTTTCTCGAGGCCATGAGAAGGCCGAAAAGCAACTTCTGCACCCCAGAGTACCTTGACCTAGCCCCCTGCAGAAGGGAGCTGACAAAGTAGACTGGGCGCTGCACCATCTTCTTCAGTATCTCCTCTTGCATCTGCGCAGATCCATCCTTGTCGGGACCAGAGCTTGCCGGAGAAGCCCCTTGCTTGTCGCTGTACGTGCTTGTCGCGGCTGCTGGCTCATCGTCTGCCTCCCTCTCCGCTACTAACGCAGCACTAACCACTTGATTGGTTGCCGCTAGATATAGCAGCAACTTCTCTTGTGGCCTAGGTGCGACAAGTATGGGAGTGGAGGACAGGTACCTCTTCAAGTCTTGCAGTGCTGCCTCCGCTTCCGGAGTCCATTTCATTGGACCTGCCTTTTTCAAAATTTTGAAAAACGGCAGGGCGCGTTCTGCAGACTTAGAGATAAACCTGCTGAGAGCAGCCACGCAACCGGCAAGTCTTCGCACATCCTTGACGCGCTTTGGTGCTTCGATTTGCTCGATGGCCTTGATCTTGTCGGGATTGGCTTCAATCCCCCTCTGAGACACGAAGAACCCGAGAAGCTTGCCGGAGGGGACTCCAAACACGCATTTCTCAGGGTTGAGCTTGAGTTGGATCTTGCGCAGATTCGCAAAAGTTTCATCTAAATCTTGGATCAGAGTAGCCCTGTCCTTGCTCTTGACCACTATATCATCCATGTAAGCTTCCACATTTCTGTGTATCTGTGGCTCAAAAGCAGTGTGGACTACTCTTGCAAACGTTGAACCAGCATTCTTCAATCCGAAAGGCGTGCATATGAAGCAATAAGTGCCACATGGAGTAATGAATGTGGTCTTCTCCTCATCTTCTTCAGCCATAAAGATCTGGTGGAGTAATGAAAGCAAATCGCATCCGGCGGTGGAGTCAACAATCTGGTCAATGCGCGGCAAGGGAAATGGATCTTTGGGACAAGCTTTATTCACATCGATGAAGTCTATACAAAGCCTCCACTTCCCATTTGCTTTACGCACGACAACAGGATTGGCCAACCACATGGGATGGAGCACACCTCTGACAAGGCCTGTCGCTTCCAGCTTCTTGATTTCTTCGGCTATGAACTCTTGGCGCTCTACTGCTTGTTTCCTGACTTTTTGCTTGACGGGCCGCGTGTGAGGACAAACGGCAAGCTTGTGCTCAATCACTTTCCTGGGAACACCGGGGATGTCAGACGATTGCCATGCAAACACATCGACGTTCGCCCGCAGGAAAGCAACGGGCACGCTTTCCTATTTAGGATCAAGCGTGGCACTGATGGTGAAAGTACCACCAGTGCCGTCCTTCTTGGCGGACACCTTCTTGGTTGTTGGAGGAGCTGCCAGCGCCTTCTTACACTTGCCGGTGGAGCTCGATGGTGCATCCTCGATGGCAGCGCAGCACTCTGAAGAGGTCTGTTTGCCGGAGTAGGCCCCAGAGCTCTTGCCCGACTTGGTCTTGTTCTTCCCTCCGGGAGCTTCAGCGGCAAGTGTCTCGCTATCTGTTGCGGCTGCTGCATCTCGGTAAATCTTGTCGGCACAGATAAGGGCATCCTTCTTGTCGCCAGGGACAGAGATGACGCTTATCGGGCCTGGCATCTTGAGCATGTTGTAGGCGTAGTGAGAGGCTGCCATGAACTTGGCGAGCGTTGGACGGCCAAGTATTCCATTGTAAGGCAATGGAATATCGGCAACGTCAAAAGTGATCCTCTCAGTCCTGAAGTTCAGCTCTCCGCCAAATGTCACTGGCAGCGTGATCTTCCCCTTCGGCTTGCTCCTTCCCGGGTTGATCCCTTGGAACGTGCCGGTTTCTTCGAGCTCGCTGTCGGGGATCTGGAGTTTCTGGATCATAGTGGAGGAGATCAAATTCAACCCGGCCCTGCCGTCAACTAACATCTTGGTGACCTTGAGGTTGCGGATGGTTGGTGAAACCAACATCGGCAAGCACCCGACCGCAGTTGTGCAATCAGGGTGGTCCTCAATATCGAAGATGATAGGCGTGCTGGACCACTTCAGAAGTTTGCGCGACTCGACGGGTGGTTCTGCCGCATTGACTTCACGCACCCATTGCTTGAGTTGGCGGTGTGAAGTATGTAGAGAAGCACCACCGTCAATGCACAAAACTTCTGTAGCTTTTTGAAACTCCTGCTCGCTGTTCTCTCCATCATCCATGTCTTCGTCTTCGTCTTCATCTTCATCCTTGTCGCGGCCGCGGGGAGGTCTGTCTCCCTCCCGCTGCTTGGCCTTGCCACGGCGTCCTCCCCGGCTGTCGAATGGTCGCTTCTTGCCGGACCCTCCATCACCTCCTTGGGCCTTCTCCTTGTCGCGTCGCTCGTACTCAGCCTTTTGCTGCTCAACAAGGTACTCGACTTTCTTACAATTCTGGAGATCGTGGCCCTTGGTGCGGTGGACCTTGCAGTATTGCTTGTCGGAGCCGTCCTGCTTGTCGGCAGCTGTCATAGTCTGGCAGTTGGTGCACGCGGCAGTCTCCTTGCCGGAGCTACCAGCCTGGGCTTTCTTGGCGCCAGCCTCCTTGCCAGACTGCTCAACGACTAGCACTTCCTTGTTCTTCTTCTTCCTGTTGCCCCGCCGCTGGCTTTTCTTTGCCGGGGCGGCATCCTCGCTGTCGGATCCCCCTGCTCCTGTATCCTCTCCGGGGAGTTTCCTCCCCTCCTCAGCGTGTGCGCACTTGTCGGCCAGGGCATACAGCTCGCTGACGTCCCTGATCTTGCACATCGCCATCTCCTCCCTCATCCGGCGGTTACGCACGTTCTGGTGGAACGCGCTAATAACCGCGGCAGAGTGGACGTCCGGGATGTTGTGCTGGACACGGCTAAACCTCTGGATATACTTACGCAGGGGCTCTCCTTCCTTCTGGGCGAGTATGTGAAGGTCACTCTCCTGGCCATGGGGCTTGTGGCCACCTGTGAAGGCGCCGACAAACTGATGGCACAGGTCGGCCCAAGAAGAAATGGAGTTCTCCGGCAAGTGCATGAGCCAAGATCTGACGTTTGGCTTGAGCACCAGCGGGAAGTAATTGGCGAGTATCTTCTCGTCTCGTCCCCCGGCAGCCTGCACCGCGATGGTGTAGATGCCGAGGAACTCCAACGGATGTGTCTTGCCGTCGTACTTCTCCGGTACGTCGGGCTTGAAGTTCTTCATGCTGGGCCACTGGACTTGCCGCACCTCACAAGTGAACGCAAGGCAACCTGCCACGTACGACAGGTCGCCTGGTCCCCCTGGCGCTTGCATGTCAACAGCGGGCCCAGCGCGCTGGTCACATTGACGCCACGCTTCTCTCCGACGCTCGATGCGGGTTCGAGCGTCCTCTTGTTGTCGATCTTGAAGGACTTGGCGCTGATCGCGACGAGCCCGCGGATCTGACGCCGCGGTGGAGTCGCTGTCGACGTTGATCCGGCGGGTCGGCGATCTTGGCCTTCGTGGTGGGGAGTGCACGGTGGTTGGACCCCCGGCGGTCTTGTCGCCATCGGCCCGCGCCTGGCTGACTTGCCGCGGCCGCGACGCGCTCGGCTGCTGCGAGGTGTCGCCGTTGGCGAAGGCGATGAGACTTTGGATGGTGGCCCTCCAGTCGTCGGCCTTGTCTGCCACTAGAGGGAAGTCGAGGAGCAGTTGAGCTCGTGCTAGAGCTTCTGCTGGAGTGGCGGGTAACGGTGGCGAGCGGTGCGAGGAGCGGGATATGCTCGGACTTCTAACTACGTTAGAAGGAGCAGCATCCCGTCCCGGCGACCGTGCCTTGCTCGTGCCAGCATGTTGATGTGCATGCTGGCCTTGAGCGTCCCGAGATCCGCCAGCTTGGCCTTGGCCCAGCAAGCGTACAGTACCTTGTGTACCGTGACGCTGCCGGTCCCGCGCCTCCTGAGATGGGCGCGGTGCGTGCACGGACGCCGAGGTTTTGGAGTGCGCCCGGTCGTCCGTCTTGTCCTTGGACTTGGCGGCGCCGTGAGTTCCTTCGTCGACGTCCGTCCTTCCGCCGGCGTCTACCCCACTGATGGGCCTCGAACCCCTCGTTGGTTACCCCAAGTGGAAGGTGTAAGATGCAGTAAGTAGAAGTGTTTTCCCCTAGCAAAGATGCCAAGGATCGATTCCCCAGAGACTCCTAGGTTCAACAAGTAGGTGTCAATTGATACGGCGCCAGATTAGTAGCAATAAACGTGGACCTGCACACAGATACAAATAACTTTGCTCCCAACGAGTACAGAGAGGTTGTCAATCCCTCCGGCCTTGTAGTTCACAAAGGATTAAAAGCAATGATAGTAGTGATAGATAGTTTTTGCAATAGTAAATAATAACGGGAAATAAATAGTTGATGTGATCAATGATGGTAATATGGACCGGAGTCTCATGATGTTCACTAGTGATGTCTCTCTCCCAAAAGACGATAAAACAGCTATGTGAGGTAAACAAATTACAGCTGGGCAATTGACAGGACCACAAACGCAAACCAATGCTGACTACATTGCAAGAAAGGTTGAGGTTCAAAGCATGGGCGGTACGCCAAAGTAAGTAGACCGAAATCCATCAATATCTACTACTAATCATCCACCTTGAGATATCTATCCAGAACATCTCGCTGGTATTAAGTTGCGAGTCCCACCCATAGTGTAAACTCAAAGCAATAGACAACTGCATTAAAAGAACTTTGCGTAAAGTAAACAATCCTTGCACCCGCGGGCACAAGCACCGTTGTTTTCCCCCTTGTGGCAACAGCACATCCCCTAGACTCATGTTTCTGTCACTCAAGCTAGTCATCGAGGGGCATGAACCCACAATCAAGCATAACGTTCCCTCTTGGAGTCACTACCTACTACTCGGCCAAAGCAATAAGTACAACGGAGAACAT
Organism: Secale cereale; assembly: GCA_902687465.1. Taxonomy (NCBI): domain Eukaryota; kingdom Viridiplantae; phylum Streptophyta; class Magnoliopsida; order Poales; family Poaceae; genus Secale; species Secale cereale. Next base: position 402,168,491 of record LR738713.1, read on the forward strand.
GCAAGAATTACTTATGAACTAAAATATAAAAGAGGTGAATCAAATATATTACTCAAGATCAATCTGAACATAATCTCATAATCCATCGGATCCCAGCAAACTCAACATAGCAACAGCATAAGGATTACATAGGTGCCTCGATCATGTAGGGCAGCTCACGAGGACTAATTAGTGAAGCACAAGAACGGGAGGAGAACATCACATAGCTACTGGTCATGGACTCATGGTCCAAGGGAGACTACTCACGAGTCATCCGGGAGGCGTCCATGGTGGTGGAGAAGCTCCCGGTGGTGATCCTCTCCTCCGGCAGGGTGCCGGGAAGAGTTCTCCTGGTGCTCCCGATCTTGGGAGCGGCGGCGGCGGCGGAACAGAGATGGGATCGCGAAAAGAGTTCCTGTTCTGAGGGTTTCGGAGGTCCCTCTAAATATATGCCAAAGGGGGCACCGGACGGGCTTCGTGGGGCCCAGGCGCCCCCCGGCGCGGCCCAGGGGGGGGGCGCGCCGCCAGGGCGCCTGGAGCCCTGGTGCCCCCCCCCAGGCTGCCCTTCGAACGCAGTGTTGTTTCCGGATCGCTGATTTTTTATATAATTTTTCTGGATTTTTCTGGGCAGTTCTCGAAACGTGAAAACCTGAAATACAAAAACAGCCGAAAACAGAAACTGGCACTGGGGTGCACTGGATTAGTAAGTTAGTCCAAATATGATCAAAAGTGTATGGAAGTGTATGAATATCATAGCAATATCACCCAAAAGTGGCATGGAGCAAGCAGAAATTATAGATACGTTTTGGACGTATCACCCACCAGCCGTTGGCTCCGGCGGTGGCAGGATCGACGCGGACGGGCCTGCTGCCTCCGAAGCCTTCTTCTTCGGCGGCATGTCGATGAAGATGTTGAAAACTTCGCTCGCGTGAACGCCGGATCAGGTTCACACAACCTCGACGCCCCCCTACCTGGCGCGCCAAAGATGTCGGGGAAACTGATCGCCCACGGACACCTATGGGACCGGAGCCCCTTCTCGATACGGCAGGGGGCAGAGGATGCACAAAGAGCGGATCGAGGCAAGCACGCGAGCAGTTTACCCAGGTTCAGGCCGCACGGATGCGTAAAACCCTACTCCTGCTTTGGTTTGTTATTGAGTTCTTGGCTCGGGAGCGAGGAGAGCAACAGTACACTCTAACCGCTAACAAGACCGAGCGTGGAGAATGATCGATGTTCCGAACCCCTTCTACGTTGTGCATGGGCCTCCTTTTATAGGTCAAAGGGGTCACCGACAGGTGGCAACACAGATGGGGTTAAAAATGTAAAAAGAGTGGTAGTTGGGATAGTGTTTGTATAGTGCTCTATACCTAACCCTGACGGCAGGGGACAAGGGCATTAAATGCCCGTCGCCGTCGCCCCAAACAGTGCAAAAAGTGGCCGTTAGGGGCGCCACCGTCCGCCACGACGGTAGCCTTGTCATCACCGCTTGCCATCGTGTACCCCAGGCTGCACAGCCTTCTGCCACGTGCTCCTGGAAGGGTCCCAGGGCGACACGTGGGTGGATGTGCTGGAGCGCGGGTACTGAGTGGAAGTTTGCCACGGCAAGTGCCTTGCCGCGGTCGCTATCTTGTCGCGCCTGGGAGCTTGTCGCTCACCGGGCCTTGCCGCGACGCGTGGCGCGCCGCGGCAAGTTCCTTGAGATGCCTTTGATTGGCCTTCCCGGCAAGCTCCGCTTGCCAGGGTCTTGTGCCTTGAGTGGTTTTTGTGCCTTGAGTGGCCATCCCGGCAAGCTCCACTTGCCGGGGTCTTGTTTCCTTGACTTGGATACTTTGTTCTTGAATGGCTCCAAGGGAACCACGGAGGATCTTGGCGGTCGCCTGGCTAGCCTTGCCGCGGGACGCTGCGATTGCCCGTGCACAAGTTCGGGATACTAAGGTACCCCTACTTTAGTACACCGACATAAACCTACTGTATTCCAACTTCTCTATGGTTCATACTTCCCAATACTACTCATAGATGCATTGAAATAAGCAAACAACACACGAAAAACAGAATCTGTCAAAAACATAGTAGTCTGTAGTAATATGCAGTTTTCGCATACTTCTCTAACTCCACAAAAATCAAACTAAATTGGTAAACGTGAGGAATTTGTCTATTAATCATCTGCAAAAAGAATCAACTAAATAGGACGCTGAAGTAAAATCTGGTGACCATTCTAGCGAGCGCCAACGATTCTGTTTTTCACAGCAAGATCATATAAACTTCACACAAGTCTTCCCAAAGGTTCTACTTGGCACAAACACTAAACAAAACACAAAACCACATCTAAACAGAAGCTAGATGCAATATTTATTCCTAAACAGAAGCAAAAAAAATATAAAATTGGGTTGCCTCCCAACAAGCGCTATCGTTTTACGCCCCTAGCTAGGCACGATACATGGATAGATCTAGGTATTGCCATCTTTGATCTTCACCCTTTTAACGGGGTCAAGCTCGAATCCGGGAGGTTCTTTACGTTTCCCTTCATATTCGGAAATCTTTAGGTCTAAAGAATCCAACCGCTTATTACAAAGGGTAATCAACATATTCATGCGGTGGAGATTCCCACTAACACTCTTAAGAGGTTCAAGAGACTTTTGTAGTATTTTTGTTACTTCGCAAATTTTCTCAAAAACTTACGTCCCTTCCTGGGTTGGATGTGACCCATTTTGGGGAGGTAGTGTTCCCACTATTCCCTCTATAAATTCATGCGCAATACTAGGATCAATTTCGATAAAATTCCCTTTGGCAACGCAATCCAAGAGTTGTCTATGAGACATATTCAAACCAACATAAAAATTGCGAAGCAAGATTCTAAAATTCACCTCTAAGGTGCACTTCGATAAGATTCCATCATCCTAAACCAAGCATCTTTTAAATTTTCTCCTTGTTTTTGCTTGAAGTGAAGAACTTCAAATTCGGGAGACAAAGGAGCGGATAAGGGGCTAGCCATGAGGACAAGCAAGCAAGAAACACACAAGCAAACAAGAGGCAAGCGAACGATAAACACACGGCAGAAGAAGGGCAAATAAAACGGCAAGGGTGAAGTGGGGGAGAGGAAAATGAGAGGCAAAAAATGTAATGCGAAGGATATGGGTTTGTGATAGGTACTTGGTATATGACTTTGCTTAAGCCTCCCCGACAAAGGCGCCAGAAATTCTTCTTGCTGCTTCTTGAGATTGCGTTGTATTCCCTCGAAGAGGAAAGGGAGATGCATCACAGGAGCGTAAGTATTTCCCTCAGTTTTTGAGAACCAATGTATCAATCCAGTAGGAGACCACACGTGAGTCCCTCGCACCTGCACAAACAAATAAGAACTTCGCAGCCAACGCGATAAGGGGTTGTTAATCCCTTTACGGTCACTTACGAAAGTGAGATCTGATAGAGATTATAGTTTGATATTTTTGGTATTTTTTTGTTATAAGAACAGAAAGTAAAAGCGGAAAAGTAAAGTAGATTGTAGATTGATATGTTGAGAATAGACTCGGGGGCCATAGTGTTCTCTAGTGGCTTCTCTCATGATAGCGATATTCTATGGCGGGTAAACAAATTACTGTCGAGTAATTGATAGAAAAGCGAATAATTATGAGACTATCTAGGCATGATCACTATATATAGGCATCACGTCCGAGATAAGTAGACCGAAACGATTTTGCATCTACTACTATTACTCCACACATCAACCGCTATCCAGCATGCATCTAGTGTATTAAGCTCATAAGAATAGAGTAACGCCTTAAGCAAGATGACATGATGTAGAGGGATAAACTCAAACTTAGTGATATAAACCCCATCTTTTTATCCTCGATGGCAACAATACAATACGTGCCTTGCTGCCCCTACTATCACTGGGAAAGGACACCACAAGATTGAACCCAAAGCCAAACACTTCTCATATTTCAAGAACTATAGATCTAGTAGGCCAAACCAAACCAATAATTCGAAGAAACTTGCAAGGATATTATAATCATACATAAAGAGTTCAGAGAAGAACCAAATATTTCTCATAGATAATCTTGATCATAAACCCACAATTCATCGGATCTCGACAAACACACCGCAAAAAGAGATTACATCGAATAGATCTCCTCGAAGACCGAGGAGAACTTTATATTGAGATCCAAAGAGAGAGAAGAAGCCATCTAGATACTAGCTATGGACCCGAAGGTCTATGGTAAACTACTCACAACTCATGGTGAGGCGATGATGATGATGTAGAAGCACTCCGTGGAAGATCCCCCCTCCGGCGGAGCTCCGGAATAGTCCCCAATATGGGATCTCACGGGAACAGGGGGTTGCGGCGGTGGAACTAGGGTTTTCTCTGTTGTTCTGATAGTTTTGGGGTACGTAGGTATATATAGGAGGAAGGAGGGCACCGGGGGCCAGACGTGGGGCCCACGAGGCAGGGGCGCGCCCCCACCCTCGTGGGCGCCACGTTTGCCCTACTCTGTGGTTCTCAAGTCTCCCGTGCGTATTTTGCTCCAAAAATATCTCTCCCTAAGGTTTCATTCTGTTTGGACTCTGTTTGATATTCCTTTTCTGTAAAACCCTCAAACAGGCAAAAAACAGCAATCTTGACTGGGCCTTTGGGTTAGTAGGTTAGTCCCAAAAATATTATAAAAGTGTATAACAAAGCCCATTAAACATCCAAAATATCATAAATAATAGCATGGAACAATCAAAAATTATAGATACGTTGGAGACATATCAAGCATCCCCAAGCTTAATTCATGCTCGTCCTCGAGTAGGTAAATGATAAAAACAGAATTTTTGATTTGGAATGCTAACCAACATTGTTTTTCAATGTAATTCTCTTAATTGTGGCATGAATGTTCATATTTGAAAGATTCAAGACAAAAGTATATATTGACATAAGAAATAATAATACTTCAAGCATACTAACAAAGAATCATGTCTTCTCAAAATACTATGGCTAAAGAAAGTTATCCCTACAAAATCATATAGTCTGGCTATGCTCCCACTTCATCACACAAAATATTCATATCATTCACAACCCCGATTTCATCCAAGCACTTGTTTTCATACTCTATTCTTTCAAACCTTTCAACTTTCACGCAATACATGAGCGTGAGCCATGGACATAGCACTATGGGTGGAATAGAGGTGGTTGTGGAGAAGACAAAAAGGAGGGAGATAGTCTCACATCGACTAGGCATATCAACGGGCTATGGAGATGCCCATCAATGGATATCAATGTGAGTGAGTAGGGATTGCCATGCAACATATGCACTAGAGCTAAAAATGTATGAAAGCTCAACAAAAGAAACTAGTGAGTGTGCATCCAACTTGCTTGCTCTTGAAGACCAAGGGCATTTGAGGAAGCCCATCGCTGGAATATACAAGCCAAGTTCTATAATGAAAATTCCCACTAGTATATGAAAGTGACTAAACATGAGACTCTCTATCATGAAGAACAAGGTGCTACTTTGAAGCACAAGTGTGGAAAAAGATAGTAGCAATTGTCCCTTTTTCTTTTCTTTTTTTTCTTCTTTTTTTTGGGCCTTTCTTTTTTTTATTTGGCCTTCGTTTCCTTTTTTTCCTTTTTTTGGAGGGGCTTTCTTGATTTAGCCTTTCCTCACATGGGACAATGCTCTAATAATGATGATCATCACACTTTCATTGAATTACAACTCGATATTACAACTCGATGCTAGAACAAAGTATGACTCTATATGAATGCCTCCGACAGTGTACCGGGATGTGCAATGAATCAAGAGTGACATGTATGAAAAATTATGCATGGTGGATTTGCCACAAATACGATGTCAACTACATGAGCATGCATGGCAATATGACAATATGATGTGTGTCATATGAACGAAACGATGGAAAGTTGCATGGCAATATATCTCGGAATGGCTATGGAAATGCCATGATAGGTAGGTATGGTGGCTGTTTTGAGGAATATATATGGTGGCTGTTTTGAGGAAGGATATATAGTGGGTTTATGGTACCGGCGAAAGTTGCGCGATACAAGAGAGGCTAGCAATGGTGGAAGGGTGAGAGTGCGTATAATCCATGGACTCAACATTAGTCATAAAGAACTCATATACTTATTGCAAAAATCTACGAGTCATAAAAACAAAGCAATAAATGCATGCTCCTAGGGGGAGGTTGGTAGGAGTTAACCATCGCGCGCCCCCGACCTCCACACAAAGGTTGACACTTTACAAATACCTCATGCTCTAACTTCGTCACATAGCGGTTCACCATACGTGCATGCTACGGGAATCACTAACCTTAGCACAAGCATTTCTCAATTTCATAAATACTCCATTAGCATGACTCTAATATCACTATCCTCATATCTCAAAACAATTATCAAGCATCCAACTTCTCATCATATTCAATGCACTTAGTGTGAAAGTTTTTACTACATTGATATTGGATGTCTATCATGTGAAGACTAGTTTTATAGCCTAAGCACATTACCATGCTATTTTAATAGACTCTCAAATGGATATAAGTGAAGCATGAGAGTTCAACAATTTCTACAAAATATTATCACCACCGTGCTCTAAAAGATATACGTGAAGCACTAGAGCAAAAACTATTCAACTCAAAAGATATAAGTGAAGCACATAGAGTGTTCTATCAATTCCTAGGCCATATTTAACTCTCTCAAATAGGTGTGTCCAGCGAGGATAATTGTGTCAAACTAGCAAGCAAAGAATCAAATTATACAAGACACTCCAAGTAAAACACATATCATGTGGTGATTAAAAATATAGCTCTGAGTATAGTTACCGATGGATGAAGACGAAAGAGGGGATGCCTTCCCGGGGCATCCCCAAGCTTAGGCTTTTGGTTGTCCTTGAATTTTACCTTGGGGTGCCATGGGCATCCCCAAGCTTAGGCTCTTGCCACTCTTTGTTCCATAGTCCATCAAAGCAATACTCAAAACTTGAAAACTTCACAACACAAAACTTAGACAAAAATCTCGTGAGCTCCATTAGTATAAGAAAGCAAACCACTACTCAAAGGTACTGCAATGAATTCATTCTTTGTTTATATTGGTGTTAAACCTACTGTATTCCAACTTCTCTATGGTTCATACTTCCCAATACTACTCATAGATGCATTGAAATAAGCAAACAACACACGAAAAACAGAATCTGTCAAAAACAGAGTAGTCTGTAGTAATATGCAGTTTTCGCATACTTCTGTAACTCCACAAAAATCAAACTAAATTGGTAAACGTGAGGAATTTGTCTATTAATCATCCGCAAAAACAATCAACGAAATAGCACGCTGAAGTAAAATCTGGTGACCATTCTAGCGAGCGCCAACGATTCTGTTTTTCACAGCAAGATCATATAAACTTCACACAAGTGTTCCCAAAGGTTCTACTTGGCACAAACACTAAACAAAACACAAAACCACATCTAAACAGAAGCTAGATGCAATATTTATTCCTAAACAGAAGCAAAAAAATATAAAATTGGGTTGCCTCCCAACAAGCGCTATCGTTTTACGCCCCTAGCTAGGCACGATACATGGATAGATCTAGGTACTGCCATCTTTGATCTTCACCCTTTTAATGGGGTCAAGCTCGAATCCGGGAGGTTCTTTACGTTTCCCTTCATATTCGGAAATCTTTAGGTCTAAAGAATCCAACCGCTTATTACAAAGGGTAATCAACATATTCATGCGGTGGAGATTCCCACTAACACTCTTAAGAGGTTCAAGAGACTTTTGTAGTATTTTTGTTACTTCGCAAATTTTCTCAAAAACTTGCGTCCCTTCCTGGGTTGGATGTGACCCATTTTGGGGAGGTAGTGTTCCCACTATTCCCTCTATAATTTCATGCGCAATACTAGGATCAATTTCGATAAAATTCCCTTTGGCAACGCAATCCAAAAGTTGTTTATGAGACATATTCAAACCAACATAAAAATTGCGAAGCAAGATTCTAAAATTCACCTCTAAGGTGCACTTCGATAAGATTCCATCATCCTAAACCAAGCATCTTTTAAATTTTCTCCTTGTTTTTGCTTGAAGTGAAGAACTTCAAACTCGGGAGACAAAGGAGCGGATAAGGGGCTACCCATGAGGACAAGCAAGCAAGAAACACACAAGCAAACAAGAGGCAAGCGAACGATAAACACACGGCAGAAGAAGGGCAAATAAAACGGCAAGGGTGAAGTGGGGGAGAGGAAAATGAGAGGCAAAAAATGTAATGCGAAGGATATGGGTTTGTGATAGGTACTTGGTATATGACTTTGCTTAAGCCTCCCCGGCAACGGCGCCAGAAATTCTTCTTGCTACTTCTTGAGCTTGCGTTGTATTCCCTCGAAGAGGAAAGGGAGATGCATCATAGTAGCGTAAGTATTTCCCTCAGATTTTGAGAACCAATGTATCAATCCAGTAGGAGACCACACGCGAGTCCCTCGCAACTGCACAAACAAATAAGAACTTCGCAGCCAACGTGATAAGGGGTTGTTAATCCCTTTACGGTCACTTACGAAAGTGAGATCTGATAGAGATGATAGTTTGATATTTTTTGTATTTTTTTGTTATAAGAACAGAAAGTAAAAGCGGAAAAAAGTAGATTGTAGATTGATATGTTGAGAATAGACCTGGGGGCCATAGTTTTCTCTAGTGGCTTCTCTCATGATAGCGATATTCTACGGCGGGTAAACAAATTACTCTCGAGCAATTGATAGAAAAGCGAATAATTATGAGACTATCTAGGCATGATAATTATATATAGGCATCACGTCTGAGACAAGTAGACCGAAACGATTCTGCATCTACTACTATTACTCCACACATCGACCGCTATCCAGCATGCATCTAGTGTATTAAGCTCATAAGAAAAGAGTAATGCGTTAAGCAAGATGACATGATGTAGAGGGATAAACTCAAATTTAGTGGTATAAACCCCATCTTTTCATTCTCGATGGCAACAATACAATACGTGCCTTGCTGCCCCTACTGTCACTGGGAAAGGACACCGCAAGATTGAACCCAAAGCCAAACACTTCTCCCATTGCAAGAACTATAGATCTAGTAGGCCAAACCAAACCAATAATTCGAAGAGACTTGCAAGGATATTATAATCATACATAAAGAGTTCAGAGAAGAACCAAATATTTCTCATAGATAATCTTGATCATAAACGCGCAATTCATCGGATCTCGAAAAACACACCGCAAAAAGAGATTACATCAAATAGATCTCCTCAAAGACCGAGGAGAACTTTGTATTGAGATCCAAAGAGAGAGAAGAAGCCATCTAGATACTAGCTATGGACCCGAAGGTCTGTGGTAAACTACTCACAACTCATGGTGAGGCGATGATGATGATGTAGAAGCCCTCCGTGGAAGATCCCCCCTTGGCGGAGCTCCGGAATAGGCCCCAAGATGGGATCTCACGGGAACAGAAGGTTGCGGCGGTGGAACTAGGGTTTTCTCTGTTGTTCTGATAGTTTCGGGGTACGTAGGTATATATATGAGGAAGGAGGGCACCGAGGGCCAGACGTGGGGCCCACATGGCAAGGGGCGCGCCCTATAGGGGAGGGGCGCGCCCCCCACCCTCGTGGGCGCCACGTTTGCCCTACTCCGTGGTTCTCAAGTCTCTCGTGCGTATTTTGCTCCAAAAATATATCTCCCGAAGGTTTCGGTCTGTTTGGACTCCGTTTGATATTCCTTTTCTGTAGAACCCTGAAATAGGCAAAAAAAACAGCAATCTGGACTGGGCCTTTGGGTTAGTAGGTTTGTCCCAAAAATAATATAAAAGTGTATAGCAAAGCCTATTAAACATCCAAAACATCATAAATAATAACATGGAACAATCAAAAATTATAGATACATTGGAGACGTATCACTATACTGCGTGCACCATGGCTTAGGCCGCTGCTTATTTGGTGGAGGGGTCGGTGATTTGGGTGGAAGGTGTTGCGCTCGCGCTGGCGGTCGGGGCATGTGGGATATGGAAGGAGGAGGATGATGGGGGTCGGGTGTGGATTACGTGCCTGGATAGGCAAGGCCGAGGAGCGTGAAGGAGGGTCGCCGGCGAGGAGGCGGTGGCGCTGCAAGCAAGGATTGAAGATTTCAACTTGGAAAGGAAGGTGGAAAGAGGGGAAATGTGGCTTTTGGGATGGGGGAGGGGGCGGGGAGGTAGATATTTCCGCGGAAGCCAAAAAATTGGAACTGTGTACGATATGTGAACATCGCAAACGATTCGGACACAGTCCCTTATTCAAAACTGTGTACGATATGTGAACATCACAAACGATTTAGATAGCTTAACCCGTGTGTGTTGAGTTTGAACGTCAAAAATTTTGGTTCGGATTTCCCTGGTTACAATGGTCATCCACGTCATTGCATAATTTGGGTACACAAAGGAGACTAACTTCTTAATCGAGCATGTTCAACAATTAAAGAGAGCTAGCTGACCTAAACATTACTCTAACAAATTAAAGACTGGCTCTCTTAATTAAACAAAACAAAGAGTACTACAGCGGCTGGTGCTCGTCGATCTCCGCCGCTGCCTCCATGTCCAGCTCGCGCCCGACGGTCTCCTGGGGAAGGGGCTCGATGGCATCAATTGCACCATACTCGACAAGCATCTGGCCATCCGCGTCCGCCATATCTTCGGCATAGGCTGCCACGAACTGGGCGTGGGCGGCCGTGATCTGCGCTCTGGGGGGCTCCGTCGTGGCAAGGTATGCCGCGCAGGAACGAACGGCTGCTCGAACTCTCTCGACGATTGCCAGCTCTTTGGTCGTGGGTTGCCGACTGTTGTTGGAGAAGCTCCGTTCAATTTGTGCGGTGGTCGCCACGAGCTGGGCTTTGACAGCCTGGACATGGTAGTGGGCGGCCTCCATCAGGGCTAAGGCCACCGCTACGAAACCGACAGCTGTTGTGCCGCTCTCGCAAGTGGCTATCCCCGAGGCAGATGCTGCTGCCGCCGCTTGAGAAGCAACAGCGGCCGTTTGAGCTTCCTTGGCCGCCCGGACGCAGACTGTGGTCGCCCTCACGAAGCTTGTTAACACGTGCCTGGCGGCAGCGGTCGCGCTCTTACCGGAGCGGGTCCACGGCCCCATCTTTCACCGGCGACGAATGAACAGTGAAATGATATTTGGGGAGTGAGCTAGTGTGCTTGACACGCCGGTTGTGGACTGTAGCCGACGCACCTTTTCGCATAAGATATAGGCGTACTATACACCGACGGTGCTCCAAGATATTTTGTGCTGCATCTCACACGGTTGGTGATAATAAACTCTGTGCGATCTACTTGATTTACCGTCTTGATTTGAATTACGTAATGTGGTCACAGCTACAAAGGATGGTGTTTGAATTGTTAGAACTTTTATATGCAGTGAACATGCAACTGTGTCGTAAAAAAATTGGAATTATTCAGGGTTCGTTTGGACGTTTTTCTACATTAACTGGGTTTTCCAGGCATTTTATGCGCATAATTCAAATTTGAACTGCATGCACATTCTCCAGTGCATATAAACTGGTTGAAAAATCAAATATGTGTCCTTGGTTGCATGCTTAGGTCCCACGCAAGAAATGGGAATGAATTTCAAATGCCCTGCCACCGTCACTCGGCCGCAAACATTGAGATACCTGGTTTTTTAAATTGTAGTGAATACAAAACTCGTCTGAAATTCATGAAACATGGCATGCTATCATGGAGTGGCATCAACATGCCGTGGTAAAAAAATTGTCCCATTTGGGGCAGGTTTGGGTATAAGCTTCTCACAAACCAGAGCTTCTCACAACAAGCGTGATGGTTTCGGTAGGGAATGTGCCACCTTTGGGGACGAAACGATATTCGTTGCCTCTTATTGCTTTCAAAATCTTTCGAGTGTCAACATAGAACAACAAGAGTGTTGTGTTCAATTTTGGAATTTTTCGGGGTTCGTTTGGACATTTATGCAACCTAACATGTATGCAAATGCATCCGTCATGAAGAGCATCACAGGACGAACATTTTGACATATCATACACTCCATTTGGACCAACATGCACAAAGTTACGACCTCACGAACATGCACACATATTGTTGACAGACAACTAGTGTTGAAATAGTAACATCACATAGCAGTTTGACAACGAAGATTAAGACATCTAGATGAACCCTAACATGCACAAAACTGATGCCAACACGGAGATCACTTCGATAAGAACATTTCCATATATCATATGCGCGAACCTGAGCTACGGGCACAGAGATGTGACATGAAGAAGAGGGCATAAAAATATTGGGATCCAGGGACTTAGTGGAAAATATACCCTTCGAAAAGTCAACGCGGAACGGAGTGGAGCGAGACGAGGAGATCCGGGCGGCGCGGAGGCGTTTGGTTCACCGAGCGGGTGTATCTGATCCACCCCGATCCAGATCGGGATCCGGCTGGAGACGACGGCGGAGGCGGGGAAGACGACGGCGATGGCGGCGGCGCGCGGACGTCGAGGAGGCCCGGCGGCCGGCGGTGGAGGGAGCTGCGGTGGTGGTTGGCGGCGTCGCGGCGGCGGTGGCGATGGAGGTCGCGGCGGCGGGGGGGGGTCCGACGGGCGGCGGTGGAGCGGCGCCGGTCGGCCGACGACGGTGGCCGGAGCCGACGCAGACGGGACGGAGGAGCGGCGCGGCCGCGGGCTGGCGGCGGGAGGCAACGCGGGCCGGGAGGGCCTCCCGTGGGCCCGGCGGGCTTCAGCGACGGGGCGGAGCCGGGTGCCACGTGGCGGCACGCCACTGGCTGCGGGCGGCGGCGGCGACACGTCCGGTGCGATCCGGACGTGTCCGGCGGCGAGGGGGACGATCTGCTAGGGTTTGGACTCAGAATTCCGGGGGAGGGCTTATTTATTGGTAGAGGGAGCTAGGAGAGTCCAAATGGGGTGCGGTTTTCGCCCACATGATCATGATCCAACGACCGAGAGCATGGAGGTGGTTAGGATGGGCTTGTGGGCTGTTGTGGAGGGGTGCTGGGTCAAAAGATATAGGGCTTCCAGCGAGTTACGCGGTTAACCGTTGGAGTAGCAAATGACCTCCAAACGAGACGAAACTTGACAGACGGTCTACCGGTGATATACCAAGACCACTTGAAAACTCTCGGCCCATTCCGAGGATGTTTTTATCCCACTCATGAAACAAAGCTAGAGAGGTGCGACTGGTGACATGCGAGAGAGTCGGAATATGAAACAGACAACGGACAGGACGGAGACGATGCAACTACACACGGATGCAAGTGAGACTATGCCAATGCAATGCACATGATGGAAATGACATAACGATATGCAACACACGCTTAAAGCAACGCAGAAACCCGAAATGAAGGAAGAGCCCATAATGGAATTGATTAAGTCAATGATGCATATATTGCCATAAATGGAATTGTTACATCTGGGGTGTTACAGATTCCTACACTAATTAGTGAGGAAGCTAATGATGATGATCATGAAACTTCAGATCAAGTTACTAATGAACCACGTAGGTCAACCAGAGTACATTCCGCACCAGAGTGGTACGGTAACCCTATTCTGGAAGTCATGTTACTAAACCATGGTGAACCTACGAACTATGAGGAAGTGGTGATGAGCCCAGATTCCGCAAAATGGCTTGAGGCCATGAAATCTGAGATGGGATCCATGCATGAGAACAAAGTGTGGACTTTGGTTGACTTGCCCGATGATCGGCAAGCCATTGAAAATAAATGGATCTTTAAGAGGAATACTAATGCCGATGGTAATGTTACTATCTACAAAGCTCGACTTGTTGCAAAAGGTTTTCGACAAGTTCAAGGAGTTGACTACGATGAGACTTTCTCACCCATAGCGATGCTTAAGTCTGTCTGAATCATGTTAGCAATTGCCGCATTTTATGATTATGAAATCTGGCAAATGGATGTCAAAACTGCATTCCTTAATGGATATCTCAAAGAAGAGTTGTATTTGATGCAACCAGAAGGTTTTGTCAATCCTAAAGGTGCTAACAAAGTGTGCAAACTCCAGCGATCCATCTATGGACTGGTGCAAGTATCTCGGAGTTGGAATATACGCTTTGATGAGGTGATCAAATCATATGGTTTTATACAGACTTTTGGAGAAGCCTTTATTTACAAGAAAGTGAGTGGGAGCTCTGTAGCATCTCTAATATTATATGTGGATGACATATTGTTGATTGGAAATGATGTAGAATTTCTGGATGGCATAAGAGGATACTTGAATAAGAATTTTTCAATGAAAGACCTCGGTGAAGCTGCTTATATATTAGGCATCAAGATCTATAGAGATAGATCAAGACGCTTAATTGGACTTTCACAAAGCACATACCTTGCTAAAGTTTTGAAGAATTTCAAAATGGATCAGTCAAAGAAAGGGTTCTTGCCTGTGTTACAAGGTGCGAAGTTGAGTAAGACTCAATGACCGACCACTGCAGAAGGTAGTGAGAAAATGAAATTCATTCATTATGCTCCAGCTATAGGTTCTATCATGTATGCAATGCTGTGTACCAGACCTGATGTGTGCCTTGCTATAAGTCTATCAGGGAGGTAACCAAGTAATCCAGGAGTGGATCACTTGACAGCGGTCAAGAACATCCTGAAGTACTTGAAAAGGATGAAGGATATGTTTCTCGTTTATGGAGGTGACAAAGAGCTCATCGTAAACGGTTACGTCAATGCAAGCTTTGACACTGAACCGGATGACTCAAAGTCACAAACCGGATACGTATTTTTGTTGAACGGTGGAGCTGTCAATTGTTGCAGTTCCAAGTAGAGCGTCGTGGCGGGATCTACGTGTGAAGCGGAGTACATAGCTGCTTCAGAAGCAGCAAATGAAGGAGTTTGGATGAAGTAGTTCATATCCGATCTAGGTGTAATACCTAGAATCTTTTGTGACAACACTGGGGCAATAGCCTTGACGAAGGAATCCAGGATTCACAAGAGAACCAAGCACATCAAGAGACGCTTCAACTCCATCCGCGATCAAGTCAAGGAAGGAGACATAGAGATTTGCAAAATACATAGGGATCTGAATGACGCAGACCCGTTGACTAAGCCTCTTCCACGAGCAAAACATGATCAACACCAAGACTCCATGGGTGTTAGAATCATTACTATGTAATCTAGATTATTGACTCTAGTGCAAGTGGGAGACTGAAGAAAATATGCCCTAGAGGCAATAATAAAGTTGTTATTTATATTTCCTTATATATCATGATAAATGTATTTTATTCATGCTAGAATTGTATTAACCGGAAACTTGATACATGTGTGAATACATAGACAAATCAGAGTGTCCCTAGTAAGCCTCTACTAGACTAGCTCGTTAATCAAAAGATGGTTATGTTTCCTAACCATAGACATGTGTTGTCATTTGATCAACGGGATCGCATCATTAGGAGAATGATGTGATGGACAAGGCACATCCGTTAGCTTAACACACTGATCGTTTAGTATTATTGTTATTGATTTCTTCATGACTTATACATGTTCCTCTGACTATGAGATTATGCAACTCCCAAATACCGGAGGAACACCTTGTGTGCTATCAAACGTCACAACGTAACTGGGTGATTATAAAGATGCTCTACGGGTGTTTTCGAAAGTGTCTGTGGTGTTGGCATAGATCAAGATTAGGATTTGTCACGCCGAGTGTCAGAGAGGTATCTCTGGGCCCTCTCGGTAATACACATCATAATAAGCCTTGCAAGCAAATGACTAATGAGTTTTTCACGAGATGATGTATTACGGAACGAGTAAAGTGACTTGCCGGTAACGAGATTGAACTAGGTATGATGATACCAACGATCGAATCTCGGGCAAGTAACATACCGTTGACAAAGGGAACAACGTATGTTGTTATGCGGTTTGATCGATAAATATCTTCTTAGAATATTTAGGAGCCAATATGAGTATCCAGTTTCCGCCATTAGTTATTGACCGGAGATGTGTCTCGGTCATGTATACATAGTTCTCGAACCCGAAGGGTCCGCACGCTTAACGTTCGTTGACGATTTGTATTACGAGTTATGTGTTTTTGATGACCGAAGACTGTTCGGAGTCCCGGATGAGATCACGGACATGACGAGGAGTCTCAAAATGGTCGAGACATAAATAATGATATATTGGACGATGTTATTCGGACACCAGATGAGTTCCGGGGGTCACCGGATAAATATCGGAGTGCCGGAAGGGTTATCGGAACCACCGGTGAAGTAATGGCCCTTGATGGGCCTTAGGGGAGAGAGAGGGCAGCAGCCAAGGGCTGGCCGCGCGCCCCCCATGGGCCTAGTCCGAATTGGACTAGGGGGAGGGGTGGCACCCCCTCTTTCTTTCTCCTCTCCCTCTCCTTCCTTCTTCTCCTAGTTGGACTAGGAAAGGGGGGATCCAACTCCTACTAGGAGTAGGATTGCCCCCCTTGGGCGCGTCCTATGAGGCCGGCGGGCCTCCCCCTTGCTCCTTTATATACGGGGGCAGGGGCACCCTAGAACACACAAGTTGACAATTATTTTAGTCGTGTGCGGTGCCCCCCTCCACAAATTCCACCTCAGGTCATATTGTCGTAGTGCTTAGGTGAAGCCCTGCGCGGATCACATCATCAACACTGTCACCACACCATCGTGCTGACGGAACTCTCCCTCATTCTCAACTGGATCAAGAGCTCGAGGGACTTCATCGTGCTGAACGTGTGCTGAACACGGAGGTGACGTACGTTCGGTACTTGGATCGGTTAGATCGCGAAGACGTTTGACTACATCAACCGCGTTACTAAACGCTTTCGCTTTCGGTCTACGAGGGTACATGGACACACTCACCCCCTCGTTGATGTGCTTCTCCTAGATAGATCTTGCGTGATCGTAGGATTTTTTTTTTGAAATAATACGTTCCCCAACACAAGTACGTACTCACCAGTTCAATCTTACCAATACCAGTTGCAATTAATGGCTATGTTTTGTACGTTCAATTTATTAAGCATGTTGTACTAAACATGCCTAACATGTTTTAGCTATTTTCCCTACCATTTTATAGACAACTGGGCCATTCTCTGCTCTAGCAGCACCTGCCTTGTGATATTTAACTGTGTCAATTGCATTTTTATCGGTACCGGTTTCAATGGCTATTAAGTGTGTTGCAATTAACAGTTGTATCCATTTGTAAATAGTTGTATTTCAATGGCTACAAACTTACAAAACATGACTTAGGATGTTGTTAAGCCTGTTGCAATTAACAGATGTATACATTTTTTAATCCGTCCCTTTGCAACTATGCTACTCATTCGGAATGAAGATATCACTAAAGATGATGTCGTTTTATTACCATTTTCTATTTTTTGGTGGATGTTAACCATGTTGTAGTTAACATTGGCTTTCCATGTACATAAACATGGCTACAACGGGCGATGTTGTTGTTTGCCATTGAGGTTAGCTGCATCCCATGTCTTATACAATATATGTTCCTAAATATAAGTATTTTTAGAGATTCCAATATAGACTACATAAGGAGCAAAATAAATGAATCTAGATTCTAATTTAAACTATATCTATAATTCTATATACATCCGTATGTAGTTCATATTGAAATCTCTAAAAAATACTTGTACTTAGGAACGTAGGTAGTTGTATTTTACATCATTTGTGCAATCTCAGTTTAGCTTCTAACATTTACTGGTTGTTTGGAGGTACATATATTGTTGGGGAACGTAGTATTTCAAAAATTCTCCTACGATCACGCAAGATCTATCTACTAGATGCATAGCAACGAGAGGGGAGAGTGTGTCTACATACCCTTGTAGACCGAAAGCGGAAGTGTTTATCAACGCGGTTGATGTAGTCGTGCACCTTCACGATCCGTCCCGATCTAGTACCGAACGTACGGCACCTCCGCGTTCAGCACACGTTCAGCTCGATGACGTCCTCGCCTTCTTGATCCAGCAAGACAGGCGAAGTAGTATATGAGTTCCGGCAGCACGACGGCGTGGTGACAGTTGTTGATGAAGAACAATCTCTGCAGGGCTTCGCCAAGCACTACAGAAACTAGACGGAGGATAAACTAGAGGGTCAGGGTTGCCGGCACACGGCTTGGTGTATCTTGATGTGTTCCAGGTGCTAGCCCCGCCCCTCTATTTATATGTTGAGCCCTGGGGTCGAAACTTGGAGCAAAAGCCTCCTCAAAGTCGGTTTTGCCCGAAAGGCAAGAGTCCCACTCGGACTCCAGGACCAAACACCACAATCCTTGGCGTCTGGCCCAGACGCCATGGGCCTCGGCGTCTGGCCCAGGGCCAGACGCCAGGGTCTCCGGGGTTTGGCCCCCTGGCCTCCGCAAAACACCTTTTGCACCGACTTAATGCCCTGTGGGCTTGACCCCTTGGCCTAACCATATCATCCTATATATCAATTTTTACCTCCGGAGCTCCCCGTCATGTCCGTGATCTCATCCGGGACTCCGAACAACATTCGGTCACCAACATACATAACTCCTTCAATACTATATCGTCAACGAAACGTTAAGCGTGCGGACCCTACGGGTTCGAGAACTATGTAGACATGACCGAGACACTTCTCTGGTCAATAACCAATAGCGGAACCTGGATGCCCGTATTGGCTCCTACATATTCTACGAAGATCTTTATCGGTCGAACCGCATAACAATATACATTGTTCCCTTTGTCATCGGTATGTTACTTGCCCGAGATTCGATCATCGGTATCTCAAATTCTCAATACCTAGTTCAGTCTCGTTACCGGCAAGTCTCTTTACTCGTTCTCTAATACATCATCTCCTAACTAACTCATTAGTCGTTTGCTTGCAAGGCTTATTACGATGTGCATTACCGAGAGGGCCCAGAGATACCTCTCTGACACTCGGAGTGACAAATCCTAATCTTGATCTATGCCAACACTACAAACACCTTCGGAAACACCTGTAGAGCATCTTTATAATCACCCAGTTACGTTGTGACGTTTGATAGCACAAAAGGTGTTCCTTCGGTATTCGGGGGTTGCATAATCTCATAGTCATAGGACCATGTATAAGTCATGAAGAAAGCAATAGCGGTAAAACTAAACGATCATAGTGCTAAGCTAACGGATGGGTCTTGTCCATCACATCATCCTCCTAATGATGTAATCCCATTGATCAAATGACAACTCATGTCTATGGTTAGGAAACATAACCATCTTTGATCAATGAGCTAGTCTAGTGGAGGCATACTAGGGACACTCTGTTTTGTCTATGTATTCACACATGTACTAAGTTTCCGGTTAATACAATTCTAGCATGAATAATAAACATTTATCATGATATAAGTAAATATAAATAACAACTTTATTATTGCCTCTAGGGCATATTTCCTTCAGTCTCCCACTTGCACTAGAGTCAATAATCTAGTTCACATCGCCATGTGATTTAACACCGATAGTTCACATCGTCATGTGATTAACACCCATAGTTCACATCGCCATGTGACCAACACCCAAAGGGTTTACTAGAGTCAATAATCTAGTTCACATCGCTATGTGATTAACACCCAAAGAGTACTAAGGTGTGATCATGTTTTGCTTCGTGAGAGAAGTTTAGTCAACGGGTCTGTCACATTCAGATCCGTATGTATTTCACAAATTTCTATGTCTACAATGCTCTGCATGGAGCTACTCTAGCTAATTGCTCCCACTTTCAATACACATCCAAATTTATACTTAGAGTCATCTGAATTTAGTGTCAAAGCTTGCATCGGCGTAACCCTTTACGACGAACTCTTTATCACCTCCATAATCGAGAAACATTTCCTTAGCCATCCAGTTACTAAGGATAATTTTGACCGCTGTACAGTGATCTACTCCTGGATCACTATTGTACCTCCTTGTCAAACTCATGGCAAGGTACACAACATGTTTAGTACACAGCATGGCATACTTTATAGAACCTATGGCTGAGGCATAGGGAATGACTTTCATTCTCTCTATATTTTTCTGCCGTGGTCTCGCTTTGAGTCTTACTCAACTTCACACCTTACAAGTCAGGCAAGAACTCCTTTGACTGATCCATTTTGAACTACTTCAAAATCTTATCAAGGTATGTACTCATTGAAAGTCTTATCAAGCGTCTTGATATATCTCTATAGATCTTGATGCCCAATATGTAAGCAGCTTCACCAAGGTCTTTCTTTGAAAAACTCCTTTCAAACACTCCTTTATGCTTTCCAAAAAATTCTACATCATTTCTGATCGACAATATGTCATTCACATATACTTATCAGAAAGGTTGTAGTGCTCCCACTCACTTTCTTGTAAATACAGGCTTCACCGCAAGTCTGTATAAATCTATATGCTTTGATCAACTTATCAAAACGTATATTCCAACTCTGAGATGCTTGCACCAGTCCATAGATGGATCGCTGGAGCTTGCACATTTTGTTAGCACCTTTAGGATTGACAAAACCTTCTGGTTGCATCATATACAATTCTTCTTTAATAAATCCATTAAAGAATGCAGTTTTGTTATCCATTTGCCAGATTTCATAAAATGCGGCAATTGCTAACATGATTTGGACAAACTTAAGCATCGCTACGGGTGAGAAAGTCTCATCGTAGTCAACTCCTTGAACTTGTCGAAAACCTTTTGCAACAAGTTGAGCTTTGTAAACAGTAACATTACCGTCAGCGTCAGTCTTCCTCTTGAAGATCCATTTATTTTCGATGGCTTGCCGATCATCGGGCAAGTCAACCAAAGTCCACACTTTGTTCTCATACATGGATCCCATCTCAGATTTCATGGCCTCAAGCCATTTTGCGGAATCTGGGCTCATCACCGTTTCCTCATAGTTCGTAGGTTCATCATGGTCCAGTAACATGACTTCGAGAACCGGGTTGCCGTACCACTCTGGTGCGGAACGCACTCTGGTTGATCTACGAAGTTCAGCAGAAACTTGATCTGAAGTTTCATGATCATCATCATTAGCTTCCTCACTAATTGGTGTAGGAATCACTGGAACTAGTTTCTGTGATGTACTACCTTCCAATTCGGGAGAAGGTACAATTACCTCATCAAGTTCTACTTTCCTCCCACTCACTTCTTTCGAGAGAAACTCCTTCTCTAGAAAGGATCCATTCTTAGCAGCGAATATCTTGCCTTCGAATCTGTGATAGAACGTGTACCCAACAGTCCCCTTTGGGTATCCTATGAAGACACATTTCTCCGACTTGGGTTCGAGCTTATCAGGTTGAAGCTTTTTCACATAAGCATCGCAGCCCCAAACTTTAAGAAACGACAACTTTGGTTTCTTGGCAAACCACAGTTCATAAGGCGTCGTCTCAACGGATTTAGATGTTGCCCTATTTAGCGTGAATGCAACTGTCTCTGATGCATAACCCAAAACGATAGTGGTAAATCGGTAAGAGACATCATAGACCGCACCATATCTAATAAAGTACGATTACGATGTTCGGACACACCATTACGTCGTGGTGTTCCGGGTGGCGTGAGTTGTGAAACTATTCCACATTGTTTCAAATGAAGACCAAACTCGTAACTCAAATATTCACCTCCACGATCAGATCGTTGAAACTTTATTTTCTTGTTACGATGATTCTCTACTTCACTCTGAAATTCTTTGAACTTTTCAAATGTTTCAGACTTGTGCTTCATCAAGTAGATATACCCATATCTGCTTAAATCATGAGTGAAGGTCAGAAAATAATGATACCCGATGTGAGCCTCAACACTCATTGGTCTGCATACATCAGTATGTATGATTTCCAACAAGTCAATTGCTCGCTCCATTGTTCCGGAGAACGGAGTTTTAGTCATCTTGCCCATGAGGCATGGTTCGCAAGCACCAAGTGATTCATAATCAAATGATTCCAAAAGTCCATCACTATGGAGTTTCTTCATGCGCTTTACACCATTATGACCTAAACGGCAGTGCCACAAGTAAGTTGCACTATCATTGTTAACCTTGCATCTTTTGGCTTCAATATTATGAATATGTGTATAACTACGGTCGAGATCCAACAAACTATTTTCATTGGGTGTATGACCATTGAAGGCTTTATTCATGTAAACGGAATAACAATTATTCTATGACTTTAAATGAATAACCGTATTGCAACAAATATGATCAAATCATATTCATGCTCAACGCAAATGCCAAATAACATTTATTTAGGTTTTACACTAATCCCAAAAGTATAGGGAGTGTGCGATGATGATCATATCAATCTTGGAACCACTTCCAATACACATCGTCACTTCACCTTTAACTAGTCTCTGTTCATTCTGCAATTCTTGTTTCGAGTTACTTATTTTAGCAACTGAACCGGTATCAAATACCCACGAGTTGCTATGAACACTAGTAAAGTACACATCAATAATCTGTATATCAAAGTATACCTTTGTTCACTTTGCCATCCTTTTTATCCGCCAAGTATCTAGGGCAGTTCCACTTCCAGTGACCATTTCCTTTGCAGTAGAAGCACTTAGTTTCAGGCTTGAGTTTAGCTTTGGGTTTCTTCATGGGAGTGACAACTTACTTGTCATTCTTCCTGAAGTTCCCCTTCTATCCCTTTGCCCTTTACTTGAAACAAGTGGTCTTGTTAACCATCAACACTTGATGCTCTTTCTTGATTTCTACCTTTCGCCGATTTCAGCATTACGAAGAGCTCGGGAATTACTTTCGTCATCCCTTGCATATTATAGTTCATCACGAAGTTCTACTAACTTGGTGATAGTGACTAGAGAACTTTGTCAATTACTATCTTATCTAGAAGATTAACTCCCACTTGATTCAAGCAATTGTAGTACCCAGACAATCTGAGCACATGCTCACTAGTTGAGCTATTCTCCTCCATCTTGTAGGCAAAGTACTGTCAGAGGTCTCATACCTCTTGACACGGGCCTAAGTATGAAATACTAATTTCAACTCTTGGAACATCTTATATGCTCCGTGGCGTTCAAAACGTTTTTGAAGTCCCGGTTCTAAGCCGTAAAGCATGGTGCACTTAAACTATCAAGTAGTCATCATACCGAGCTTTTGTCAAAATGTTCATAACGTCTACATCTTCTCCTGCAATAGGTCTGTCACCTAGCGGTGCATCAAGGACATATTTCTTCTATACAACAATGAGGATAATCCTCAGATCATGGAACAATTCCGCATCATTGCTACTAACATCTTTCAACTTAGTTTTCTCTAGGAACATATAAAAAATAAACGGGGAGCAACATCGTGAGCTATTGATCTACAACATAGATATGCTAATACTACCAGGACTAAGTTCATGATAAATTAAAGTTCAATTTAATCATATTACTTAAAGAACTCCCACTTAGATAGACATCCCTCCGGTCATCTAAATGATCACGTGATCCAAATCAACTAAACCATGTCCGATCATCACGTGAGATGGAGTAGTTTCAATGGTGAACATCTTATGTTGATCATATCTACTATATGATTCACGCTCCACCTTTCGGTCTCCAGTGTTCCGAGGCCATATCTGCATATGCTAGGCTTGTCAAGTTTAACCCAAGTATTCTGCGTGTGCAAAACTGGCTTGCGCCCATTGTATGTGAACGTAGAGCCTATCACACCCGATCATCACGTGGTGTCTCAGCACGAAGAACTTTCGCAACGGTGCATACTCAGGGAGAACACTTGTACGTTGAAATTTTGTAAGGGATCATCTTATAATGCTACCATCGTTCTAAGCAGAATAAGAAGCATAATAAGATAAACATCACATGCAATCAAAATATGTGACATGATATGGCCATCATCATTTTGTGCTTTTGATCTCCATCTCTAAGGCACTGTCATGATCACCATCGTCACCGGCGCGACACCTTGATCTCCATCGTAGCATCGTTGCCGTCTCGCCAACTATTGCTTCCACGACTATCGCTACCGCTTAGTGATAAAGTAAAGCAATTACATGGCGATTGCATTTCATACAATAAAGCGACAACCATATGGCTCCTGCCAGTTGCCGATAACTTTACAAAACATGATCATCCCATACAAAACCGTATAACTCATCATGTCTTGACCATATCACATCACAACATACCCTGCAAACACAAGTTAGACGTCCTCTACTTTGTTGTTGCAAGTTTTACGTGGCTGCTACAGGCTTTAGCAAGAACCGTTCTTACCTACGCATACAAAACCACAACGATGTTTCGTCAAGTATGTGCTGTTTTAACCTTCACAAGGACCGGGCGTAGGCATACTCGATTCAGCTAAAGTGAGAGAGACAGACACCCGCCAGTCACCTTTAAGCAACGAGTGCTCATAACGGTGAAACCAGTCTCGCGTAAGCGTACGTGTAATGTCGGTCCGGGCCGCTTCATCTCACAATACCGCCAAAGCAAAGTATGACATGCTGGTAAGCAGTATGACTAGTATCGTCCACAACTCACTTGTGTTCTACTCGTGCATATCATCTACGCATAGACCTGGCTCATGATGCCACTGTTGGGGAACGTAGTATTTCAAAAATTCTCCTACGATCACGCAAGATCTATCTACTAGATGCATAGCAACGAGAGGGGAGAGTGTGTCTACATACCCTCGTAAACCGAAAGCGGAAGCGTTTATCAACGCGGTTGATGTAGTCGTGCACCTTCACGATCCGTCTCGATCTAGTACCGAATGTACGGCACCTCCGCGTTCAGAACACGTTCAGCTCGATGACGTCCTCGCCTTCTTGATCCAGCAAGACGGGCGAAGTAGTATATGAGTTCCGGCAGCACGACGGCGTGGTGACGGTTGTTGATGAAGAACAATCTCTGCAGGGCTTCGCCAAGCACTACAGAAACTAGACAGAGGATAAACTAGAGGGTCGGGGTTGCCGGCACATGGCTTGGTGTATCTTGATGTGTTCCAGGTGCTAGCCCCACCCCTCTATTTATATGTTGAGCCCTGGGGTCGAAACTTGGAGCAAAAGCCTCCTCAAAGTCGGTTTTGCCCGAAAGGCAAGAGTCCCACTCGGACTCCAGGACCAAACACCACAATCCTTGGCGTCTGGCCCAGACGCCATGGGCCTCGGCGTCTGGCCCAGCGGTCTCCGGGGTTTGGCCCCCTGGCCTCCGCAAAACACCTTTTGCACCGACTTAATGCCCTGTGGGCTTGACCCCTTGGCCTAACCATATCATCCTATATATCAATTTTTACCTCCGGAGCTCCCCGTCATGTCCGTGATCTCATCCGGGACTCCGAACAACATTCGGTCACCAACATACATAACTCCTTCAATACTATATCGTCAACGAAACGTTAAGCGTGCGGACCCTACGGGTTCGAGAACTATGTAGACATGACCGAGACACTTCTCTGGTCAATAACCAATAGCGGAACCTGGATGCCCATATTGGCTCCTACATATTCTACGAAGATCTTTATCGGTCGAACCGCATAACAATATACATTGTTCCCTTTGTCATCGGTATGTTACTTGCCCGAGATTCGATCGTCGGTATCTCAATACTTAGTTCAATATCGTTACCGGCAAGTCTCTTTACTCGTTCTGTAATACATCATCTCCTGACTAACTCATTAGTCGTTTGCTTGCAAGGCTTATTACGATGTGCATTACCGAGAGGGCCCAGAGATACCTCTCTGACACTCGGAGTGACAAATCCTAATCTTGATCTATGCCAACACCACAAACACCTTCGGAAACACCTGTAGAGCATCTTTATAATCACCCAGTTACGTTGTGACGTTTGATAGCACACAAGGTGTTCTTTCCGGTATTCGGGAGTTGCATAATCTCATAGTCATAGGAACATGTATAAGTCATGAAGAAAGCAATAGCAGTAAAACTAAACGATCATAGTGCTAAGCTAACAGATGGGTGTCCATCACATCATTCTCCTAATGATGTAATCTCGTTGATCAAATGACAACTCATGTCTATGGTTAGGAAACATAACCATCTTTGATCAATGAGCTAGTCTAGTAGAGGCATACTAGGGACACTCTGTTTTGTCTATGTATTCACGCATGTACTAAGTTTCCGGTTAATACAATTCTAGCATGAATAATAAACATTTATCATGATATAAGGAAATATAAATAACAACTTTATTATTGCCTCTAGGGCATATTTCCTTCATATATGAGCGGTACTGATCCACGCTTCGATCCCTTTTGCATATGGGGCAATGAGAGATTCATGAACAAGCGTCAAGTGAGGAAACTAAGAAAGATTGTTAGGCGAAAGAAACGGGTGATGAGAATTAAGCTCTTTATTTACACTTTGTCCAAGACAACAGTGAACTTTAGGATGGTAAGTAATGTGTTGCATTCCCCCCTGCCCATAACAAGTTACTCTATTAGACCTCAGTATCTAATATTTGTATTTTTCAGTGGTTTCCGAAGCTATTTACTGATGATTACCTTGCAAACTACATGACCGGAGTGGAGGCAATTAAGGTTAAAGTATATAATTCATGCTACCGTGATAATGCTCTAGAAGTCTTCCTGAAGGCGGTGAAGGATGGGCAGGCGATCATCACAAGGGGTTGGACAAAAGTTGTTTGTGCCTATGGCATGCAGGAAGGCACATTATGGGCATTCCACTTCTTTAACACCATCGGCAGTCAAAATGATTTACACTTGTCTCTTCAACTTTACCGCATCTAAATATTGTGGTTCATCATAGTTAATTATTGTCTAATCTTGTAATTACTGAACATATTATACTGACAATTTTATTTACGGATTCGTTGTCGAACCATTGCGCTGAGAATTTGAATTCCACGTCTCATATTTCAAATTTCTTATTTGAATAACAAATTACAGGGAAAAATAAAATTATACAGGAGCGAATAAAATAATGTGCACATGGTTAGAAAGAAAACAGCGTGTGCGATGAAAAATAGAGAACAGACGATTCTTTGACGTGAAACGTTTGCGATGCCCGACGGACGCACACACGGTTTCGTCTCATATACGTGTGTGATTCATGGTAATACGACAAACATTTTGAAACCAGTGTACGTGTGTGATACGAATACCAATCACACACAGTTATGAAAATGGACAAGGCACCGCACACGTTTTACGTTATTGAACTGTGTGCGATAATGTATCTATCACAAACATATCGGTAGATTAAATGTTGATGTCCACCTTTTTCACACGGCTATAGCAACGTAATCGTTTGGGATGTCTCCCTGATCAGAAACGTAACGTCGAGATGTAACGTGTGGGACTGGGATGGCTTCTCATACGTTTATTCTATGGCGACCGTCAGTAGCCGCTCGCGTATCCCCGACGGTTTCAGGGTCGTGTGGGAAGGACACCCCCCTATCGTAGTCATTCACTAGGCGATGGTTCCAAATGACGTCGCGGAAATGGGTTAAAAACCGTTTGTATAACACAATATGGTACAAGTGTAGTACCGCTATAGTGGCACTACCACCCTGAAGGTTCATAGTCGTTGCTCTATTTTCCTGTTACTACCGCCCAAGCGGTAGTACCGCTCAGTGGAGCGGTAATACCGCTCGTGTGCGGGTTGAGCACATAACGGCTAGATTTTTCCTCACCAATAAAAGGAGGTCTTCTTCCCCATTAAACTTTATCCCTTTAGCTCGTGTTCTCCCCCCATTGTTGACCTTCTTCAAGCTTGCTATATCTCAATCCCTCCATGGATTCTTACTAGTTTTGGGGAGGGGGAGAGAGAGGAGATCTAGATCCACATTTTCACCAATCATTTTCTCCTCTATGTGAGGGAACCCTTTGGATCTGGATCTTGGAGTTCTTTGTGTTCACTTCTTCGTTCTTCCTCTTATTTTCCTCCCTAGTATTAGTTGCTTTTGTGGGATTTGGGAGAGAAGTACTTGGGCACTCCGTGTGCCCTTGCCATTGCATTTGGTGCATCAGTTTGAGTTCTTCACGATGATACGTGAAAGTGAAGTTGAGAAGCTTATTACTCTTGGGTGCTTGGTACCCTTGAGCTTGTTCCTCTTGGGTGCCTTGGTGCCCTAGATAATTTGTGGTGTTCAGAGCTCAATCATTGTGGTGTAAAGCTTCGGGCAAGCGTCAAGGTCTTCAATTAGATTGTAGAGATCACCCCGAGCAATTTGACAGGTTTCGATGACCGCCCCCAAGGGTTGCCAAAGTGTACGGGTTCGGTGATCGCCCCCAAGGGTTGCCCTTTGTATGGGTTCGGTGACCGCCCTCAATGATCCGTTAGTGGAATCACAACATCTTGCATTGTGCGAGGGCGTGAGAAGATTACGGTGGCCGTAGTGGCTTCTTGGGAAGCATTATGCCTCCACACCGCTCCAAACGGAGATTAGCATCCGCAAGGGTGTGAACTTCGGGATACATCATCGTCTCTGCATGCCTCGGTTATCTCTTACCCGAGCTCTTTTACTTATGCACTTTAGATAGCCATATTATTTCTTGTCATATATCTTGCTATCACTTAATAGTTTCTCTTGCTTAGCATAAGTTATTGGTGCACATAGATGAACCTACTAGTTGTAGGTTTTGTGCCTGACAAATTGACCGCTAGGTTTATTCCGTATTTGTTCAAGCGTAAACCGTAATTATTTTAAAACACATATTCACCCCCCATCTAGACGACATTCACGATCTTTCACCAAGTTTTATCTACGCAACTCCATCACGTCATGTGGTTACAGCCAGACACCCACTATCCTCTCCACTAACCATGCACCAAATGTTCCTCTTAGTGCATCTACATTGCAGGGAGTCAAGGAAAGTATTCGTATTTATTTCCTACCAAATGGGCATCTAATTGATTAAGTCTTAGCGTCAGGTTTGACGTTGGTTTCATCTAATGCATTAGGCGCTTGCCTTCTATCTCTTCACGCATGATCTATGAAAGACAATGCTAACCCTGGATTTTATCTAGTACTCCCTCCGTCCCAAAATAAGTGACGCAAAAGTGACTCAACTTTGCACAAAGTTGAGTCACTTTTGCGTCACTTATTTTGGGACGGAGGGAGTACTAGCCACCGCAATTAGCACCTAGCTTAGTTTTCAATATTTTATGTTTCCCCATAAGCGTCTAAGAAAGCGTCATGCAATGAGTCATGCAATGAAGATGGCTTTTCAAACCAGCTTCCTGAGGAAAAAAGCTAAAGCTGAACCAAACGGGTTGAAATCAAAAGCACTTTCCAAGAAGTTGCAACTTCCCCTGCGTGCAAATATCGAAGCTGGCCGACCCCAACTTCCACAGCTTCTCAACCGACCCCTTATGTATGTCTCCTACAAGTTGCATGTTATTTACCCACCAATGCCACTCGTTAGTCAAGAAAACGTTTCGATAGAACGAACCCAGCCAGCCCTTTGAACGAACGAACAGAGCAGCCAGCCCTTCCACGCTAGGGTTCCGCAGCCGCCGCCATTACAGCTGGCCTCCAGCGACCATCCAGTCCGCCGCCGCCGATGGGAGCAGCGCTACCAAGCCAGGTACTCCCTCCTTTCTTCCCTCCCTCCACCCCTCCTTCCTCCCTCGTCCATCCCCTTCCTCTGTGTTCCTGCCACGACCATGGTCCAAGCGGTCGTCCGGTGCCGCCGGCCGGCTATCCACCGGTCCTCCTTCCTCCTCCTCCACCCTACTCCATCCTACCTATTTTCTCCTGCCCCCTTCCTCCCTCCTTTCTCCTCCCTCTTCAGGCATCGGTGTCCTCTAAAAAAAATAGCAGTGTATGTCCTCTAAAAAAGACTGCAGGCAGTGATCTTGTTGTATGAATATACAGTATATGTTTGCAATGCATGTTGTGTATGGAAAGTATGAAGATTGTGGCCATGTACGTGTACAAGAATATGCAGTCAGATATTACGGTAGGAGAAGTTGTAACCGAGTAGCTCATTGCTTAGCAAACTACGGTAGCAGTTTGTACGTGTACAAGAATATGCAGTCAGATAATGTAATTCCTATTGTACTGGACATAGTGGTGACTGATTTGTATTTGACCCAGAGAAAAAGATTGTGTCGGATCATGTAATTCATATTGTACTAGACATAGCGGCGAGCGATTTTTTGTTAATACAGATTTGTTGCCATAGATGGTTATGGAGTCCTTGTTCACCATTAATTTGTAAATGTGAGGCATTTAAAAGTGAAAGTGCTTGTATGAAAATAAACTGCAAATGTGAGGCATTTCATTGATATTTGATATATACGTATGCAACATTTTAAAAATATATGAAATTTTCACTTCCAAAATAGTCATTTATATGTCAATTAGCTTACAAATAAGTGTTTTATGGTCAATTAGCATATAAACAGTCTCTCAGCCCTCATGGGCGTTACAGACAATTCCAACAAAATCCACAGTTTCACAGTTACTTCAACCAAACAACTTCCAGCTTTTCCACGGCTGCTTTCTCACAGCTACTTTCTCACAGCTCACAGCTCACAGCAGCTTTTTCAGAAGCCACAGCTCAACCAAACACAGCCTTAGAGCACCTACAAGCGGAGTGCCAAGGCGAGAACTTAGAATTTATTTCCTAGCAAATCGGCAGTTGATTGATTAAATCCCGGCGTCAGGTTTAGCGTCAATGACAACTAATGCATTAGGCGATTGCCTTCTTTCCCCTCTTGCACGAGCTATGAAAGGGAATGCTGCATATTGTTTTGATTTAGTACTAGCGACCGTGATTAGCGCCTAGCACTGTGGAAGGAACACTTACACATAATTTTTTTAGTTTTTCAATCTTTAATTATTATTTTCTCGAAAGAGACTACAATGGAGATGGACTTAGGGAACCTACATGAGGTGCCAAGGGAAGGTGCTAGGATTTATTTCCTAGCAAATTAACAATTGATTAATTAAATCTCGGTGTTAGGTTTGGCTCGATGCCAACTAATGCATCGGGCGCTTTCCTCCTTTCCCTTTCCACACGAGATATAGAAGGAAATGTGATCGTTGCTTTTATTCGGTACTAGCATCCATGATTAGCACCTAGCAATTGGGAGGGAACGCTTAGACATATTTTTAGTTTTTCAATCCTTTTTTCTTTGTATTTTTTTTTACCTCAAATCCTTTTTTCTTTGTATTTTTTTTTACCTCAAATCCTTTTTTCTTTGTAAGCGAAAGACCCTGCAATGGAGATGGCCTTATGGCACCTACAATGTGGGGCGCCAAGTGAAGGCACTAGCGTTCATTTCCTAGCAAATCTAGAGTTGATTGATAAAATTCTAGTGTTAGCTTTGGCGCCGATCGCAACTAATGCATCAGGCGTTTGCTTTCTTTCCCCTCTCGCACTAGTTATGGAAGGCAACACTAGCCCTTGTTTTTATGATTAGCATTGTGAAGGGAACACTTATATAGATTTTTAATTTCCCAATCGTTATTATTCCCCGTGAGTGCCAAAGAAGTGCCCTGCAATGGAGATGGCCTAAGACCATCTACAACACAGTGCCTCGGCCAAATGCTAGGGTCAGTATCCGAGCTGTCTCGTCCAAATGCCGATGCTAGGTGCTAGGTGATTAAATTATTTATTTATTTTAATTAATTAAGCGCGTAAGCAAGCGTCTTGCAAAGAAGATAGACTTAAGGTCAAATCAGCACACACAACCATGGGTCACTAGGAGTGTTATATTTTAAAATCAGCATGCACAACCATTGGTTGCTAGGAGTGTTATATTGGAGTCAATCCCTAGGGCTCGCGTTATAATTGCCCTAACTGAAGGGTATCCCTTAGCGTGGATCCCCAACGGTCACTTATGATCACTATGCACTGACATGTGGTGCACCCAATAGTTGTCACGTGTCTCACACTGCATACATCCACGGAGGACATGTTCTTTTATTTCTACGCGTGTTTTGGTTTTCCTATAGGTCTTTCGAGTTATTTTTTTCTTTTTTATGTTTCGTCGTGTGAAGCACAATGTGAAAATGCAACTACGTTTTTTTTAGGCTTTTCAAAAAGCACATCCGTGTTTCATTGGCGTGGAACATATGTGTGCTTCTTATAGCTATACTTTCAAAAAGTAAAAAAAAAAACCACATATGCACATATGTGCTTTTCAAAGTGATTCTCGTAAAGTGAACATAAACATGCGCTTATTAAAGTTCTTCTTGGAAAGTAGAAAAAGGTAGAAAAGCATAATTGTGCTTTCAGTTTTTTCTTTCTGATTTCTGTTTTTTTATGTTTGTCCAAATATATTAACATGAGATTCAGTTTCGAAAATCTCGACACAAAAACAAAAGGATAAAAACGGTTCATGATTTGAGAACGGTTCAAGAGATAAAGTATTTTGGAAAACTGAATGAACGAAAAAAAAACACAAAACTTACGGGCAGTGAGTCACTTAAAAAGGGGAAGCAGGAAAGGGTTCTGATGTGAATTCTTCTGGTTTGTATATATCTATCTGTCACCAAGGTGAGAGTGGGACCCCTAATGATGTCGTAGTTTTTTTTGCTCACGTTGTTTTTTTAAGGGATTGCTCACGTTGGTTGGAGCTTGTGCGTGGGCTCGGTAGCGATTCAGCCTGTTTGGGCGGCCACTGGCATTAACGGCCCGTGTCTCCTTCAGCGTCTCCGCTCAGACCTTACGCCCTCACCCGGCGGCGCCGGCGACAAAGACCAACGAGGCAACGAACAGCAGCTTGCGTTGCGGCAACCCGGCACCCCCAAGCTGCCCTCCGGAGACTACTCCTCCACGGCTGCATCCAGATCTGACCAGCCACGATTGCAAGTCAGCAACTGCAAGGCGGCGTCGCAGGTGAGTTCCCTCAGCCCCTCGAGCTTTCTTCCTCTGCAGCGCGTGCTTCTACGCTCTGTCGAGCAGCAGCTCTCCCATCCCATGGCGCCTCTTCCCACCCCCTCCCATGGCGCCTCTTCCCACCCCCTCCCATGGCGCCTCTTCTCCACTTCCCATAGCACCTCTAGCTCTCTGTCCACCATGTCGCCTCCCCTTCCCTCTCCTGTAGTACGTTTTCTCCACAGCCAGCTTGTTCTCTCACGAAAACCTAGAAATCGAGCAATCTCCCAAACCCCGATTACCTTAATGGCTGCACTGAACCTGATCCTGGCTTCTCTCTTGCAGGACAGCTTGGAGCCGTAGGCAGAGTTTTAGGAGCAGATCAGATAAAGGCTGAGGTAATGTGCATCCAAAGATGAATTTCCGTTAAACCAAAAATGGCCACGGTTTAAGTACAACAATGCTACATAATAATGTTCTCTCAATTATGGCCACATTGTCAAAAACAACAGGAATTGGGATTCACAGGTTGACTAGATTCCACGATGCAACTCCAACAGCAACAAAACGACAGAATTTGAATCATAGCTCATTTCCATTTCATGACGTATTGGAAATTACCCTATGATTCCAAACTCCAATCCCTTTCGCTGTATGCAGTGGAGTCAAAATTGCAAGCTTCCTACTAGTTTAGTGAATGCCCCGTTAGATAGAAACAATCAGCTTTCCTTCCTGGTATGCAGTGGCATTTGGGTTTTTCGTGACGCGTTGGTTGCTGGTCCATGGTTGGTAGCATGGGACTCCCTTCTGGCAGCTCTCAACACTGTCGGAACAGGCAGTCCACCATCTTCTTTGTCTCCGGTGGTGGCGCCACCGCCGGTTCTGCCTCTGCCACCACCTCCCAATCGACCTCCGCCACCCCTGGAGGCAGTAGCTTTTCTTGTTTTTTACCCGTTTCTTGTCCACTTTGTTCTGTTGCTACAACTTGCAAACTAAGCTTAATCAGTTTATTTGCCTTACAAAATCATGAGTTGTTTGTTTCTCAACTTCAATTTTGAACAGGTCACCATGGCGTGGGAGCTTACCGAGGTCCCTGGCAATCCAACTCCCCTCCAACATTCCACGGGTATCTCCTAATCGCCTTTAAGTGCTCTTGTCGATTTTGTTGTTATTGTAGTTTCATTGTTTTTTTCTTTTTGTCTTTTTTTGCTCAATAGTTGATGTGGTGGCAGCGAACATTGTGCCCAAGGTAACAAATGCTCTCATCAGGTAATAATAACTTCTCTAAGTTGTTTTACTCAACTCGTACATTTTAGTACTGTTAGGAATGTTGACTATAGTTAACATGGTTTGAGGTTGAAAGTAGCACAAATATTCCTTGTTCTTTGAACAAATAGGTGAAAAGATCATATGTAGGTTTGAGGGTTGCTTTAACCTGAGTATGATTTACCTGTAACTGCACTGATGTTTGTTCTTAGATCTCAACTCTGCTGAATAGGATTTTTTTTTCTTGCATATGGTACATCGCGGCATACATCTGGAGTCTATCTACTTCAATTCATTCAGTTCAATAACCTTCTGGATTCTAGTTTTGAAACCTTGACTTGTGGATAAAAATTGACAGAAGTTAATTAAATAGTATGAAAAATATGTACAGGTTAATAAAATAATTGTATTATTTAAGTGGTGAAATAATTACGTAAAAGTGGAGCTGTGGATTACCCTGAGAACTGCGACTCTACGTTTTTTGTTTTGTGCGAGAAACAAATTTGCACTAACACTAGCAAAATTAAAGGCTTTTAATCTTTTTTTGTAGGAAACTTTTTTTTGTGTGTGTTTGCATGCTTAATTTCTATTGTCTAATGGTCTTAGTATGCTAACTGACATTTTGGTCTTCTGTTTCGAGATTTGGTACTAAATTAACAATATGCAGTTGCTTGCTTGGTCATTTTTTTTTACAAACTTTACATATTATTATTTTCAAAACACTTGGCACGGTAATTATTGGTGTGACTGTTGTTTCAGGCAATTGAATCAAGTATGCCCATTAGAGAATCTACGGCATGTCAAGCGGGTGCGTCGGCGTGTTGTGTGTGGCGGTATATGCATCGTTATCTATTCTCAATTACTTTATGTTTGCCTTCTGAGTGCAATGCACACAATAATTTCATATGATTACACGAGAAGGAATACCATAGCTTTCTGCTGCTGAACCACTGAATATGTCTGAGCTCCTAATGATCAGTTAATGCTAACAGAACAATTCATAGACTCGAAATAAAACTGAGCATGTTGCAGTATTTTAAACTGAATCTACCATGTGACCAGCAATTATAGTGGAACACATCACTGCCCCCATTCTAAGTTTTTATCATTTTTTTAACAGAAAATTCCGAGTTATCAATCATCTTATGCCTTTCCACTGGGCCTGACAATTGCAGTGAAGGTTTTCCTGAAGAAGTCCAAAAGATAGTGGACACCTACCATTTGAGTCCTTTCATTGCAAAAGTGAGTACTCATGTTATCCTTGGAGAAATTAACTCAAATCAGTTCATTTTGTTGGGCATTTGAGCAATTCATAGACTGGCAATTGGAGCAATGTTAAAAACACCGCTTCGGCATGATAGTTACAGCTAAAGTTTATAGCCTTCTCATATAATATTTTCTTGTATTAAGATAAGCACGTGAAAATGGCAACATTAAGCTTCACCTGCTTGTTTTCTACTCTTGTTGTAATTTTGGCATGCATTCATGGTGGATGAAAATTGTGATATCCAATTTCATCTCTATGTCAAATACCACCAATATTACTTACTTGGATGGTGTGTCACATGTAAACAATCTGAAAGCAACACATTCCATCTCTCATAATGCACTGATATTCATTGGAGATAGTTAACATTCTTGGTGCATAAACAAAAAATCACTTAAAGCTGCCTAGGAAGAACTTAAACTTAGGAAGCTATTTACAGTACAAGCCTGTAAAATGTTGACTATTGGGGAAAGTCTTTAACAGGTTGCCAGTTGTTCTGCTACGTCGAAAGAGGTGTGGAAGGAACAGTGCAAACTTTGGCCAACATCTTATCACCCCCCTAACGAGTATGTTCTGTTCAGTGACAATGGACCATATTACGTATTTCTTTTTGTTCTCAAGAATTAAAGTTGTTGGTTCCCAGTTTTTGTGAATATGTTTTCATGGTTGCTGCAATTCTTCTATGTACTAATTCATAAGAAGAGTTTATGAATGTTCAAATGGAGAATGAAACTATTTGACTATTAGCACGTGCGCCAAACCTGGCCTGTCATGTGTGGCAAGGATTTCCTTACCTTGTTAGGTTCTTGGAAGTGCTATCCTTATGTACGACTACTGAATGGCTTTGCCAAAAAAAGATGCTTATAAATCTATTTCTTTACAGCTCACCATTACTTAAACAAAGTTGATGGATTTTGCGTTAGAATATCTAGATCTTGTGTCTGGCAATGTCAATGTAAAATGCATGGCTTAGGTTGTAGCCAAAAACACAGGTGTCAAATTTCATCTTATATGCCTTGTTATTGTAAGGCTGCCTTATAGTCAAATGATCAATAATACTATTTCCTTTCATGAATTTCCGGCACTGAGATTACATTGACACACTTCCAATAGGAAAATAGGACTTTAGATATAGTTTATTGCTGCTGTATGCAATTCTGGCAAATTATTTAATACTACTGTGTATGCTGTGTCATTGTAAGCTTTTCCAATGGACTTCTCTGTTAATGTTGTAGCATTGATGGTGTATCTGGATTTAAAGAGGAGGAATTACCATCAATATTTCGTTGCATGAGGACTGCCATGCAATTATCACAGGTGAACTCCCCTGTTTATTATGTTATTTTACTACATTCCCATTTATTTTGTAAATATTATTCTCTGTAAGAGCTACACCTCCATGGTTTCTATCGTATGCTAGTCAGTCTTGTTACTTCACTTACTAATTAGGGAGAGTCAAAATGTTGTTTTTTGTAGCTTTTCTTCACTACGAACTTTATGCAATGGAAATAGTTTGTCCACTTCAAACATTCGCGTACAGAATATAAACTTAGATTCGAATGATGTTCCTGTTTGATTTTGTCATCTTATACATGGATATAATCTTGTGACACAAATTTAAATCTTTTATATGGAAAAGAAGCATTTGGATAATTGGACAAAAATATACTAAATCCACTTTTCAAGAATTTAAAATTATCCAGCCTCTGAATACAAGATTTTTCATTTGGATAGTTGGACAAATAAAAAAAAAGTCCTTTTTTCAAGAATTAAAATTAAAATTCATTTTCTAAGCCTCTGAATACAAAATTATTATTTCAAGTTAATGTCTTGCACCAATCTGCCAGTCCAATTTTCAGTGTCACAGACAAACACATCGTTTGCTACCATTGATCACCACAGTCCACAGTTTCTTCACTAGATGACTGATAACAAGAGTTTAAATCAAGGTTGAAAAGACTGGCAGTAGCCTATTTTCTACCACTTGTAGCGTGATACACCTATCCCTTGTGTTGAAAACCAGCTAATTTAAGTGTAAACGCGCAAGTTACGCTATGTTGGAACATTCTCACCAATTCTTGCA
>LR738713.1:402205807-402323270 GCA_902687465.1 Secale cereale
CCCCCCCCCCCCCTACTGTAATAATTTGTTTCATATTTACTTGTATATTAAAAACACCAGCTACCGATAATCCCTAATTGCAGTCTTGTGATTTTCTCTCTGCGAACCAACTGGTTTAAGAAACTGCAAGATAAAATTGTTCTAGGACAGATAGACAAGTAGTGACGGACATACTTTGTGTGAGATTAAGTTAAATCTTGTCTGTTAGTGCTATATCCAGATATATGCCTCCTATAATATGTACTGTTGGCAAGGGCACCACATCTGTGGGTTTTTTCCTTTTTGGATGATGTGATTTTAAATTGCTGGTTGGGTGACGTGGATCAACGTTTTTGGTTAATTTCTGCATGGGCGAGCTTTTACCAGGTGGGCAATGCTGCCATTATTGTTGATCCATCAAGCATGCAAATAATTTCAAAGGCTACAGACCAAGCACATCAGCGTGATACTTGTCTAAATGGGAACAAATGTGCAATGGTAGAAGCAGATAATGCCAGCTCGTTCCCTGGAGCAATTGAGGATAAACCCAACACTTCATTGCCGCCGAGCTCTCGTTTTTGCAATGGCTTAGACAGGGAGGTCTCATGTATAAACCCTTTCGGATGGATGAAACAAAGGTGTACGGAGCAGAAGACGCTGCCGTCTGAAGGTGGTTTTCTCTGGCATCCTCTGTGGCATGCTGCAGTTGTTGCCATTGAAAATGCTGCCGAGAGGGATAGAAGCATATTCCCTGCTTCAACAACCGAACCAAAATTAAATGGTGATGTAGAGAATTGTTCTGATGATGAACCAGCAAAGCGGATAAAGATAGTTACAAATGTGAGCCTTGTTACTTGTATTGTCTACCATCTATTGTTGCCGCCTTCCTTTAATAACTCTATTAGTGCTGTAGCGGAAGACTGGAATTGATGCATATTTATTCTATCCTGTTTTGCTAACAAGTTCAAGTTTGAACTTCAGGATGAAGAGCAATCTGCACATCCAGCATGCAGCAGCAACTTATCTGAAAGAAACAGACCATATCTTTGCACAGGATTTGACATCTACCTTGTTTGGGAACCATGCGCGATGTAGGTTCACTATTATGATGAGAGTATGACATTATTGTTTGATTGTTGCTTAATGGTCAGTTTGTTGATATGTTTGTTTGTTTGTTTGGTTCAAGGTGTGCTATGGCGCTTGTACATCAAAGATTCAAGCGCGTCTTCTATGCTTTCCCTAATCCCATTACTGGAGCACTGGGCAGTGTCTGCAGATTGCACGGCCAGAAAAGCTTGAATCACCATTACTCCGTGTTTAGGATAAAAGTTCCTGAGGCATATTTGAATGGTTCAACTGACTTCTGAAAAATGGTGCTCAAATTCTGTCTCATCTTAGTACGAAGGCTCCAAGAGCTTTGTTCTGCAGCAACGGTAACTGCTAAAATGCTGATAAATTCAGTTTTTTTTTCCCGTTGTGACAGATTGGTTGTTGTATCATTTGTTACTGCCACCATGAGTTCATGAGCTTGTGAGGAAATGCTGTTTAGCCCGAATTTAGGCGGTGTAGAAAATTAGCTAGTACTCCTATTGTTCACTGCAGTTTGATGTTTGAAATGGAAAAGGTTATTGTTTCCCCAAAGGTATATTCGGACTAAAAAAGCGTGTTCACTTTGTGAGGAGTTACACTAAGAGAATGCAAAGGAAGCGAAACCTTGAAACTTTTCTAACGGGGTGATATGTGACAGCGAAGAAGACTACGACAGAAGCAGGTCTTAGTGTGCAAGAATAGAAAAACGCGACAGAGGTCGGCGGACCTTCGATGGATGTGCCAGATTTGCTCTTCATCCTGAAGTTCAAACTCTAGATTATCATGTGTGTGTGATCTCTATATATGATTTTAATAATCATGTGCATTTTCTTTAATGAAATTCATGATGAAGATGTGACCTCATGATATTGTAGGGCCGTGTCAGTCAAAATCGCTTTAGCAAACTTGTATGTAGGTCCGTCAAGGGCACATCTAGATGTGCTCTAGTTATTGCACATCTAAGTGGTTTAATCAAACACAAAAAGTAAAAGAAAATGGGAAAAGAAAATGCCCAAACAAACCTCCGCGTAAAATCAATGACATAGGACTTGCATGTGTAATACTTATGACACATCTAGATGTGTTTTTTTTTAATGAAAGGGGTTTCCCCCGTCCCATTTTATTAGAATGAAGCAAAGTAGCAGTACATAACTGAGTTCAAGAAAACTAAAAAGCATAGCATCAGAATGGTTCTAGGCTTACTAAACCAAATGAGAGCAGAAGTCCTCTCAACTACTGAAATGATGATTAAGGGTGTGTTCTGAAACTGCTCAGCTTTCCCAAAACTTTCTAGATTCAGCTTCTCGCCGCTTCTCACTTCAGGTGGCGATTTGGAAAGCGTTCGGAACGCAACTTTGGTTTCTGTCGTCAGGCAGAGGGCTGCCAGCCCATTTGGTAGGATTAGGCACGGGGCTGCAGCCAAGTTGGGGCCCAAAGCAAATTGACAACGTGTGTGTGAGAGGGAGGGAGGGAGGGAGGGATATATATATATATATATATATATATATATATATATATATAGAGAGAGAGAGAGAGAGAGAGAGAGAGAGAGAGAGAGAGAGTTTGGGAAAGAAAATCGTACCGGTACGTAAAACTCACTTGGCGGTAAATTAGCCTCAACTCCAACTTCTTGGTTTCTATGGATCTGGAAAAAGGCAACTTCCTCAACTCCTTCCTTTTTGCACTATAACAGGCCGTCAGCTTCTCTATTCCAGCTTCCTAGAGCTAGAGCGTTCGGCTCAGCTTCATGCGTGGAGTTAACGAAGCTGAGAGCTGGGGCGTTGCCGAACAGGCCCTAAGGCTCCACTTTTTTAAACATTACAATCCAGCTGAGAATAGAAACTCAAGCCAGCATCACAGCCGCTGGGTCGATCTCCTCCTTGCTGAGTCCTTCAATCATTTTCACGCAATTCGAAGCACCTCTCCACGCCGCTTGTCCAGCAGAAGGATGCAGCGTTGCAGCAAGGTTGCCTGGGTATCGTCGTAGAGAACTTTCCATTGGTGCAAAAAAACGACTTAGCTTTGCAAGAAAGTAGTTGACATTTTGCCAGGTACGCCCAAAACAGAATTCATTTCTTAATTTCCACAAACTCCACAAGGGGGTCGCAATCACCATATTCAACACCTAATTCTTCTTAACTTAATGACAAAAGGCACAAATTTCATCAAATCCAGAAATTAAGCTAATATCAAAGAATTCAGAGACGAAATTCCGAATTTGTCGAGCCACGATGCAATCAAACAAAAGATGATGAACAAATTCGCTCTCATTGCAGAAAAGGCAAGAAGGATCATCCACCTGTCTGCGTTTAGCCAAATTATCCCTAGTAAGCACCTTCTTATGTATGCACAAACAGAGGAAAACATGTATTTTTTTGTGGGCAAAGCACTTTCCAAAGTTTATCATTGACAACATAAACTACACCCCCAAAGTTAATTCTAGCATAAAAAGATTTCGCCGAATAGATACCATTAGGTTCCAACGACCAAATTGGAGTATTTGTCTCTTCACTAAGAGAGAAGTTGCTGACTAGTTTCACTAATTGTTCCCAGCACAACATCCCCTCTCGATCAACGCATCTTCTAAAAGATAATTTCAGGATAGTTCCATCCCAGACCTCGGAAATTGTGCATTCAGTCTGGTTGCATATACTAAACAAATCCCAAAATTCCACTTTAAGGGAACATCCCCCTACCCAAATATCATGCCAAAAACTAATGAGTTGCCCATTTCCCAATTTCCACATGTAAAAAGTTTTGGCTGCAGAAAGAGCCCATGTAACACTCTTCCAAAAAACAGAACCCACACCTTGTTTTGACCAAAGTACATTGAAAGGATCGATATGGTTGACTAGAGGGGGGGGGGTGAACAGGCAACTAACAATTTCTAGCTTTTCTTAACCAATTTAAATTAAGCAACAAAGTAAGTTGTCTAGATATGCAACTATGATGACAACTTATAGGAAGTAAAGATAACAACCTCACAAGCAAGCTATCTAAGATATACAAGGAAAGCTTGCACAAGTAAAGAAAAGAAATAACCACAAGTGGAGCCGGTGAAGACGAGGATGTGTTACCGAAGTTCCTTCCCTTCGAGAGGAATTACGTCTCCGTTGGAGCGGTGTGGAGGCACAATGCTCCCCAAGAAGCCACTAGGGCCACCGTATTCTCCTCACGCCCTCACACAATGCAAGGTGCCGTGATTCCACTAGTGGTGCCCTTGAAGGCGGCGACCGAACCTTTACAAACAAGGTTGGGGCTCTCTCCACAACTTAATTGGAGGCTCCCAATGAAACCCCGAAGCTTCACCACAATGGAATGTGGCTCCGAAGTGACCTCTTCCGTCTAGGGTGCTCAAACACCCAAGAGTAACAAAATCCACACAAGAAAGTATGGGGGAATCAAGTTTCCTTTGGTGAGAGTGTGGATCTAGGTCTCCTCCTTCAATTCCTAGCAAATCAAAAAGTTTGAGTGGCTAGGGAGAGAGATCGGGCAAGAAAGCTTCAATGGGATTAATGGAGGAGAGAGAGAGAGAGGCAAGAGGTAGGTGGGAGGTGGGAGAAGGACCTCGTTAAATAGGGTCCCCAAGATTCCAATCGTTATGTGCAGAAATACAATGGGCCGGTATTTCCGCACAAGCCACCGGTACAACCAGTGTGTGAAGAAAATCGCAGCCATCGCACCAGGGCGGTACTTCGGTGTAGCACACGGTAATACCGGTCTTCCGGAGAAAACCAGAACTACCGCTCCACCACCGGTCAACTACCGCTTCGAGTCCAGAAGGTTTTTAACCAATGGCGGTAGTTGGGGCGGTGGTAGTGCCGGAACATCCGCTGGGGCAGTAGCTCCTCAGTGGTGGCAGTTCAAGCGGTACTACCGCACTGAATACCGGTAGTACCGGTTTGCCGAGAGGACTCCGGTACTTCCGGGCCACCACCGCACCCAGTACAGAGGGGTATCACCCCTATGCGGTAGTAGGGGCGGTGGTTCGACCGGAACTACCGGCCACTGGTACTACCGCTGTTAACAGCGGTACTACCGCAGTAGAGAAGACTGCACACACACAGATAGAACCAAGGGGACCTCTCTCTCC
The DNA here is from genome assembly GCA_902687465.1 of Secale cereale. Classification (NCBI taxonomy): domain Eukaryota; kingdom Viridiplantae; phylum Streptophyta; class Magnoliopsida; order Poales; family Poaceae; genus Secale; species Secale cereale. Next base: position 402,210,969 of record LR738713.1, read on the forward strand.
TCGAACGAAGGTAATATGGTGGGTGCATAGTAACTGTGTACATGACTTGATTCACCCAATACCTTCCGATGTGGGTTCCCTCTTAATAGTACGGATTTCCTACGACCAAGGGAAACAAAAAGCGTCGAAAACTCCGTCTTCGATCTTTTCCTTCTAGAGGGAAGGCCTAACCGTCTTGCGCCACATAATGTGTACCTGAGTAATATATGACGCACGATTAATCCACACATGTATTGTCATCATCACCAAAACCCTAGGCAAGAGATGCCCTTACAATCTCCCCCTTTTTGGTGAATGATGACAACCTGTAGGATCGAAGAAGGTGAGAGTGTCTAGAGGGGGGGTGATTAGACTACTCAACAAGATAAAAATTCTGTCTATTATCAAGCACATATTTTGACAGTTTTTGCAAAGCACACAAGTCAAGTAGCACACTACACATGCAATTCTAGAGTATGAGCAGCGGAAAGTAAATTGCACAAGTAGTAAAGAGAAGTGGAGAAGATCAAACGCAGTTTGGAGACACGGAGATTTTTGTCGTGGTTCCGATAGGTGGTGCTATCGTACATCCACGTTGATGGAGACTTCAACCCACGGAGGGTAACGGCTGCGCGAGTCCACGGAGGGCTCCACCCACGAAGGGTCCACGAAGAAGCAACCTTGTCTATTCCATCATGGCCTACGCCCACGGAGGACTAGCCTTACTTGGGGTAGATCTTCACGAAGTAGGCGATCTCCTTGCCCTTACAAACTTCTTGGTTCAACTCCACATCTCAAAGACGGAGGCTCCCAAGCGACACCTAACCAATCTAGGAGGCACCACCCTCCAAAAGGTAATAGATGTTGTTGATGATGATGAACTCCTTGCTCTTGTGCTTCAAATGATAATCTCCCCAACACTCAACTCTCCTCACTGATTTGGCTGTGGTGGAAGAAAGGATTGAGTGGAAAGCAACTTGGGAAGGCTAGAAATCAAGTTTCATATGGTAGGAATGGAATGACTTGATCTCAACACAAGGGTAGGTGGTTCTCTTCTCAGAAAGTGTAAGGTAGGAGTGGTAGAACTTTCTGATGGCTCTCCTCACGAATGAAGAGGGGGTGGAGGGGTATATATAGCCTCCACACAAAATCCAACCGTTACACACATAATTGAGCAATCTCGGTGAGACCGAAGTGAAAACTCGGTCAGACCGAAAGTTCAAATATAGTGAACGTTGGGGTTTTCGGTGGGACCGAAAATACCATCTCGGTGAGACCGAAAGTGCAAAAGATATGAACGTTGGAGTTTTCGGTGGGACCGAGAAAGAAAACTCGGTTAGACCGATTTGAGAAAAGACAGGAACATGCCAATATCGGTGAGACCGAAAATGCAATATCGGTGAGACCGATTTTAGTCAAGACAGAAGCTTGCCAATTTTGGTGAGACCGATAATGCAAACTCGGTTATTCCGAAATGATGTCAAACGGTTACAGAAGGTTGGCAGTCCACATTTCGGTGAGACCGATCTCAAACTCGGAATGACCGATTTTTCTAGGGTTTGGAATATGGCTGAAGTGGTTCATCTCGGTGGGACTGAGTTGGAAGAATCGGTTTGTCCGAGATTACTTATGAGTGTGTATAGAAGTGAAAGTTGCTGATAGTTAAAGGAGATATATCACTAAGCACTTGAGCAACCAGATCATCAACACAACCTCATCCCCTTTTAATAGTATTGGCTTTTCCTATGGACTCAATGTGATCTTGGATCACTAAACCAAAAATGGAGTCTTGAGCTTTTGCCAATGCTTGCCTTAACACTTTGAGGGGTCCACTTCTTCAGTCATCTTGCCATACCAATGTGATTGGATTTCCTGAAACATACTTGATAAAAGCATTAGTCCAACCACAAAGTATGTTGTCATTAATTACCAAAACCACCCAGGGAGCAAATGTGCTTTCAATCTCCCCCTTTTTGGTAATTGATGGCAACACACTATAATCACACTAAACAAGACATCAAAGCTTATTGAAAGAAAGACAGAATTATCACGAAAGCTTTGACAAGCATGTAGTACACAGGCTCCCCCTACAAGTGTGCAAGATTTTCATAGATTATGGTTTTGGACTACCACAAGCACACAAGAGAGATAAGCAAGATGTGCTACATGCAGCTTGGCTATATGCATCAGAGCAGATGAAAGGAAGTGAGTGATAATGCATATGTGCATGGTGATTTCTTGCAAACAAGTATTTACAAGCAAGTCACCATCATGCACATTCTGCAAGATGCATATACTTACCTTGAGGTTCCTTGGCATTGTACCTGAAGGGATAAACTTGGGAAAACAAGGTTAGATAACACAAGAGTATTCCTTCAACCAACTGCAAGAACATCAAGAGTACCAAGCCAGGGAGAACATGTACAAAGGGTGTCTTATATTGAGCACAAGCTTGAATCGGCAAACATGTCTCCGAAACTAAAAGATTTGCAATGAACTCTGAGAGATTTTTCTTTCCATAAGATATCAATTGTGAAGATTCCTCTAAGTCTTCTCCCCCTAAACTAAAAGATTCCATAAGACATCAGAACAAGGGGGGTTTTGATGGAAAGAGCAAAAATCAAAAGAATGATGCCAAAAGAGAATGATATCCAAATGTAAAATACGGCAAAGCTTTGATGTGATTCTCTCCCCCTTAAGATAAGATTGCTTTTCTTCTCCTCCTAAGTCTCTTCTCCCCCTACTCCCCCTAAGTCTTCTCCCCCTTTGACATCAAGTGCCGAAAAGGACAGCAAACTAGGTAGGGCAGGAAAGATGGAAAGAAAGAAAGAAGTGGGATCCTTAAGAATCACAACAGGGCAAATAAGAACATTCACAGAGAAACAAATTGAATTTAAATTTGAGTCTTCTCCCCCTTAAGATTTAAATTTGAGTGGAGCTGCAGAAGATGATATCCTGGAAGATAAATCGGTGACACCGAATTAGATGGATCGGTGGGTCCGAATCCTTTTCGGTTAGACCGAAAATTTTAAATCGGTGACTCCGAGTTTAATTCCAAGGAAATACAGAAATAATTCAGCTCACTTTGCGAGGAATGTTTCAAAGGATTTGCAATGAATTTTTGAAAGATTTTCAAGGAATTGATCAGAGCCAGAAGGATATTCACAAAGAAACATAAGAAAAGAAATAAAAAGATTCCTAGATGAAGTTTTTTTTTGTTTAAAGAAAAACTCAATGAGAGAACATGAGAGAAAACAGAAAAACTCCAAAAGCATATGTACTTCATCTAGATAAAGGTCGGCGACAATGTCACCTATGTTTGAGTATATTGACTTAGGAGTCAAATGAAGACATTTGATCATAGGTCATACTCATCATTTAAGCTCAAAATGGGGTTGCCATTTTTCGATTAAGCATTTCATGTGATCACATCTTATGAAGCTGCTTGTACTCATGACTTTGAGCAAAGCTCCTCAAAGATGTGAAGAACATACCTTGGGCTTGTTGTTGCTTTACTCATACAGGTAAGCTTGATGTAGGTGCTCATTGAATGTGAAGTTGGAGCACCATTTCTACTTGTGTAGTTCATCTTCCTACATGGGTTAGGCAAGCAAGGAAATACTCAAGGATATCCAAGATGACAAGAGTGAAATACTAGATGTATAAGATGTCAAAAAGGATATGTGGAATTTTGTTCCTTGAACTCAACATCCCAAAGGGCTAGATACTTGGTCAATGACAAGATTACTCATGATTTGAGTGTGTGGTAATCTTGTGGAATGTAGATCATCCAAGTACCTGCAAGGAGTTAGATGCAATACAAGGAGGCAAATGTGTCCAAGACATATGATCATCATCATAAGAGAAATATCAAGGATTAGTCAAGTAGGCTCATGCCTTGCATGCATCAATGGAGTTATCACTCCAAGTTTGAAGCATCAATGATGTTCAACTCACTCCTTAAGCGACAAAACACTTTCTCATCAAGAGGTTTTGTAAAGATATCAGCAAGTTGTTTGTCAGTACGAACATGCTTAAGATTAATGTCACCCTTGGCAATATGATCACGAATAAAATGGTGACGAACTTCAATATGCTTTGTTCGAGAGTGTTGCACTGGATTGTGTCCAATCTTGATTGCACTCTCATTGTCACAAAGCAAGGGAACACGTCTCACATGTATCCCATAATCCTTAAGCGTTTGTGTCATCCATAGTAATTGAGCACAACACGAACCAGCAGCAATATATTCCGCTTCGGCAGTGGATAATGATACCAAATTTTGTTTCTTGGAGGACCAAGATACAAGGGATCGACCAAGAAATTGACACGTACCCGAAGTTGACTTTCTGTCAACCTTGTCACCGACATAGTCCGAGTCGGAATAGCCAACAAGGTCGAAAGAGGCCCTCTTAGGATACCAAATGCCAAAGTTTGGTGTGTGTATCAAGTATCTCACTATCCTTTTAACAGCTTTAAGATGACATTCTTTAGGGGCTGCTTGATATCGCGCACACATGCAAACACTCAACATTATATCAGGACGGGAAGCACAAAGATATAGTAGAGAACCAATCATAGATCGGTAAACCCTTTGATCAACGGGTTCTCCATCTTTTGTCAAGTCATTATGTCCACTAGTAGGCATGGGGGTACTCATACCTTTGCTTTCTTGCATGTTGAACTTCTTGAAGAGATCCTTGGTGTACTTTGTTTGTGAGACAAAGGTACCCTCCTTAGATTGCTTGATTTGCAACCCAAGGAAGAATTTGAGTTCACTCATCATGGACATCTCATACTTCTCCGACATGAGCTGTCCAAACTTCTTGCTAAAATGGGGGTTAGTTGAACCAAAGATAATATCATCAACATATATTTGGCACACAAATAGTTCACCATTAACCCTTTTTGTGAACAGTGTTGAGTCTATCTTTCCAATTTCAAAGCCTTTTTCAAGAAGAAAGCTAGTTAAGCATTTGTACCAAGCTCTAGGAGCTTGTTTAAGACCATAAAGAGCTTTGTGCAACTTGTAAACATGATTAGGCTTTTTGGGATTCACAAATCCGGGAGGTTGTTTTACAAATACTTCCTCCTCAATTTCACCATTTAGGAAAGCACTTTTGATATCCATTTGATAGAGAGTAATATCATGGTGATTGGCATAAGCAAGAAGAATGCGAATGGACTCAAGTCTAGCAACGGGGGCATAGGTCTCACCATAGTCCATACCTTCGACTTGTGTGTAACCTTGAGCTACGAGACGAGCCTTGTTGCGGATGACTTGTCCATCTTCATCTTGCTTGTTCCAAAACACCCATTTGGTTCCAATGATGTTTTGATCATCGTTGGGCTTCTCTACCAAAGTCCATACCTTGTTCCTCTCGAAGTTGTGTAGTTCTTCGTGCATAGCGTTCACCCAATCCGGGTCTTCAAGTGCTTCTTCTACCTTCATAGGTTCAATACTAGAGATAAATGAGTAATGCTCACAAAAGTTAGCTAAGCGAGTTTTAGAGCGAGTAATTCTCCCGGAGTTGATGTCGTTCATCATTTGTTCCACGGGATGATTCTTCTTGACTCTTGCTCGAACTCGGGATAGCTTTTGTTGATGTTGTGGCTCAGCTTCCTCATCATCTTCATCTTCCTCTTCTTCTTCTTCTTGATCATTGTTGTTGGTGTTGTCTTGAGGTGGTGGAGAAGGAGGTTGTGGTGGATCTTCTTGTTGCATTTCCTCATCTTGGTGAGTTCCACTTGTGGAGGCCTCCATGTTGCCTTGAGGTTCACCTCTCTGTGAGGTAGGTGGCTCCACATATGTAGATGAGGTACTCTCCTTCACCTCCATGGGACGAATCTTTCCAATAGATAAATCTTGGATAGCTTCCGATGGGTCCTTGTCTCCTACATCAATAGGCATTTGCTCTACTTGCAAGCCATTAGATTCATCAAACTTCACGTCTACCGTCTCTTCAACCTTTCGGGTGAAATTATTGTAGACACGGTAGGTGTGGGAGTTTGATCCATAACCAAGAAGAAAGCCTTCATGAGATTTAGGAGCAAATTTAGACCGACGATGCTTATCAAGGATATAGCATTTTGAACCAAAGACACGAAAGTATCCCACTTGGGGTTTGTTACCGGTGAGAAGCTCGTATGATGTCTTGCCGAGAAGCTTATGAAGATAAAGCCTGTTGATAGCATGACAAGCTGTCTCGACCGCTTCTCCCCAAAAATGCTTCGGTGTCTTGTATTCATCAAGCATCGTTCTTGCCATCTCTATGAGCGTTCGGTTCTTCCTCTCAACAACTCCATTTTGTTGAGGAGTGTACGTAGCCGAGAACTCATGTAGAATCCCTTCCTCATCGAGAAAAGAGTCTACATTGGTGTTCTTGAACTCCGTTCCATTGTCACTCCGAACTTTCTTGATCTTCACCTCAAATTGATTTTGGGCCTTTTTGGCAAAGGTCTTGAAGATTCTTTGAACCTGCGATTTATCATCAAGGAAAAATACCCACGTAAATCTGGAATAATCATCAACTATAACTAGACCAAAGGAGTTACCACCAAGGCTTTTGTAAGCATTGGGACCGAAGAGATCCATATGAAGAAGCTCAAGCGGTCTCCTTGTGGTCATGATGTTTTTCACGGGATGACTTCCACCAACTTGTTTTCCTGCTTGACAAGCACTACAAAGTCTATCTTTGTCAAAGAGAACATCTTTAACACCAAGAATATGATCACCTTTGATCAGCTTGTCTAGATTACGCATACCAACATGTCCTAGCCTTCTATGCCACAACCAACCTTTAGAGGATTTAGCAATGAAACAAGCTCTAGGTTGGGCTTTCTTAGTGAAATCAACAATATATAGATCACCTCTACGGATACCGGTAAAAGCCATGTTTTGATTATCACGACGAAAGACTTGGCAATCTACTTTGGTGAATAGCACATTGAATCCAAAGTCAACTAATCTAGACATGGAAAGTAAATTGTGTCCAAGAGATTCTACAAGCATGACATTTTGAATAGAGCTATCATGAGATATGGCCACCTTACCAAGGCCAAGTACCTTACCCTTGGAGTTGTCTCCAAAAGTCACATACTTGCGTGGGCCATCGTTCTTTGCAAGCTCTCGAAACATGTCTTTGTCTCCGGTCATGTGATCGGTGCATCCACTATCAAGAATCGACTCTTTTCCGCCGGACATGTAGTCTCTCATATTTGCCATAAGATTGAGACTCTTCATGACCTTGTCTAGCTCGGTGTCCGAATCGGAGTAATCATCATCATGCTCATGCTCATCATCATATTGACCCATAGATCGTTCATCATCAACACCTAGGTCAATTTGATAAGTACTTGCATTAGTTTGGTCAATGTGACAATAGTCTTCGGAATGCAATGCAAGAGCATTTCTAATTATAACATTGATTAGAGCGGGATCACCCTTCTTTTTCATAAGATCACGAAGCTCAAAGAAGCATTTATCAAAGTTGGGATCATTGGGGTGCAACTTATCAAATTCAATAGTCTTGTGTAGAATTTCATCAAGACTTCTCAAAGAGTAGTCCGGATAAAGTTCTTCCAAGAATTTCCACATAGCATAGGCGCACTCAAAGTTTGTAACAAGATTAAGCAAGTCATCGGGTAACCCTCTAATGATAAGATTTACAGTTCTAAGGTTACGAAGCAAATCAAGCTCTTCATCCATGGTAGGATGCAAAGGATCAAAAGGAGGCACATAGGGGGTCTCAACATATTTGCACAAATTGTACATTTTAAAGATACTAAGCATTTCAGACCTCCAAGAGTTATAGAACCTTCCATTAAGAACAGGCACTCTATGGCTAACACTCCCAACCGTAGACACGTCCATCTTCCTCCAATGGTGTGTAAACCAAAGCAATGGAGACCAAAGCTCTGATACCAATTGTAGGATCGAAGAAGGTGAGAGTGTCTAGAGTGGGGTGATTAGACTACTCAACAAGATAAAAATTCTGTCTTTTATCAAGGACAGATTTTGACAGTTTTTGCAAAGCACACAAGTCAAGTAGCACACTACACATGCAATTCTAGAGTATGAGCAGCGGAAAGTAAATTGCACAAGTAGTAAAGAGAAGTGGAGAAGATCAAACGTAGTTTGGAGACACGGAGATTTTTGTCGTGGTTCCGATAGGTGGTGCTATCGTACATCCACGTTGATGGAGACTTCAACCCACGGAGGGTAACGGCTGCGCGAGTCCACGGAGGGCTCCACCCACGAAGGGTCCACGAAGAAGCAACCTTGTCTATTCCATCACGGCCTACGCCCACGGAGGACTAGCCTTACTCGGGGTAGATCTTCACGAAGTAGGCGATCTCCTTGCCCTTACAAACTTCTTGGTTCAAGTCCACATCTCAAAGACGGAGGCTCCCAAGCGACACCTAACCAATCTAGGAGGCACCACCCTCCAAAAGGTAATAGATGTTGTTGATGATGATGAACTCCTTGCTCTTGTGCTTCAAATGATAATCTCCCCAACACTCAACTCTCCTCACTGATTTGGCTGTGGTGGAAGAAAGGATTGAGTGGAAAGCAACTTGGGAAGGCTAGAAATCAAGTTTCATATGGTAGGAATGGAATGACTTGATCTCAACACAAGGGTAGGTGGTTCTCTTCTCAGAAAGTGTAAGGTAGGGGGTGGTAGAACTTTCTGATGGCTCTCCTCACGAATGAAGAGGGGGTGGAGGGGTATATATAGCCTCCACACAAAATCCAACCGTTACACACATAATTGAGCAATCTCGGTGAGACCGAAGTGAAAACTCAGTCAGACCGAAAGTTCAAATATAGTGAACGTTGGGGTTTTCGGTGGGACCGAAAATACCATCTCGGTGAGACCGAAAGTGCAAAAGATATGAACGTTGGAGTTTTCGGTGGGACCGAGAAAGAAAACTCGGTTAGACCGATTTGAGAAAAGACAGGAACATGCCAATATCGGTGAGACCGAAAATGCAATATCGGTGAGACCGATTTTAGTCAAGACAGAAGCTTGCCAATTTCGGTGAGACCGATAATGCAAACTCGGTTATTCCGAAATGATGTCAAATGGTTACAGAAGGTTGGCAGTCCACATTTCGGTGAGACCGATCTCAAACTCGGAATGACCGATTTTTCTAGGGTTTGGAATATGGCTGAAGTGGTTCATCTCGGTGGGACTGAGTTGGAAGAATCGGTTTGTCCGAGATTACTTATGAGTGTGTATAGAAGTGAAAGTTGCTGATAGTTAAAGGAGATATATCACTAAGCACTTGAGCAACCAGATCATCAACACAACCGCATCCCCTTTTAATAGTATTGGCTTTTCCTATGGACTCAATGTGATCTTGGATCACTAAACCAAAAATGGAGTCTTGAGCTTTTGCCAATGCTTGCCTTAGCACTTTGAGGGGTCCACTTCTTCAGTCATCTTGCCATACCAATGTGATTGGATTTCCTGAAACATACTTGATAAAAGCATTAGTCCAACCACAAAGTATGTTGTCATTAATTACCAAAACCACCCAGGGAGCAAATGTGCTTTCACAACCACACGAATAGCATGGGGGGTCTATAAAACGTAGGCGGAGCTCCCCCTGAGTGTGAGCACTTATTTAGAGTTTGCTTTTGGAATGCAAAAGTGCTCAAACTAGGATCAATGATCCCCCTAGATTTTATAGACCAACCAGCGACCGCAAACCAACATAGTAGACAACAAAGCATATGATTGCAGAGAAATAGCAGAGAGCTAAAGATTAGATCACTAATAATAAGCATGCTCTTTCGAGATAAGTGCATAGATAAATAGATAAGGGCACGCATCTCTCACACCATGCACAAGGTCACAACACAAGATAAGTACACAGGACATAAATAAAAGGTTCGATACGAGGAAAGTAACTGCAAGAAAACCCATGCAACTCCCGTGACCTAATAACTCTCTCCCCCTTTGGCATCAAGCACCAAAAAGGAAAAGAGCGAAACTAACGCCCTAGGGCTCAGTAAAGCTCCTCGTCTATCGCAAGGGAATCATCAGAATCATCATCGTCATACTCCTCAGCCTCCTCAGCATCCTCAGCAACCTCAGCCTCAGTATCCTCAGCATTCTCAGTCACACGAGCAGCAGACGTAGTGGGCTCGTCATCAGACCACTGACAGTTAGCCAAAGACCACTTCTCCTCAGGAGTGATGCTCTTCTCAGAGCCACTCTCCACACCTGGCACATTGAGGTGCTTCATCATCTGAATCTGTCTGCGGCACGCCATCTTCTCAGACACATGGGCCTTGTAGAGCTTCTTCTGAATATGAGTCTGCAAGCAGAAGGTCTTCTTGACCTTGGTAGTCAGCTTGTCCACCCAAGAGGGCTTGGCCCCCGCCTCCAACTCAAAGTCCTCGTCATCCGAGGTAGCAAAAGTATCCTCCTCATTCCCCGCATGGAAGCGAGGAGCAGCATGTTTCTTCTTCCTCGGCACCTTGACCTCATGCTTCGTGAGCTTATCAGGAGTAGTAAGAGGCACTCCAGGCCTCCGGACTTCCCAAACTGAGTATAGGAAGCGCATCACAAACGGAGCGTAGATAGGTACCTTGCGTTACCAGACACAGTTGTACATCTCCTCCCACATCCACTTAGACACATCGAAAGTGATGCCTTTGCCCCGCTTGGTCTTCATGGCCACAAGCAAATCCACCAGATATCCATAAATATCATCTTGGTTCCCAACCTTGGGCAGCAGCACACAACGGAACACACGGTATAGAATATCATAGACATGTAGAAGATCATTTGATTTACCCACAATGCCATGGCCAGGGGTATACAGAGGAGCAAGTTTCACCTTATCCATGGGGTTGGCTCGGTCGTGAGGACGGAGACCACCTTGACCCTCCAAACCAGTGTAAGCATAGCCCAGAGCATTGTAGAAGGCACTCCAGGGAACATGGAAGAACTCACCCCGGCACATAAAAGAAAGGTGACGTTGATCGTCACTGCCGAAATGGACAGTAGCATAAAACTGATGGATAAGCTCCACATCAAAATCACAGCGCAGCTCCATGAGCTTGATCAAGTCAAACTCCTCACATACCTCCAGAGCCTCCCCAAAGTAATTGAGGTTGTTCCTCCAATACTCAAGGTCAATGGACCACATCCGGGTGAACTTGTTCTTGTGGTGCTCGAGGATTTTAGACACAATCCTCATTTGCAATTCATTCCGGAACTGAGGGTTATTGCACCAAGGAGTTGGTGGTCCGGTGTAAGGATCCTGAAAGCGAAACTTCTCCCAGTCCGGAAGCTTCCACTTATGCATAGGTAGTGCTGCACGCTGCTTGGCAGCAATTGACTTCTCCCGACGAGTGGTTTTGGTGGGGACCACTACCTCGCAATCTTCTTCATTGTCAGCTGGCCTCTTGCCCGTACGGGCCCTCTTCCTGGTGTTCTGAGCAGCACGAGAGCTAGAGCCAGCTGCAAACGCACACGGAGAACACAAAGCAACCCAGCAAAGATGAGAGGAATGTACACAAGATCAGAAGAATAATTCACGGGTATGTAAGTAGAATAGAAACAGAGCATATATGTTCAGAGCAACCGGTAGTTCCGGTTATTGAACCGGTAGTTCCGGTCCAGCGGTAGTACCGGTCGTGGAGACCGGTAGAACCGCTGAGAGCGGAGCTGCCGAGTTGAAGGAGAGGAACCACCCGATCTCAAAACTAGATGCACTATGTCTATTACTAACTACACACAAGTGAATAAGGAGTCTATACGGATCTCTCCCACCAAGCATTTAGCCAAAAATGAGAGAACCCTAGCATTGCCCTAGAAAGAGGATTCAAGGAAAGAACCCCCAAAAAAGAGAAGAACAGGGCAATACCGGTATCCATGGGAGGAGATCGAGGAGGAGGAGGCCTCCACTGAGCGGATTCGATGAAGGGCCGACCGATCCGAAGTGCCGGAGGGCGCTTCGAGCAGTGGGCGGAGCAACCGGCGGCTAGGGCAAATGGAACGGACGGGCGTGAAGGGGAAAACAGAGATACCCCTTCGGCCCGCACTATTTATACCCGCCCAGTTAAGCAGCCGGTAGTACTGGTCCGGGGACCGGTAGTACCACTTGAGGAGCTACCTAGTGGTTGGGGCGGTACTTCCGCGTGAAGTGGTAGTACCGCGCACTAACACCGGTAGTACCGGCCAGGGGTACTAGTCAGAGTACCAGCGGTAGAACTGCTGGCTCTAGACCGGTAGAACCGCTGGGCTATAGCCCGGTAGTAAAGCGCTAGAACCGCTGGTACCACCGGTTGTACCGCCAGGAAGCAACAGCCCACTCCAAGATAGCAAACTTGTGTACATTTGGAATAGATGGCATGGATGAGAAGGCTTAGGATGGAGCTAGTCACTGTAGTATGATGGTGAATACTCCCAAGACCCATTGGAGAATTCACACACCTAAGAACACTCAAGGAGCTAAACAAAAGAAAACCAACCTAGCCCGAGGGCGCTGGCCGGAGCCACCTATGTTTGAGTCAAATGGTATGGCACCGCGAAGAATTATCCTTGGGCCCATAACCAAAGCTCGTCTATGAAACACAAGTGTCATCATACAGGACGAATGTGAAAGAGTTGATCAATTTATGCATAATGGGGGGAGGGAGAGTTCATTGAGAGAACAACACTCCCCCTATGTCCATGCCTACACCTAGGCAAGATAACTATATTGAGTGGGAGGTGTGTGTGCAAGGTTTCAAGCCACATTGCTCAAATCTATGATATTTAGCTCATGCCTTAACTCGCGAAATCTTGCTTCATCCAAGGGCTTCGTGAAGATATCTGCAAGGTTATCATGAGTGTTGACATAGTGAAGCTCGATTTCTCCTCGCCGAATATGATCCTGGATGAAGTGATACCGAATCTCAATATGCTTCGTCTTGAAATGTTGCACCGAGTTAAGAGAAATCCTGATGGCACTTTCATTGTCACACCAAAGAGGAACTTTGTCACAAGTGACACCATAATCCTTTAAAGTTTGCCTCATCCATAGAAGTTGAGCACAACAACTGCCAGCTGGCACATACTCTGCTTCGGTGGACGAGAGAGACACACAACTTTGCTTTTTGGAAGACCAACTTACCAGAGAGCAACCAAGAAATTGGCACCCTCCAGAAGTGGACTTCCTATCCACTTTGTATCCCGCCTAGTCCGAATCAGAGAAACCTACAAGGTTGAAGTTTGCTCCTCTTGGGTACCATAAGCCAAAGTTTGGGGTATGAGCCAAATATCGAAAGATTCGTTTGACTGCCACAAAGTGTCTTTCCTTAGGTGAGGCTTGAAACCGTGCACAGATTCCCACACTCAACATAATATCCGGTCTATATGCACAAAGGTAAAGCAAGGAACCAATCATAGAACGATATACCTTTTGATCCACCGCTTTACCATTGGGATCAATGTCAAGTTGGCACTTGGTTGGCATTGGAGTAGTAGCCGGCTTGGCATCACTTAGATTAAACCTCTTGAGCATGTCTTGAGTGTACTTGGCTTGTTTGATAAAGATTCCTTCTCTTCTTTGCTTAATCTCAAACCCAAGGAAGTACTTAAACTCTCCCATCATGGACATCTCAAAATGTGTGGTCATGAGTGCGGCGAACTCATCATTGAAAGCTTTGTTAGATGAACCAAAGATAATATCATCAACATATAGTTGGCAGACAAACAACTCCCCTTTGACCTTCTTAGTAAAAAGAGTGGGGTCGATTTTCCCAATTTCAAACCCACGATCTTATAACAACTCGGTAAGATGCTCATACCACGCATGTGGGGCTTGTTTAAGGCCATAGAGTGCCTTATCGAGTTGATACACGTCATTGGGGAACTTAGGATCCTCAAACCCCGGGGGTTGTTTGACATAAACCAACTCATTAATAGGACCATTAAGAAATGCACTTTTCACATCCATTTGTTGCAACTTAAAATTATGATGAGAAGCATAGGCAAGCAACAGACGGATAGATTCAAGGCGAGCAACGGGGGCAAAGGTTTCACCGTAGTCGATACCCTCGACTTGGGAGTAGCCTTGAGCCACCAGACGCGCCTTGTTGCGAATGGAAATGCCATGAGCGTCCTGCTTGTTCTTAATGATCCACTTGGTCCCAATGACATTATGGTTCTCCTTTGGCCTCGGCACCAGACGCCACACTTTGTTGTGCTCGAAGTTGTGGAGTTCTTCATGCATGGCATTAAGCCAATCAGGGTCTTCGAGCGCCTCATAGACCTTTTGAGGTTCAACACAAGAGACAAAAGCTTGATGAGCACAATAGTTTGCTAATTGTCTACGAGTGCTTACCCCCTTTGTGATGCTTCCAAGAATATTCTCCATGCGATGTTCTCGAGAAGCAAGCCTGGAGGCAATTTTTGCAGCACGACACTCCAATTGCTCTTCAAGTGATAGTTGAGGAGCACTGAGTTGATCATCTTGAGCGACGTCAAGAGCTTGATCTTGATCTTGAGCTTCCTCTTGATCTTGATCTTCCTCAGAGGAGAGAACTTGGCCTTGTGCATCATTTGGTGGCTCAACACCATCTTGTGATTGATCTTGCACTTGGCCTTGTTCGTCCGGTTGAGGGCCTTCACTTTGTTCTTCGGAAGCGTGTGGGTCTTGGGTTGATGATGGTTCCACTGGTGTGGAACATTTTCCTTCTCCTTCGTCCACAAGGGGTTCCTCAATGGGTAGAATATATCCAACACCCATTCTTCTTATGGCTTGAGGAGGAATTTCATCACCTACATCACAAGTACCACTTTGCTCCACTTGGGAGCCGTTATTCTCATCAAACTCTACGTTACACGTCTCCTCAATGAGTCCATTGGACTTGTTGAGGACAAGGTAAGCATGAGAGTTTGTAGCATAAGCAACAAATATGCCCTCATGAGCTCTAGACTCAAATTTAGACAAACGAGCACCTTTCTTGAGGATGAAACACTTACACCCGAACACCCGGAAGTACTTGAGATTGGGCTTGTTACCGGTAAGAATCTCATATGGAGTCTTGTTCAAGCCTTTGCGGAGATAGAGCCGATTGGATGCATGACAGCGGTGTTGATGGCTTCGGCCCAAAAGTTGTATGGGGACTTGAATTATGCCATCATGGTCCTTGCCGCGTCCATCAATGCCTGGTTCTTTCTCTCCGCTACACCATTTTGTTGAGGGGTATAAGGTGCGGCATATTGATGTTTGATCCCCTCATCACTAAGAAACTCATCCAAGGTGTAGTTCTTGAACTCGGTGCCGTTGTCACTTCGGATCATCAAAATCTTTGCTTCATGTTGTCGTTGAGCTTCATTTGCAAAGTTGATGACGGTTTGTTGGATCTCACTCTTTTTCTTGAAGAAGTATACCCAGGTGTATCTTGAATAATCATCCACAATCACCAAGCAATACTTTATGCCCCCAAGACTATCAAATGATGGAGGCCCAAAGAGGTCCATGTGAAGGAGCTCTAATGGTCTTTTTGAGTAGATGATAGTCGTGGGAGGATGAGCCTTCTCATCTAGCTTTCCTTCAATACAAGCACTGGAAGCATGATCTTTGGCAAAGCTAACATTTGTTAGTCCACGGACATGGTCCCCCTTGAGAAGACTTTGCAAAGATCTCATATTGACATGGGCTAACCGGCGATGCCAAAGCCATCCCACATCAACTTTAGCCATTAGGCATGCCGCGGTCTTAGTGGGTTGCTCTGAGAAGTTAACCACATAGAGACCGTTCTCGACATGTCCAACATAGGCTACTTTAAGAGTCTTGCTCCACAAGAGGGCCACGGTATCAATATCAAAGAATGTAGCAAAGCCCATGAGTGCAAGTTGGCGAACAGAAAGTAAGTTATATGCAAGGGACTCAACAAGCATGACTTTCTCGATCGTGAGATCATGAGAAACAACAACCTTGCCAAGCCCCAATACCTTAGAAGATGAAGCATCACCCCACTCGACGTTGGTGGCCATGGATGAACCTAGATGCACGTCCACCACCAAGTCTTTGCTTCCGGTCATATGATTTGTGGCTCCACTATCGAGCAACCATGATCCCTCACCGGAAGCAAACTCCTACTAGAGATCAATGCTTGGATTTAGGTACCCATTTGGAAATGGGTCCTTTGAGGTTAGTAACAAGGGTCTTAGGAACCCAAATAGACCATTCAATGTACTCATAAGAAGAACCAACAAATTTAGCAAAGACATGACCATCACTAGCACGACATAAAACATAAGAAGGATTAAAGTCGCCGGCCATGTTTGATGGTATGGTAGGGTTTTTCTTGACTCCACCACCCTTCACATTGTTCTTCTTCTTAGATGCACCCCCTCCCTCTTTCACAAAGGTTTGTTGGAGAGGGGGAGGTAGCTTGGTCTTGCCGTTCTTCTTCTTCTTGGGCTTGGGAGCAAACCCAATTCCTTCCTTTGCCACAACCTCCTTTTGATTACTCAAAAGATTGTTGAGGTTCTTCTCACCTTGTATACATGTCACAAGGCCTTTCTCAAGTTGCTTCTTCAACTTGGCATTTTCTTCAACAAGATGCACATGCTCGCAACATGGGTTAGTAGCATTTGCATTATCAATCAACACCATGCGAGGAAAGATAGCTTTTTCCTTGGTTAGCAAAACTTGGAGTTGATCATGAGACTCCTTGAGAGAAGCATGCATACCTTTCAAGGCCTTGTGAGCCTTGTCAAGTGTAACAAACTCCTCCTTGAGTCTAGCATGGTCAACCCCAAGTTTTGCCTTCTCGGAATTAAGCATACGAGAGACAACTAAAGCATGATCGAGATCTTTCTTTAATTTAGCATTATCATCGTTGTGTGACTCCTCAAGAGCCAAACGAAGACCACGCTCTTCCTCTAGAGCATTAGAGAGATCCGATATCTCATCGGCATAGTCTCGACTATGTCCTTCCATTTTAGCAATGGTCTCCTCGTGAGCCTCGATCATGTCATTGGCCTCACCGAGTTGTTCCAAGAGAGCAACAAAATGCTTCTTGGGTTTGCCCTTGAGTTTGCTCATAAACAACTCAAATTCATTCTCTTTCTCCTTAGCTCCCTCACTCTCATCAATACAATCCGTCACTGAAGGATTAGAGATGATGGTAGTGTTGATGTTTGGAGTTACCTTGTTGGTGGCCTTAGCCATGAGACACTTGGCGGTGATGTTCTCATTTGGTGAGTCAAAGAGAGATGAGCGAGGAGTAGTAGCAATAGCAATTGTGGCCATGGTGACCATCTCATCATCTTCATCATTATCATCATCCTCAACATATTCTTCTTGGGCCACCAACCCTTTAGGAGGGGTCTTCTTGTTGAAGTTGTTCTTGTTGGGATAAGACTTGGCCTTGTCCTTCCGGATAAGCTTGCCTCCAAAGTCTTCTCTTTTCTCATATGGGCAATCTACAACAAAGTGGCTCACATTCCCACAGTTGAAGCACGTCCTCACTCGTTGCTTGCCCTTGTTGCCACTTGAGTTGTTCTTGTTGAAGTTGGGCCTTGAGTTCTTCTTGTTGCCCCAAAATTGCCGTGAAGCAAAAGCCATGTGCTCATGATAGGCATATTTGGTGTCCTCGGGACAACACTCATCGTCATCCTCCTCCTCCTTTTCTTCCACACAAGCCTTGGCCTTCAAGGCAAGGTTAGGCTTCTTTGATCGTTGAGCTCTTAAAACCGCATTGTCGGCGGTCTTGTCCAAGATCCTCATGGCAACGAACTCATCCAACACTTCATTTGAAGACAAAGTGTGGAAGTCCGGTCTTTGGCGAATGACGGAGGACATGGCCTTGTGGTAAGGCATCATGGCCTTGAGAAACTTGCGCTTGATCCAATTGTCATCCGTGTCCTTGCTCCCATTATCTCGAAGTGAAACCGCAATAGTGGTTAATCTTCGATAAAGTTCGCGTGGATCTTCATCTTCGATCATAGCAAACTCATCGGCTTCATCTTGCACAACTTCATAGTTAGAGCGTTGAATGCTTGCGCTCCCCTTGTACATGGAGCCAACATGATCCCAAGCTTCCTTGGCCACGGTGAAGGGTCGAAGATGTGCAATGTCTTCGGGAGGGATAGCATCTTGAAGTATGCAAAGAACGGACTTGTTGAATTGATGATCAGCAGCTTCTCTTGGAGTTAAGTTGTCGGGATCACGTGGGTAAAAACCTTGCTCAATGATTCTCCAAAGATTAGTAGAACAATGATTTAAATGATGTTTAAAGCGAAACATCCAAGTGGCAAAATCAGAATTTTTCATAAACTTAGGAGGAGGCCCAACGGAATTTAAATGCGGTGTAGGGACGGGTCCTCCATAGTGGGTAGGAGGAGCGGAGTGGGCAAAGATCTCACTCCCATTCTTAGTAACCGGGGCTTGCTCACTACTAGCTTCTCCCTTGTCGGGAGTAGCCTCCGACACGATGGTAGCGGGACGAACCACTTCCAACGGTGTAATGGATAATTTAAGCCCCTTAAGCAATTCCTTAAACATGCCTTTGACCTCGGTCGCTAGTGATTCTTTCAATGTGGCCATTGCCACATTGAACTCCTCACGAGAGACCGAGGCTCCCCCATCAGACGTAGGCAAGGACGGAGTTCCACCGGAATGTTCCTCCGTCTGGACTACGTTGTCACCCATACTCTTTGGACGGTAAAGTCCTTAAAAAGAGACGAGGCTCTGATACCAATTGAAAGGATCGATATGGTTGACTAGAGGGGGGGGGGGGTGAATAGGCAACTAACAATTTTTAGCTTTTCTTAACCAATTTAAATTAAGCAACAAAGTAAGTTGTCTAGATATGCAACTATGATGACAACTTATAGGAAGCAAAGATAACAACCTCACAAGCAAGCTATCTAAGATATACAAGGAAAGCTTGCACAAGTAAAGGAAAGAAATAACCACAAGTGGAACCGGTGAAGACGAGGATGTGTTACCGAAGTTCCTTCCCTTTGAGAGGAAGTACGTCTCCGTTGGAGCGGTGTGGAGGCACAATGCTCCCCAAGAAGCCACTAGGGCCACCATATTCTCCTCACGCCCTTACACAATGCAAGGTGCCGTGATTCCACTAGTGGTGCCCATGAAGGCGGTGATCGAACCTTTACAAACAAGGTTGGGGCTCTCTCCACAACTTAATTGGAGGCTCCCAACGAAACCCCGGAGCTTCACCATAATGGAATGTGGCTCTGAAGTGACCTCTTCCGTCTAGGGTGCTTAAACACCCAAGAGTAACAAAATCCACACAAGAAAGTATGGGGGAATCAAGTTTCCTTTGGTGAGAGTGTAGATCTAGGTCTCCTCCTTCTATCCCTAGCAAATCCACAAGTTTGAGTGGCTAGGGAGAGAGATCGGGCAAGAAAGCTTCAATGGGATTAATGGAGGAGAGAGAGAGGGGCAAGAGGTAGGTGGGAGGTGGGAGAAGGACCTCCTTAAATAGGGTCCCCAAGATTCCAACCGTTATGTGCAGAAATACACTGGGCCGGTACTTCCGCACAAGCCACCGGTACAACCGGTGTGTAATGCCCCGGATGTAATACTTTCCCTTTTGGGTATATAATATATCTCCGGCTTCATCTTTTTCCATTTCGGGCTCTTTGTCTTTCGGGTTTTTGTCGTTTTGTTGTGTGTGTGTGTGTGTGGCATTCATTCATATCATGTAGACATGTGCATTGCATTACTTTCGTGTTGACGGTTGCATCCGGTTCCGCGTGTTTCTTCCCGTTGTCCGTTTCGCGTTCCGGAGCTCCCTCACGTGTCCGTGACGTCCCGTAGGCCTACTTTGTTGTTCGGGCGTTTAACGTTACCGGTGTACCGCGAGGTTGTTGTGTGTGTTGTTGTTTTGTTGTGTGCAACCCGCCTCTCAAATCTCGTCTCGTTTGGACTCCGTTGGCTATCCCATCCGTTGTTCGTGTGGGTCCAAAGTGCCTTCACTTCGTGTCCCAGAAACACCCCTACTGCAGTCTTTTATCTTCTCCTAGGCCCTTTTAATCTACCCTCGCGATCGGATCCGTCGGATCGCGATCGGAGGGCTCCTAGCACCCCTAAACTTCCCCCTAACCCTAAAAACTGCTATATATTAGGCCTAGTCTAATTTTGGGCATCCCCTTCTTCTTCCTCTTTCCCCCTTCTCTTTTTTTTTTCTCAGATCCCAGCCACCTCACCGGACTGGATCGATCGAGGGATCAATTCCCGATCGATCCCCGAAGTCAACGCGACCGGAGCCACTCGCCAGCGCCCCTGCGGATCTGGTCGACCGAGCGATCCAGCGCCTCCCGCCTCACCGCATCGGGTCCAGCCTCGTCGCTGGACCACTTGGCCGCCTCGCCTCGCCACTTCGGCCCGCTGGCCCGGTCCCCACATCGCCAGATCTCCACCGACCGGGCCTCTCCGCCTCGTCCACCTCTCCAGGCCCCGCTCGCCTCCTCCCGGGGGGCCGCAACTCCCGCGCGCCGGCCCAGGCCAGCGCCGCCCCTCGCCAGGCGGACGGGCCGCCCCAGCCCGACCGGGTCCCCGCTTCCCCTTCGCCATCCTTCGGCCCAAAGCCACGGGCGCCACCGGGCCGCCTCCACTCCCGCGCGGCCTCTCGCCACTCCTCCGCGCCGCCGCACGGGCCTCGCCTCCGCGGGCCGCCTCCACCCCGCCAGGCTCCGCCGAGCCGGGTCGCCGTGTCAGCCACATCCCTTCTTCGCCTGGGCCGGATCGGGCCAGATCTGCCTGGGCACATGGTTGATTTTTTTTTCCTGATCCAGATCTGCCTGAGGTTGACCCTTTTTCCCACTAAGTCCCTGTTATATTTGTTCTGAGATGCAATGTTTGAACTGCTCTAACTTTTTGTCTGTTGCTCCGATTCACGCATATAATATGTCCAGACGTTCGTGGAGACGTGCTCTACGTTTCATCTGTTGTCGTCTTGCATGTTAGAGATCGTCTAGGTGCTTGTTTTGCTGTTGCAAGAGTGCATCATGATTTAAACTGCTGCTATGTGATGTTTTCATGTCATCTTTGCCATGTGGTATCTTTTAGCTCGTTTGTCCGAATGATGCAAATGACATGTCCACGTGTTCGCCTTGCCATGCTCTACATGTTGTATGTGCTAGGTTGCATGATAGATTTATTATTGCCTTGTTATCATCGTTGCAAAGTGCCAAGTGGCTGTGATGTTATTTCACTTGTTATGAAATGCCATCTTGTTGAGCTCGTTGCTATCGTTGTGTTCACCTCAATGATGCATGCTTGTGTGTTTCGGGATCACCTTCATGTGTTCTTTGATGAGGTGCTTACCTCTTGCCATGTTTAGTTTCGAGGTGACTTAAACATGCTCTTTTATATGCTATGATGATATTGCTGTTTTAGGACTTAGTGGATTTTCACTAAGTCTGAAATCTGTAACGTTCCGATGCCATGTTCGTGTGATGTTCTAGGACAAAGCATGTTAGTTTTGGAGTGGATCTTGATTGTTCCTTGTAGTATATATTGTTGTCTTTCCATTCATGTCCTCACATGTCCATTTAAGTGGCTGTAGCATGTTTATCTTTTGCTCCAAAGTTTCAGTAAAATTCTGCTGCCAGAATTTTATTGTCAAGTTCAATATGTCCAAGATCATTGCTACTGATCCGTGACTCCGTTGGGGGTGCATCTTTGGACTTAGTTGTTGTATTATATGTCTAGTTTGTGTTCAAGTCCTTTGCCATGATATTTGAATGCTGTAGCTCAATTATTTTGAGCTCCGAAGTTGCTATGTTGCTGTAATTTTCAGCTTTCGCTCATTTCTTGTTTCGGGCATAACATTTAGCCCGTAACTCCGATTTCAGCGAATCTTATATCAAACTTGATTGATTTTCTGTGTAGATTAATAATATCAGTTTGTTATCATGTTTTGAGGTGTTTTGCTTGAGTGATATTTTACGTGCTCCGTGTGCATTCTTAGTGCATCCATCATGCATTCATCTTTTTCGAGTGCGCATTGCATCTTGTTGATTTGTGCTTGGTGTGATTGTTTTGTTTAGAGCCGGGAGCTGAGTCTGAGTTCGAGTATGAGCACGAGGTTTCCAACGAGGTTGAGCACGAGGACCCTTCTTACGATCCGAACGATTTCTCTTCAGGCAAGATGACCGAACCCCGATAACATTACTATCTTTGCCTATTGCTAGTAGTCTCGATCTATAGTTTTGCCTCGATGCCCATGATCTTCTTGTCAGCCTCCTACTTGTAACCAATTGCCATGTTTAACCATCCTACCTATGCAAACCGTTGCTTGGCTAAGTACGCTTCGCTCAGCCCTTCTTATAGCATTGCTAGTTGCAGGTGAAGATCGAAGATGCTTGCTTCATGTTGAAGTTTGGTTGGGTTATATCACACTATATAAATGCTTTAAATGAAATCATCTATATATTGGCAAGGGTGGAAGGCTAAGCCTTTTGCTTGGTGATTTGTTCCACTCATGCCGTTAGGAACCGTATAAACCGGTGTTATGTTCCTTGATTATGCGTTCCTAACACGGTTGGGGTGTATGGGACCCCCTCGATAAACCGCTAAGTGCTAAGTCTTTTCCAGCAAGTCCCAACATTGGTACTATTCGCCTAAACAACTAAAATTTTCCGAGGGAGTAATTAACCCGAGGCTTAATTAATTCAACCCCCCCT
The DNA here is from genome assembly GCA_902687465.1 of Secale cereale. Lineage (NCBI taxonomy): Eukaryota > Viridiplantae > Streptophyta > Magnoliopsida > Poales > Poaceae > Secale > Secale cereale. The sequence continues at coordinate 402,233,621 of LR738713.1, forward strand.
GGGCCAGTGCTCGATTTGAGTGTTGGTCCAAACTAGAGTCGTGTGCGGGGCCCCCCTTGGCAACTTGGGTATTTCGGCCACTGTACGCTGTGCTCATCCGGTCGTGGCCTGAGACTAGATACGCGCGGCTACTATCAGGGTGTCGGCACGCCGGGAGGATTTGCTGGATTAGCCTTACCTTAGCTCGGTATATCTTGAGCACGGGATTCCGAGGATACTCGGGTCTTCCCACTTTGGAGTTGCGACTCCGCGGATCGTGGGCTTATAATGGGTCAAGTTGGAACACCCCTGCAGGGTTTTGAACTTTCGAAAGCCATGCCCGCGGTTATGTGGCAGATGGGAGCTTGTTAATTCCGGTTGTAGATAACTTGACACAATGTTACTAATACACTACCAGCGTGTGTTCCGTGACCGTCTATTTCCGAATAGGGATTCGGGAGTTGAACACGGAGGGGTTATGCTTGTTGAGCTTGTATCTAGGATCACTTCGTGATCACTTCTCGCCGAGGTTTTCTCTTCTCGCTCTCACTCACGTAAGCTAGTTGCTAGTTGCTGCTGCAGACACTTATTCTTTTCTTCAGCCTTATCCTCACCCAAAGGCTTAAATAGTCTTGTTACCCGGAAACGGGATTGCTGAGTCCTCTGTGGCTCACAGTTACTTCACACACCAGATGCAGGTCCAGCTGTGAGCTATCCAGGTGATGGCACCGAGCTGGATTGGGAGTACGACGAGGAGCGTAGTCGGTACTATGTGCGATACCCGGATGATCAGTAGTGGAGACTCTTACTAGGATTCGATCCGCCTGTGGTTTATTTATTTAAGTTTGGTATCTTGCATTTGGATTTTGCCCTTAGAGGGTTGTGATGTTCTTAATGTATGTTGGTTGAGACTTGAATTGTAATTCTGTGACGTGGCGAGTGTAAGCCAACTATTTTTTCTGTTTACAATCCCCTCTTTTACATGAGATGTGCAAAGATTACCGAGCTTGCGATCATTCTAGGGTGGATTTATGCCTTTAAGTCGTGCCTCGACACGTAGGAGGTATAACTCCATCCTGGGCATTACAAGTTGGTATCAGAGCCTTCTCCGACCTAGGAGCCCCCACTGTTTGATCGAATCGTTGACGGTCGAGTCTAGGCACACACTGAAAACTTTTTGAGTCCTATATTATATCGGAGAGTAGGATTTCTTTGCTTCTCATCCCCTTTCTCTCTGGTGAGGACTCCTGACGACTACTCTTGTCTCTCCTATCTTCAAATATTGCACAATTTTTTTTAGGAATCCCGCGAGTATTCTGGGATTGTTTCGATGTTCTTGTGACAAGGATATTGTTCTCGATGCCTCCTATTACCGAGGAGTTGAGCTTCGGGGTATTGTTGTAACAAGCATATCGCGGCAGTACTAAATACTTAAGACGGCCGACATCGAAAATCTCTCCTATACGGCCAGTGGCAAGATAACCCCGACATCACCCAGTACTGGGGAGGTAGTTCGGGAGTATTGCCATAGCTTGTTATAGTGGATGCTTTTCGAAGGTCCGAGGTACACAGTTTCCGAGAAAGACTGGTTATGTGTTGAAGGATGGATACACCTGGATGTAGGTTAGAGTTGATTGCGCGGTGCTTCCCGTGTATCCCCAACACCTGATTGCATAACTGGAATCTTTCGAAAATCTATAGGTGGGTTTATCCAGTAGATCGTAGGCATTCTTCCAACGAATGCAGGTTAGTGAGTTCGGGGTTCGACATTGAGTGAAGGGGTTATATGACCGATGTTACTATCAGGAGTTGCATCTTAAAGGGTCCTTGGCTATGCTGATCCGGGGATTGCAAAACCTTTTCGTAACGCGTTCATATGCTTTCAGCACAAAGATGTTAGAACGAAACTCCTCTCTTGTGTTTGTTCCCGTCCGCACCTTGTTGTTTTCTTATTTTAATTTTATTCCCTATGTGGCTTCTCGTGAAGACTGATGTTATCATTTAACTGAGAATTTCATCCGTTCCTCTTGTTTGGATGTTTTCATTCGTTCTATTGTTCGAATGATTATTGTGAAGACTTGTTGCAATTCATTCCATTGATTCAGCTTATACCTTTTGTCAATCAGTTGCTGATTCGTGGTCATCTCTTACAGGATGGCTCCGAAAAGGGTTCCCAACGCTAACCCAGAGGTGGAAGAGGTCCCAGATCATCCTCCTTCCCCTCCTCCTCCGCCTGAGGCTTGGAGAGCAATTATGCAGACTACAACTCAGAACACTCAGTTGATGATGCAGATGATGCAGCAGATGCAAGCTATGCAAGCTAATCAGGGTGTTCCAGGGAACCAAGGCAACTTCTTCCAGCAGCACCATGCTACCCTCAACCAGTTCTTGGCAAACAATCCTAAAGCTTTCAGTTACTGTGTCGACCCTCTTGATGCTAAGGATTGGTTGACCGACATAAAGAAGCATTTCGAGTGCAGTAACGTGAAGGAAGAGGATTATGTGAAGTTTGCAGCCTTCCAATTGAAAGATCAAGCAGCTGACTGGTGGCAGCAGTACAAAGACTCCAGGCCAGGTCAAGTGATCTCTTGGGAGAATTTCTGCAAGGATTTCCGCTCGCACCACATTCCTACAAGTGTCATCGAGGGTATGCGTGAGCAATTCCGCAACCTGAAGCAGGGCTCTATGACAGTCTATCAGTATAATGTCAAGTTCCAAAACCTCGCTCGTTATGCTAAGCAAGACATTCCTGATGCCAAGAGTAAAATCTATCAGTTCCGTGGAGGTCTCAAAGATGAACTTCAGCTTGCTCTCACCTTGTTCGAGCCCGATGAATTCGACAAGTTCTATAACATGGCTTTGAAACAAGAAGCAGCTCAGCTTAAGATGGAGGCTTCTAAGAAGAGAATTCGAGATGCTGTTCACTCTTCCTCATCGTCTCAGATGGTCTCGAAGCATCAGAAATTCTGGCTTCCTCCTCCTCCAGTGATTCGAGCTCCATACAACAACTCCAACAACAAGAACTCTAGTGGTCGTGGTTTCTCCCACCCACCCAACCCGAGCAACCAGTCGAAGAAGCAGTTTCAGTCTCAAGGCTCCAAGTCAAGTGGCTCTCATTTCCGTCCTCTCTCTGAAGTGGTGTGCAACAAGTGTGGCCAGAAGGGTCATTATGCCAACATATGTCCGAATCCGAAGCGTCTTCCCCCTCCTCCGCCTGTCAGTACAGCGATTGTCAAGCATGATCCAAAGTCTGCAAGGGTCAATCTGATGAGTGCAGCCGAAGCGGAGAACTCTTCTGATGTCATTTTGGGTAACCTCTCAGTTAACTCTTTTCCGGCTAAAGTATTGTTTGATTCGGGTGCATCCTTGTCCTTCATTTCAAGACCTTTTGTTGCTAAGCATGAATTGGTTTCGGAGAGGATTCCTAGACCTTTGAAGATTATTTCTCCGGGTTTGCAAATGACTTCCAACACAGTTGTTCCGGATGTGTCTATTTGCATGGGTGATTATCGATTTTTGGCTTCTCCGGTGGTTCTTGGTAATTCTGACATTGACCTCATTCTCGGAATGGATTGGCTTTCTCAGCATGACGCTCACATTGATTGTGCTCAAAAGGAAGTCAAGTTGACTCATTCTGATGAAGATGTGATTATCTTCGCCTCCAGGGATAACACTATCCGGCTTTTCTCTCTCAATGATAAGGGCGAAATTAATGCCATATCTCAAATTCCAGTGGTGAACGAATATCAAGACGTCTTTCCTGAAGAACTTCCAGGCATGCCTCCACACCGTCAGGTGGAGTTTGTCATTGAACTCGAGCCGGGTACTGAGCCTGCATGCCGGCGTCCGTACAAGCTCTCTCCGGAAGAATTGAAGGAATTGAAGAAACGGTTGGATGAACAGGAGCGTATGGGTCTCATCCGGCCTAGTACATCTCCGTGGGGCTGTGGTGTCTTATTTGTCAAGAAGAAAGATGGCACGGAGCGTCTCTGTGTTGACTATCGGCCATTGAACAAGAAGACGATTAAGAACAAGTATCCGCTCCCCAACATCAACAAACTCTTCGAGCAGCTCAAAGGAGCTAAAGTGTTCTCTAAGCTTGACCTCCGAATGGGCTATCATCAAATTCGCATTCGCGAGGAGGACATTCCCAAGACGGCCTTCAGAACGAGCTACGGTTCATACGAGTATACCGTCATGTCCTTTGGTCTCGCCAATGCTCCTCCTACCTTTTCAAGGATGATGCATTACATCTTCAACCCCTATACTGGCGAGTTTGTGCTTGTGTATCTGGATGATATTCTGGTGTTTTCCAAGAATGAAGAAGATCACGAAAAGCATTTACGCCTGGTTCTTGATCGACTCCGAGAGCATAAATTCTATGCCAAGTTCTCCAAGTGCGAGTTTTGGCTCGATAAGGTTTTGTACCTGGGCCACATCATCTCAGCTGACGGTATTGCGGTTAATCCCGAGAAAGTTGAAGCAATTGTCAACTGGGAAGCTCCTCAGAACGTCAAGCAGCTCCGCAGTTTTCTGGGTCTTGACAGCTATTGCAGAAGGTTCGTTGAGAACTTCTCCAAGATTGCCAAGCCTCTTTCCAACTTGCTTCAGAAGAATGTCAAATACTTTTGGTCTCCAGAGTGTGAAGTGGCATTCAAAACCCTCAAAGAGAAGCTTGTCTCTGCTCCAGTTTTGACTCCTCCGGATGAATCCAAGCCCTATGAAGTATTCTGTGATGCTTCTCTTCAAGGTCTTGGTGGTGTGCTTATGCAAGATAAGAGAATTGTGGCATACACTTCTCGTCAGCTCAAGCCAAGTGAGAAGAACTATCCCACACACGATCTCGAGCTAGCAGCTGTGGTACATGCTCTGATTACGTGGAGACATCTGTTGTTGGGCAGAAAGGTCGACATCTTCACTGATCACAAGAGCTTGAAGTACATCTTCACACAGCCGCATCTGAACCTCCGTCAGACTCGTTGGGTTGAAATGATCCAAGAGTACAACCCCAGCATCGAATACACTCCTGGCAAGGCGAATGTGATTGCAGATGCTTTGAGCAGAAAGGCATTGCAACAGCCTTCTTATCAAGCCGTACCAGCCTGAGCTTTGTGAAGCTTTCAGGAAGCTCAACCTCCAAGTTGTTCCGCAGGGTTTTCTTGCAAATCTCCAAATTGCTCCTACCTTGGAAGATCAAGTCCGTGAGGCCCAGCTCAGTGATACCATGGTGAAGAAGGTGAAACATGGCATTGCAAAGGGCACTCCAAAATACAAGTGCTTCCGTGTTGATGAGAGAGATACCTTGTTCTTCGAGGACAGACTCGTTGTTCCCAAAGGTGATCTCAGGAAGCTCATAATGGAAGAAGCTCATGTTTCTCTCCTTTCCATTCATCCTGGCAGTTCCAAGATGTATCAAGATCTCAAGCAGTCTTACTGGTGGACACGCATGAAAAGGGAGATTGCCCAATTCGTGAATGAATGTGATGTATGCAGAAGAGTGAAAGCAGAACATCAACGTCCAGCCGGTCTTCTCCAACCTCTTCCTATCCCCGAGTGGAAGTTCGACCACATTGAAATGGACTTCGTCACTGGCTTTCCTAAATCCAAGCGAGGGAATGATGCTATCTTCGTGGTGATTGACAAGCTTACCAAAGTCGCTCACTTCCTGCCAGTCAAAGAATCAATCAATGCAGCTCAATTGGCAGAGCTGTACACTTCCAGAATTGTGTCCCTACATGGCATTCCTCAAGTGATATCCTCAGACCGTGGAAGCTTGTTCACATCAAGGTTCTGGGACTCCTTTCAGTCCGCCATGGGCTCGAAGATCAGATTCAGCACTGCTTTTCACCCTCAGACTAGTGGTCAAGTCGAGCGTGCGAATCAGATTCTAGAAGACATGCTCAGAGCCTGTGTCATCTCCTTTGGCATGAAATGGGAAGACTGCCTTCCATTTGCCGAGTTCTCTTACAACAACAGCTTTCAAGCAAGTGCAGGCACAGCACCGTTTGAAATTCTCTATGGCAGAAAGTGCCGTACCCCTCTCAACTGGTCTCAAACAGGCGAACGTCAACTCCTTGGCAATGACTTGATCTCAAAAGCCGAAGAAATGTGCAAAGTCATACGTGAGAATCTCAAGGCCGCTCAGTCGTGTCAGAAGAGCTACTATGACGGCAAGCATCGTGATTTGGCATTCAACATTGATGATCATGTCTATCTCCGAGTTTCTCCGATGAAAGGCACCCAAAGATTCGGTATCAAAGGAAAACTTGCTCCTAGATACGTCGGGCCTTTCAAGATTCTTGGCAAAAGAGGCGACCTAGCCTATCAACTTGAGCTCCCTCCCAACTTCGCCAATGTTCATGATGTCTTCCATGTGTCTCAACTTCGCAAATGCTTCAAGGCACCTGAGCGCATGATTCCGTTTGAGGAGATTGATCTTCAACAAGACCTGTCCTACCGAGAGCACCCAGTTGCCATTCTCGAAGAAACCGAACGCAAGACCCGCAACAAGTCCATCAAATTTCTGACCGAGAGGCTACCTGGGAACGAGAAGATCATCTTCGTTCCGAGTACCCTTCCTTTTTCCAGTCCTAGATCTCGGGACGAGATCTTTTTGTAGTAGAGGAGAGTTGTAATGCCCCGGATGTAATACTTTCCCTTTTGGGTATATAATATATCTCCGGCTTCATCTTTTTCCATTCCGGGCTCTTTGTCTTTCGGGTTTTCGTCATTTTGTTGTGTGTGTGTGTGTGTGGCATTCATTCATATCATGTAGACATGTGCATTGCATTGCTTTCGTGTTGACGGTTGCATCCGGTTCCGCGTGTTTCTTCCCGTTGTCCGTTTCGCGTTCCGGAGCTTCCTCACGTGTCCGTGACGTCCCGTAGGCCTACTTTGTTGTTCGGGCGTTTAACGTTACCGGTGTACCGCGAGGTTGTTGTGTGTGTTGTTGTTTTGTTGTGTGCAACCCGCCTCTCAAATCTCGTCTCGTTTGGACTCCGTTGGCTATCCCATCCGTTGTTCGTGTGGGTCCAAAGTGCCTTCACTTCGTGTCCCAGAAACACCCCTACTGCAGTCTTTTATCTTCTCCTAGGCCCTTTTAATCTACCCCCGCGATCGGACCCGTCGGATCGCGATCGGAGGGCTCCTAGCACCCCTAAACTTCCCCCTAACCCTAAAAACTGCTATATATTAGGCCTAGTCTAATTTTGGGCATCCCCTTCTTCTTCCTCTTTCCCTTCTCTTTTTTTTTCTCAGATCCCAGCCACCTCACCGGACTGGATCGATCGGGGGATCAATTCCCGATCGATCCCCGAAGTCAACGCGACCGGAGCCACTCGCCAGCGCGCCTGCGGATCTGGTCGACCGAGCGATCCAGCGCCTCCCGCCTCACCGCATCGGGTCCAGCCTCGTCGCTGGACCACTTGGCCGCCTCGCCTCGCCACTTCGGCCCGCCGGCCCGGTCCCCACATCGCCAGATCTCCACCGACCGGGCCTCTCTGCCTCGTCCACCTCTCCAGGCCCCGCTCGCCTCCTCCCGGGGGGCCGCAACTCCCGCGCGCCGGCCCAGGCCAGCGCCGCCCCTCGCCAGGCGGACGGGCCGCCCTAGCCCGACCGGGTCCCCGCTTCCCCTTCGCCATCCTTCGGCCCAAAGCCACGGGCGCCACCGGGCCGCCTCCACTCCCGCGCGGCCTCTCGCCACTCCTCCGCGCCGCCGCACGGGCCTCGCCTCCGCGGGCCGCCTCCACCCCGCCAGGCTCCGCCGAGCCGGGCCGCCGTGTCAGCCACATCCCTTCTTCGCCTGGGCCGGATAGGGCCAGATCTGCCTGGGCCCGTGGTTGATTTTTTTTCCTGATCCAGATCTGCCTGCGGTTGACCCTTTTTCCCACTAAGTCCCTGTTATATTTGTTCTGAGATGCAATGTTTGAACTGCTCTAACTTTTTGTCTGTTGCTCCGATTCACGCATATAATATGTCCAGACGTTCGTGGAGACGTGCTCTACGTTTCATCTGTTGTTGTCTTGCATGTTAGAGATCGTCTAGGTGCTTGTTTTGCTGTTGCAAGAGTGCATCATGATTTAAACTGCTGCTATGTGATGTTTTCATGTCATCTTTGCCATGTGGTATCTTTTAGCTCGTTTGTCCGAATGATGCAAATGACATGTCCACGTGTTCGTCTTGCCATGCTCTACATGTTGTATGTGCTAGGTTGCATGATAGATTTATTATTGCCTTGTTATCATCGTTGCAAAGTGCCAAGTGGCTGTGATGTTATTTCACTTGTTATGAAATGCCATCTTGTTGAGCTCGTTGCTATCGTTGTGTTCACCTCAATGATGCATGCTTGTGTGTTTCGGGATCACCTTCATGTGTTCTTTGATGAGGTGCTTACCTCTTGCCATGTTTAGTTTCGAGGTGACTTAAACATGCTCTTTTATATGCTATGATGATATTGCTGTTTTAGGACTTAGTGGATTTTCACTAAGTCTGAAATCTGTAACGTTCCGATGCCATGTCCGTGTGATGTTCTAGGACAAAGCATGTTAGTTTTGGAGTGGATCTTGATTGTTCCTTGTAGTATATATTGTTGTCTTTCCATTCATGTCCTCACATGTCCATTTAAGTGGCTGTAGCATATTTATCTTTTGCTCCAAAGTTTCAATAAAATTCTGCTGCCAGAATTTTATTGTCAAGTTCAATATGTCCAAGATCATTGCTACTGATCCGTGACTCCGTTGGGGGTGCATCTTTGGACTTAGTTGCTGTATTATATGTCTAGTTTGTGTTCAAGTCCTTTGCCATGATATTTGAATGCTGTAGCTCAATTATTTTGAGCTCCGAAGTTGCTATGTTGCTGTAATTTTCAGCTTTCGCTCATTTCTTGTTTCGGGCATAACTTTTAGCCCGTAACTCCGATTTCAGCGAATCTTATATCAAACTTGATTGATTTTCTGTGTAGATTAATAATATCAGTTTGTTATCATGTTTTGAGGTGTTTTGCTTGAGTGATATTTTACGTGCTCCGTGTGCATTCTTAGTGCATCCATCATGCATTCATCTTTTTCGAGTGCGCATTGCATCTTGTTGATTTGTGCTTGGTGTGATTGTTTTGTTTAGAGCCGGGAGCTGAGTCTGAGTTCGAGTACGAGCACGAGGTTTCCAACGAGGTTGAGCACGAGGACCCTTCTTACGATCCGAACGACTTCTCTTCAGGCAAGATGACCGAACCCCGATAACATTACTATCTTTGCCTATTGCTAGTAGTCTCGATCTATAGTTTTGCCTCGATGCCCATGATCTTCTTGTCAGCCTCCTACTTGTAACCAATTGCCATGTTTAACCATCCTACCTATGCAAACCGTTGCTTGGCTAAGTACGCTTCGCTCAGCCCTTCTTATAGCATTGCTAGTTGCAGGTGAAGATCGAAGATGCTTGCTTCATGTTGAAGTTTGGTTGGGTTATATCACACTATATAAATGCTTTAAATGAAATCATCTATATATTGGCATGGGTGGAAGGCTAAGCCTTTTGCTTGGTGATTTGTTCCACTCATGCCGTTAGGAACCGTATAAACCGGTGTTATGTTCCTTGATTATGCGTTCCTAACACGGTTGGGGTGTATGGGACCCCCTCGATAAACCGCTAAGTGCTAAGTCTTTTCCAGCAAGTCCCAACATTGGTACTATTCGCCTAAACAACTAAAATTTTCCGAGGGAGTAATTAACCCGAGGCTTAATTAATTCAACCCCCCTGGGCCAGTGCTCGATTTGAGTGTTGGTCCAAACTAGAGTCGTGTGCGGGGCCCCCCTTGGCAACTTGGGTATTTCGGCCACTGTACGCTGTGCTCATCCGGTCGTGGCCTGAGACTAGATACGTGTGACGCCCGAGACCGACGTCCCAGAAGATTCCAGAAGCTTCCCGAAGATTCCAGATGTTCCGGGTCCTCCCGTGGGTTGCTTTGTGCTTGTGTTATTTATTTTTGCATCGCATCATGTCATCATGCCATCATGTCATTTTAATTTTTGCATCTCAACCTAAATAATTCGTGTGGACCTTCGGTCCATTTAAATCGAGGGAAGATGACTTCTCTTTATAACATATAAAGTCTCCTAATAATTATGGAGCTATATTGATAATTATTCCATGCGTTGGAATTCATCGTAACACACTTGCATTTTTCTTCATGCCTTTTTCACCTCAAGTTCTCCAACTAAACCTTCCCTTTCTGTTGGAACTATTTTTGTAAGGTGGGAATTAATCCGTAAAGCCTTATAAAAATGTCCATCTTTTATTTCTGTTCGTTGACTCTTTTCTTTCATTTTGGCTCTCTCCTTTTTGTTTTATTTTTTTCTGTCTAAGAGTTAAAACAGAGAGCGCAGCGTCCTCTTGGGCCTCTCTCTAGCTCCCCAGGCAGCCCGATCGCTTCTCCCAGGCCCATCTCCTCCCTTCTCCTCCTTTCCCTCTTTGGGCCCAGCTTCAGGCCCAACTACTCCCTTCCTAACCCTAACTCCCCAGGCAGCCCGATCGCTTCTCCCAGCCTCGCTCCTTCCTTCCCCTCGATGCGCCGCCGCACCCTCAGCAAGTCGACCGAAGCCCCGCTCCCCTCGCTCTCGAACCCTCTCCCATCTCTCTGCCCGCGCCCGCACTTCCCTTCCCCGTGCGGCCGTCCTCCTCGTCGCCTGCAGGAGCCCAGGCCGGCGCCCGCCTTCCTTCGGCCTCCAGGAGCGGGCCTCTGCAGCGCCAGCAACGCCCAGGCACGAGGCCGCGGCTTCCCCGCCTTCTGCCTCGTTCCCTCCAGCGAGCGCCGTCGCCACCGGCTGGCTCTTCTCCAGCCAGCGCCCCCGCGCCCCTAAGCCAGCGAGGCTGCCGCCCCGCTCAAGCACCAGGCCGACGCGACGCCTCTCCCTCGCCGCGGCTCCCTCCCCGTCCTCCCCGAGCATCCTCTCCAGGTGCCCCGACTCCTCCTCGCCAGCGCCGGTTCGCGCCAGAAGCCAGGAGCCAGCGCCCCAGTCCTCGGCCGCGCGTCTCCTTCTGCCTTGGCTCCTGTCCAGCAGCGCCCGACGCCCTCTGTCTCGCGCGCGTCTGCGCGTTTACCTGCTGCTGCCGTGTCCTCGTCTTCGTGCAGCCCGTGTCCCTGCTGCTGTACTGTTGTTGTTTTGTTTTGTTTTGGTGCCTGTGCTGTATTTGTTGACAGATGACCCGTGTAACGACTACCGACGGACATCGAGTACCTCTACGATGCAACACGCCAAGTACCCCTACGCTCGACGACCCGTGTACCACGACACGAACGGCTACGGAACAAGTACCACGACACGTGAACGGCTACCGTCGCCCGGAAACGAAGCTTTCGCCAAGTACCACGACACGTGAACGTCTACCGTCGCCGTGTACCCCTACCGTCGCCGAAGACCCGGGAACGACTACTTCCCTCTACGGCCGTGTACGACTACTACGGCTACTTCCACTACGAACTCGTTTCCGCCCCGAAACAATTGTTTCGAAGGTATAACCCCGAGACGTGACCCGTGTGATGCTTGTTTGTGTTGTATGAAATGTCTCCCTTGTGTGTGCTCCGTGCCGTCGTGCCCGTTCCACCTTTTGTCATGTTCCTCGGTTGCCTCGTCACCGACTCGTGGGAACCCGGTAACGGGATCACCCCATCATCTCGTTTGACTCGCTCCGTCTTTGCTTTTGCCCGGACTCTCAACGAGTTACCGGAACCGATATGTTGCCGTGGCATCATTTTCGGAATCGTTGCCGTGGCACTCTTTTCTTTCCACCACGGTGACAAATACTTCATGTCTTCCTCTTAAGTCAACCTTTTAATAAAACTTGCATAAAACTTGTTCATGTCATCCGCATCATGATAACAACATTATATGGTTAATTGTTGTTGCTTATAATTATTAAACATGCTCATGGGGATTTTCCGGATATGTTGTTGTTATTTCCGGCCTCATTTAAAATGTCTTACTAGTGTAGTTTCTTTATGCTTCACCTCTTGCCATGTTAAAAACAATTTAATCTTGTCTTGTTAATAAACGAGAGTCAACTAAATAATTAAATGTGGTGTTTCTTCAATATGCAACTCGTTGCATATTGAGCTCCACTTAACTTGTAGTATTTGTTTGTGCACTTGCCATGCCTTGCATATTAAACCGGACATGCATCATCCTTGTTTGTGCATCGTATGCCATGTTGATGCTTGTGTGTTTACCGTGTTGTTTTCTTCTTTCCGGTTGCTTCTCTTGTTAGCTTCGGTTTCGTTCCGGAGTTGTGAGGATCCGCTCGACTGTTGCTCCGTCTTCTTCTTGGATCGTTCTTCTCCCTTGTGGAATTCCAGGCAAGATGACCGAACCCGGATACCATTACTATTTTTGCCTCTTGCTAGTAGTCTCGATCTATAGTTTTGCCTCGATGCCCATGTCTTTCTTGTCAGCCTCCTAATTGTAACCAATTGCCAGGTTTAACCACCCTACCTATGCAAACCGTTGCTTGGCTATACGTAGGCTTTGCTCAGCCCCTCTTATAGCTTTGCTAGTTGCAGGTGAAGACCGAAGATGCTTGCTTCATGTTGAAGTTTGGGTTGGGTTATATCACACTATATAAATGCTTAAAAATGAAATCACCTATATACTGGCAGGGTGGAAGGCTAAGCCTTTTGCTTGGTGTTTTGTTCCACTCATGCCGTTAGGAACCGTATAAACCGGTGTTATGTTCCTTGATTTTGCGTTCCTAACACGGTTGGGGTGTATGGGACCCCCTTGATAAACCGCTAAGTGCTAAGTCTTTTCCAGCAAGTCCCAACATTTGGTACTATTTGCCCATAATAACAACTTAATTAATTAATTAAATTTGCATAGAGGGTCGCTCCCTCGAGGATCCTTTATTTCTACATAGCAGGGGGGGCCAGTGCCGATGGTGTTGGTCCCAAACGGGGGTCCTGCGGGAACCACCACGGGGAAACTCGAGGTTTGGGTCCTGTAGCATCGCCCATCCGGTCGTGTCCTGAGACCTAGATACGCGCGGCTACTATCAGGGGGTCGACACGCCGGGAGGATTTGCTGGATTAGCCTTACCTTAGTTCGGTTTAACTTGAGCACGGGATTCCGAGAATACTCGGGTCTTCCCAACTATGGAGTTGCGACTCCGCGGATCGTGGGCTTGTAATGGGTCAAGTTGGAACACCCCTGCAGGGTTTGAACTTTCGAAAGCCGTGCCCGCGGTTATGTGGCAGATGGGAGCTTGTTAATTCCGGTTGTAGATAACTTGACACAATGATACTAATACACTACCAGCGTGTGTACCGTGACTGTCAATTTCCGAATAGGGGTTCGGGAGTTGAACACGGTGGGGTTATGTTTGACCGGCTTTAGTTAGGATCACTTCGTGATCATCTTTCGACCGATGCACTTCTCTTCTCGCTCTCGTTTACGTAAGTTAGTGCTAGTTGCTGCTGCAGACTCTCTCTTGTTGTTCCTTCACCTCATATTTCTTTCTTCAGCCTTATCCTCACCCAAGGTTTAAATAGTCTTGTTACCCGGGAACGGGATTGCTGAGTCCTCTGTGGCTCACAGTTACTTCACCACACCAGTTGCAGGTTCAGCCGAGTTTGATGCAGGAGTTGGTTCAGTTCTTCACCAGGAGCTCGTTGAAGAGTGTGGCTGTTTGTTTGTGACGTTTCGATGTTCAGTAGTGGTTTCTACTAGGATTCGATCCTGACCTGTGGCTTTTGTTGTTTTGGTATCTTTCTTTGGTTCTTACCCGTAGTCGGGCTGTGATGTTCTGAATGATGATTGTTTATGTAATGTATTGTGTGAAGTGGCGAGTGTAAGCCAACTATCTCCTTTTACATTTTTAATCCCTCTTTTACATGAGTTGTGCAAAGATACCAAAACTTGAGATCATTCTAGGATGGACTTATGCCTTTAAGTCGTGCCTCGACACGTAGGAGGTATAACTCCATCCTGGGCATTACAATACGCGCGGCTACTATCAGGGTGTCGGCACGCCGGGAGGATTTGCTGGATTAGCCTTACCTTAGCTCGGTATATCTTGAGCACGGGATTCCGAGGATACTCGGGTCTTCCCACTTTGGAGTTGCGACTCCGCGGATCGTGGGCTTGTAATGGGTCAAGTTGGAACACCCCTGCAGGGTTTTGAACTTTCGAAAGCCGTGCCCGCGGTTATGTGGCAGATGGGAGCTTGTTAATTCCGGTTGTAGATAACTTGACACAATGTTACTAATACACTACCAGCGTGTGTTCCGTGACCGTCAATTTCCGAATAGGGATTCGGGAGTTGAACACGGAGGGGTTATGCTTGTTGAGGTTGTAGCTAGGATCACTTCGTGATCACTTCTCGCCGAGGTTTTCTCTTCTCGCTCTCACTCACGTAAGCTAGTTGCTAGTTGCTGCTGCAGACACTTATTCTTTTCTTCAGCCTTATCCTCACCCAAAGGCTTAAATAGTCTTGTTACCCGGAAACGGGATTGCTGAGTCCTCTGTGGCTCACAGTTACTTCACACACCAGATGCAGGTCCAGCTGTGAGCTATCTAGGTGATGGCACCGAGCTGGATTGGGAGTACGACGAGGAGCGTAGTCGGTACTATGTGCGATACCCGGATGATCAGTAGTGGAGACTCTTACTAGGATTCGATCCGCCTGTGGTTTATTTATTTAAGTTTGGTATCTTGCATTTGGATTTTGCCCTTAGAGGGTTGTGATGTTCTTAATGTATGTTGGTTGAGACTTGAATTGTAATTCTGTGACGTGGCGAGTGTAAGCCAACTATTTTTTTCTGTTTACAATCCCCTCTTTTACATGAGATGTGCAAAGATTACCGAGCTTGCGATCATTCTAGGGTGGATTTATGCCTTTAAGTCGTGCCTCGACACGTAGGAGGTATAACTCCATCCTGGGCATTACACGGTGTGTGAAGAAAACCGCAGCCATGGCACCAGGGCGGTACTTCCGGTGTAGCACACGGTAGTACCGGTCTTCCGGAGAAAACTGGAACTACCGCTCCACCACCGGTCAAGTACCGCTTCGAGTCCAGAAGGTTTTTAACCAATGGCGGTAGTTGGGGCGGTGGTAGAGCCGGAACATCCGCTGGGGCAGTAGCTCCTGAGTGGTGGCAGTTCAAGCGGTACTACCGCACTGAGTACCGGTAGTACCGGTTTGTCGAGAGGACTCCGGTACTTCCGGGCCACCACCAGTCCACCACCGCACCCAGTACAAAGGGGTATCACCCCTATGCGGTAGTAGGGGCGGTGGTTC
This sequence comes from Secale cereale, assembly GCA_902687465.1. NCBI lineage: Eukaryota > Viridiplantae > Streptophyta > Magnoliopsida > Poales > Poaceae > Secale > Secale cereale. The sequence goes on from LR738713.1 coordinate 402,248,882, forward strand.
GACCGGAACTACCGGCCACCGGTACTACCGCTGTTAACAGCGGTACTACCGCAGTATAGAAGACTGCACACACACACACATAGAACCAAGGGGACCTCTCTCTCCTCGAACGAAGGTAATATGGTGGGTGCATAGTAACTGTGTACATGACTTAATTCACCCAATACCTTCCGGTGTGGGTTCCCTCTTAATAGTACGGATTTCCTACGACCAAGGGAAACAAAAAGCGTCGGAAACTCCGTCTTCGATCTTTTCCTTCTAGAGGGAAGGCCTAACCGTCTTGCGCCACACAATGTGTACCTGAGTAATATATGATGCACGATTAATCCACACATGTATTGTCATCATCACCAAAACCCTAGGCAAGAGATGCCCTTACATACATTCAGAGAGTCCACCTTGTACTTATATGAGATAATCTTTTCCAATATTTATCAGAATTATCCAAGAATATTTTCCACCATGAAGCCAATAAGGCCATATTAAATTCTCTAAGGTTGGGACTACCCAAACCTCCATATTCTTTCTTCCCGGAGATCAACCCCAATTAGCTAAATGATACTTGTGTCGGTCACCAAGATTTCCCCAAAAGAAGTGGGCCATCTGGTAATTAATAGCATTAATAGCCCATTTAGGGAATTTGATCATAGCCATGAGATATGTAGGTATACTGATAATACATGCACATAGGAGAACAATCTTGCCCTTATAAGTAAGGAATATCCCCAACGACCCAGAAATATTTTTAATGATTGTATCTATAATAGGTTGAAGTTCCTCTTTTTCTAAGCTTATCATAGTGCAGAGGCACCCCCAGGTGTTTAATATGGAAGACACCAAACTTACAACAGAAGATTTGAGCAATTTCCTTGGCCCTCTCCTCCTCAACATTGATGGTCATAAGATCAGTCTTATGAAAGTTTATTTTCATCCATTTTAAAAGCATGATAAAAGCCATTTAAAGTTCCTAGCTTTGTGTACAAAATTATCTAAGAAGAGGATGGTTTCGTCAGCATATTGCAAGCTGACCACACCCCGCAGAATAACTTGGGGAAGAAGCCCAGATATGAGGCCCTGAGAAGTTGCTTTTTGAAGTATCTTAGAAAAGACATCAACAACCAAGTTAAAGAGTAAAGGGGGGGGTGTGAGGATCACCTTGTTTAAGCCCTTTCCCGCTAACAAAGTGGGGTCCTGTTGTGTCATTAACCCTCACACTAAAATTGCTATCAAGTAGCAAACGTTTTATCCACGAAACCCATTTAGGTCCAAAACCTCTAGATTGTAACATATCTAAAAGAAATTTCCATTTAACTCTATTGTTAGCTTTTTCATAATCCAGTTTCAGAGTTAGATCGTTTGAACTCGTGAATCACCTCATGGGCCATCACCACACTTTCGAGAATGTACCTGCCTTTAATATAAGCAGTCTGGTTAGAAGAAATAATTATATGTCCAACAGGAGAAACCATGTTAGTTGTAGCTTTAGAGAAATTTTTCACCGCACAATTGCTCAAACTGATAGGTCTAAAAAAATTCATGTCCTTAGCGTCAACATCCTTTGGGATAAGCACAATTAAAGCAAGTTTAATCTGCGCATATCCAATTTACCCTTCTCAAAATCTCTGACCAAAGCCATGAAATCACTTTTGATCACATCCCAAAAGGATTGATAGAAAAGGAAAGAAAGACCATCAGGTCCAGGAGCACCATGGGCATATGAACAAAAAATAGCATTCTTAATTTCTGCTTCCGAGAAGTCCTGCTGAAGAAGGTCATTTTCTTCTTCTGTAAACTAAGTTCTCCTCCTCTCAGAAGGAAGGGCACAAATTGATATTAATTTTGTTTTCAAAGCCAAATAATTTTTTGTAAAACTTAGTGGCCACCTCCAGCATCTCCTTAGTGGTATAGATCGGACCATTATCTCCATTTAGCTCAGATAAGTGGTTCTTCCTATGTCTATGATTGGCTAGGGCATGGAAATAAGTATTATTCTTATCCCCATCCTTGATTTTACAGTCTCTAGAACGTTGCCACAAAGCAATATCTTCCTTGTGCCAAATATCCTCAAGTTCCTTCTTAATCTCCCTCATTCTAGTTCTATCACTCTCATCAAGATGGTTACTCTCCAAAAAGACATCAAGAATATCAAATTCGAGCACAAGCTCTCATTTCCTTTTTTAACCCCGCTTCAATATTAATGCTCCAGCCTTTAGCTTTCTTCCTAAACAATCTGGTTTTATTCATCCACACATCCAATGCACATTTCCCAGGAACAGGGGTGTTCCACACGTCAACAACCATTTTTTTAAAGTTTGGGTGATCGAGCCACCATTTTTCGAATCGAAATATTTTAGGGGAGGTAACCCTCCTAGCACAAGTATCCAGAATAAGAGGGGTATGATCGCTCCTAATCCTAGGTAACGCAGTCACCACTGAAAGAGGAAAGTGAGCATCCCAAGGAATGGAGACAAACACTCTCTCAATAGCAGCAAAAATAGGGTCATCTTGATTGTTACTCCAAGTATAACTCCTATTGGCAATGCTAATTTCCACAAGAGATCATTTATTGACCCAATCATTAAAAACATAAGAGTATTGATTATTAATGACCCCATTATTTTTATCTTTAGCAGATCGAACAAGATCAAAGTCCCCCCTCTCCCCCCGCCCCGCAAAACTGGGTAAGTTAGCCCATCCATAGTCTCATGAAGTTCAGCAATGAACTCCATCTTGTATTCGTTATACACAGTGCCATAGATAGCAACAAAATGCCACAGAAAACCATCACGCTTATCCTTAGTAGTGATAATAACACAATTTTTTTGTTAACAAAGCCTATAATATCAAACATATCATTTTTCACTCCCACTAGAATCCCACCATCCGTGTTAATAGCAGACAGGGAGTGCCAACTATAGTCATTCCTGCCAGAAATACTACTGAAGGTATGGTTATCAATGTTTTCCTTCTTGGTTTCAAAGAAACCCACAAAATCCACATGATTATTATTAGGGAAGTCTCCCCGGCACTGAATTTTACCAGGTTGGCCTAGACCACGAATGTTCCAAAAGGCACCAATCATTTAATCACAAAAAGGATGTGACAAGCCACAAAGCTTTCCTTTGGTAATCGGAGTTGGGCATTTCACCTCCAGATCAACAGTGCTCCCTGATCTAGATGTGCTTTACCAAAACTGTATGTGAAATGATAAAATTGATGTTTGATGTATAGATCGAAAGTTTTTCAAAAAGGGATGGACTTAGCATTAGTTACGGATTTATATAGATGGATAAAATATACTCCAAAGTTGTTAAAAGTTAGTTCAATACGACATCCTCGGTGATGTGGCTAATCTGCATCTAGACTCATCTACACCCAGGTGTGAACAGTAAAATAAAAAATAATAGCAGGAAAATTCAAAAACATGCAACATTTTTTTGTGGTGCAAGATGCTGAAATGCGTGATGTTCATATAAATTTTTCAGCTTGTTTGGACAATTGAGGAGCTTGTCACAAAAAAGATAAATTTCGGGTATATGAGAAACTTTTGAAAACAATATTGTTTTTCTGCGGGAAACTTTTGATCTATTCATCTCCAATTATGACAGTCTAACGAATACAAGAAATAATAAATATTACATCCTGATTCGCAAACCACCTGGCAACAACTAGCGCTGCAGCGAGTCGAAGGCGCGCCGCCGTCATCGCTCCTCCCTCGTCGGAGTCGGACACAACTTACTGTAGTAGACAGTTGGGAAGTTCATTGTGCTAAGGCCCCATAAGACCAACGCACCAGAACAACAATTGTCGCCGATGAAGAGAAGATTAGATCGGAAGGATCCACCCGAAAGACATATGAATAAAGACGAATATAGACCGGGTCCAAGCGGATCCACCAAAGACAACCACCGATCGATTCCCGCGAGATCCGCCGGAGATACATCTTCACACACACTCCGACGATGCTAGACGCACCACCGGAACGTGGGCTAGGCGGGATAACCTTATTCCATCTTCAAAAAACCGTCGTTGTCTCGCCTTCCTGAACAGGACACAGACTCCAACAAAATTTTAAGACACACCTATAAAAACGGGGCACTCCCACCGACAAGGACCAGGATCCACCGCGCATCCATGGCCCTAAAGCCACAAGAGACATGGCGGATGGCTGCCGCCATCGACGGAAGGCAGAAACTCATCCCATTTTGTCTATTTTGCCACGAGTTCCTTGGGTGAGCAAATAGTCCGAAATTGTGCACGGACAACACACATTTAAGCATCTTGCATCAGAAAAAGATTTAGACTTTTTTACCGTTCACCCGATGTAGATGTGTCGGGGCACTGATATTTTTTTATTCCTCGGCCGGTTTTTAAAAGTTTTTTAAAAGTTCTTAAACCAAAATCTTCTAAAGTGAGACTAGGAGCAGGCTCTAGGTCCATCCAATTCCAAAGTCCAAGTCTTGTTCCTCCCCTACAATAATTTTGTCACTTTATGGGTGGTGCTGCGCTGTGCGTGCTCGCCGGCCAGCCACGACCTTATCCACAAGCACAGAGAGCGACAAAGGCCGCGATGCTGATGCGAACGGATAGCGTCGGCACAGTGGGCTGGACGGGGACGGGCCGGCGTGTCCAGGTCACACGCGCACCAACCACGTCACGTCTCCCGCCGCTTCCCCCTCCCGCACCTTGGACGCGTGTCGACCGTCCGGGGCGTGACCCAGGTGCCCCCGCTGGCCGCCGGGGAAGGGGAAGCCCACCGCACCGCTGCCGTGGGCAGGGCGCGCCTGCCGACCGTCCCCCCTGACGATTCTGCCCCCGCCCGACCACCGCGCACCAGGGGCAGATGCGGGAACTCCTCTGGCGCGCCACGGTGGCCTCTGATCCGGATCCAGTTGGCACGTGCTCCGAGCAAAAACAAACAGAGGAGATCTAATCCTGCTTCCTCCTCCTCCCCGCCCCCGCCGAGATATTTATTTCTCTTCCCCCCTCCCATCCGTCCTCGCTTGCTTGTTCAAACAGCTCTTCTCCTCCGTACAACAACCAACCGCAGAGGATGGTTCACTTGCCGCACATGGGGAAGCTGCGGCGGGGGGTGAAGGAGGAGGCGGTGGACGACGACGGCGGCGCCGCGGGGGCTGCCGGGGCTGAGGCGTCGCCGTTCCATAAGAGGTCCCGCCTCGCCCAGCATCAGCAGCAGTCGCAGGTGGCTTTTCCGTCCTCGTCCCGCTTCGTTCCTTGCAATACGCGAACGATCCGATACGATTTTGCTTGCTTGTTTGAGTATGTTTTTGCATCGTAATATCCGGACTGATCGTGTCATGTGGTGGGCGCGGGCCCGAAGGAGATTCGAAATTTTCTGGGTTTTCGTCCCCTTTTCCCTCTCTTGGGAGGAGGCCGAGCGAAGAGTACTGAAGTATAATCTAGAAAGTGTTACTGCCGATCGATTTTCGTTCGTCTGCGACTCTTGAGTTCAAATTCACTGAAAAAAAATCTACGTTTTATTGAGTAGATATCATAGTTTTTTTTGGGCAATTGGAGAGATTCTCCTTACTTGTTAGTGCGTTTCTGGTTGTCCGTGTTAATATGATTATAACATTCTAAAATTACTACCTCCGTAACTAAATACACTACAAGACGCTTTTTGCAGTTCAATTTAAACTGCAAAAACATTTTATAAGACGTTTTTGCAGTTCAAAATCATTTATGTTTTTTTTAAAACATACGGGAGTTTTATTCCAATGTCATAGGGTTACAGAGAGACAATAAGTCCTCACAACATGGAGGACATCTGCTCATCCACACCGCAGTACATGACTCGGTACATTTTATATTGGTTTAAAAAAAAAATCAAGCATGAGTGTGTTAGATGTGAGATAATATCTCACATCTAGATGTGAAATAGCAAACCCGTTTTATATTTAGTTACATGGGTTATAGTATAAATTGCTATACCAGCGTGAAACACTTTCTGTGCAAAAGGTATGCAAGTTGTCGATGATAGATATGGCACTGGCACGTATGAATGAAAAAGAAAGAAGATCTTGCGCAGTCAAGTCACTGGAAGCTTCTCTGCTCCGAAGATATTATTACTACTAACATACTTTGGTTTTAGAAATGGAAAATATGGACTTCCGGAATTGTACTCTCGAGTACTGATTCGCCAACAATCTGAGCTGTCCGCACTTACGTGTTAATCCCCTCTGGTGCTAATTCTTAATTAATCCTATAAGATTCTACCTTTTTCATTTCACAAAAGCAAATGGACATGCTCTCTGTACAGTCTCTGTTTTACGATTTTCATCATGGATTTGGAATGCAAATATTATCCTAATTGGTAATATTGATAAAACCTTGTTTCACACTGCTTTGTTTAATCCTATGCTTGTTGTGTTTTGGGGTCGTGTCATGCAGCAATGGAGCACAGGTGGTGCTAGTGTGTCAAATCAGCAGTCGACGCAACATGATTTCCTTGAGGAGCCTAGTCCACTTGGCTTGCGGCTTAAGAAGAGCCCCTCTCTCGTGGATTTGATCCAAATGAAGCTTTTGCAGGCTGGCAAGGCCAAAGACGCCCGGCATGGCGGCACTGCTAGTGCCTCGGAGAAATTAAAAGCCTCCAACTTCCCTGGTTCTATTCTAAGAATCGGATCTTGGGAGGTCAGTAGCTTTTTCATGTGCTCATTCATGCTGCCAAATTGCCCTGTTATGTCATTCACGGTCCCAGGATTATATCTGTTTTTAGTAGAAATTGACATAATTTACTGGGTGTAACTTACATCCTCTTGTCATGAGTCATGACAACAATCCCATGCTGAGTACCCTCCTGCAGTATTAACTGAATATAAATGTAGACATGCCTCCCTGATAATAATCTCTTGTTGCTTGTATTGTTGACATTCAGGTTGATCCACTCCATTGTCTCTAACTCTGTTTAGTATTACTGTTAGCCTGTGTTTCTTCTGAAGATCAGACAATCTGTTTTATGTGAATGCCACGTGTAATCCTTCTTAGTTCATAATCATAGTGGATCTCATGATGCGAGCATGGTACCTTCGGTTTCTGGCCTGCCGTGGTGGCAATGGCAGCAAATTTCGGGTTTGAAGCCTAATCTCCGTGACATGAGTTTATTTATAGATTGATACCCCATAGCACGAGAAGTTATGAAATGAGCTTACTATATTGCAAAGCACTTGGGGAAAAATATGTAGTACTAGAGACCTATATACATTGCTTATGCCTATTTAGTTAGTGTCATTTGTTCATTATTTGTTTTCTTACCCGTGTTTCAACTGATTCATTTATGTTAAGGTTTGTACTTCGTATATGAACAGTGGGTATCAAGGTATGAAGGTGATCTGGTTGTGAAATGCTATTTTGCAAAACACAAACTCGTGTGGGAAGTACTGGATGGTGGTCTCAAGAGTAAAATTGAGATACAGTGGTCTGATATCTGTGCACTTAAGGTGGTTTGTCCAGAAACGGAACCTGGCACCCTGGAAATCGCGGTAAGCACTTGTATATACATGGAGTCAGTAATGCAAATTACTGCGGAGTTAATTATTTCTAATGGATCACATCATCATATATTAATAGGAGGGTTAAGGATCTAGTTCAGTTGTATTCCTGTCTATTTTCGCCTTTTTGGGACCGTTGTTACATATTCTTTCCGTTGCTAATTTTGTTTTTCTTGTTTTTTCCAGTTGTCTAGGCAACCACTTTTCTTCAGAGAAACGAATCCACAGCCAAGGAAGCACACTTTGTGGCAGGCAACTTCTGATTTTACTGCTGGACAGGCAAGCATGCACAGGTACATGTTCATGTATTGTGGCAGATGTTTATTAAATCTTAGATTATATGCAGTGAACTTCTATTGTTGTTTTTATTTCCTCTGTTCTACTCCCTCTGTCTCATAATTCCCGTCTTAGATTTGTCTAGATATGTATGTATCTAATACTAAAACATGACAAGATACATCCGTATCTAGACAAATCTAAGACAAGAATTTTGGGACGGAGGGAGTATTAGATAGGCTAATTAGGCTTTTGCTAGTTTCTTCCTAGCTTTTCTAGCCTGGTTTCTTGGTCCTTCTGTGGTTTTCTTCATTTTCCTGGTTGTACTTTGCGTCATTTTGGCCCCTTCTTCTAATACAAATGGGACACATTTTCATGCGGAGAGAAAAAAAAGAATATGCCGTGAACTCCACATTCAAATATGCCGCTTTATGAGACCTTCCATGACATGGCATAGTGGATTTTAGTGCCGTTTCTTGAGAAACCATTGTGAAAGACGGATTCAGGCCTACATCCCAATCAAATAAGTTCTCATAATACACAAAGTTACACTGGTGCCTGAACTTCCAAAAATCCTTTATTTCAGGAGGCACTTTCTTCAGTGTGCGCCGGGAATGATGAATAAGCATGTGGAGAAGCTTGTTCACTGTGACCCACGTCTATGCTCGCTAAGCCAGCAAAATGAGATCACGTTGGAGAATCCGTACTTTGAATCAAGATCTTCCATATTTGAAGACCCAGATGATGTTAAGTGCCAAAATTTTGTGCATAATAAAGATGATGACGATCAGTTAGCCCCCCAAAGATTTAGGGAACTATTACAACATCATTCTGCATCCGGTAGGATAGATGCTGAAGAAAGACAGGAAGCTGGAACATCAGATGGCTTGCCTCGAGATTTCTCTAATTCAGGTGAACATAATTATTAGAATGACATTTTTTATTGACGATGTCTTAGGTCATGCTATGCTACTGAATCATGGTCACTGTTCAGAAGAATTATTTGAATTAGGTTTCTGTTTTTTTTTTCAGAAATTACAACTAGGGTCTCTGTAACCTGTAACTGTGAATGACTTTGCTCATCATCTTTTTTTTCGTTCCAGTTACTGACGGTCAAGTGATTAAACAAGGCGGCGGATCCAGTGTGTGTGAACCACCTACAAGCATCCTTAGTTGGAACGGTTTTAAGTTGCCAGGGATCCGGCGCTCCATGTCCAAGAGTGAGATAGCAAACCACATTGGGCACCACATCTACAGACATATGTATTCAGGGAACCTACCTGCAGCTGATGGTGGTGCTGGCACATCAGGTAAACTGGCCTTAGACGACATCACCCGGTACCTCCTGAACGATTCTCAGATCATCGACGGTGGTCATGACTCGATGGGTAAACTAGCATTTGATGAGATGACCCGGCAACTTCTGAACGATTCCCAAATCACTATTGCTGCTGATGAGAGGATGCTCATGTCAAGGGTCAATTCTCTGTGCTCATTGATCCACAGAGATTCAGGCACAGGCCAGGTAAACACTGGTGTCGACAGTGATAATGAGATTTATGAGAGAAAGCCCCAACCTAATGCGCCACCGGTTGGAGGAGACAGTGGCAATGGCTCGTTGCCTCCAAGGCAAGAATCATTTGGGGACCTGCTTACGCATTTGCCACGCATCTCATCATTTCCTCATTTCTTGTGAGTTTGGTTCCTAGGGAGGCAAAATGTGCAGTGGGGCCTGTAGGTTGATGAACTGTTGTGTGTAGAAATTTTGCCGGGAATCAACATGACTCCTTTATTCTTCTTTCTTGTATGTACAGTATCAGGTAGGATGATTTTAGGCAAGCCCTTTTGGCTCCATAACACGACTGTCCTATGTTCTATGCTGTGGTTTTGGTTGTTTAAAGTGTCTATATGATCCAAGTTTGTATAAAATATCCTGATATTCTTACTCGTTTACAAATTATGTTAACTTTTGTAAGTCCTTTAAGATAGCTGAAATTGAACTGTATTAGATGCTGTCTTAAATGTCTAAAAGGTCTTACAAAGGTCTTACAAAAGTGAATCGGAGGGAGTAGTATTCTAAAACCTTTTAGGGCAAGTTGAATAAGTACCATATAAAACATTGTTGGTGTGTCTTTCTCCTTAATTCGTCCCACTAGCTCCATTCATTGGGGCGAACCGTCAAGAAGGTGGGATGCCTTTCTACAATATGGGTGTGTTTGGTTTGGGGATATGCTTGAGTGGTTGTGGGTATCCCCAGCCACTCAGATAGGAATAGTCTCTTTTCCTGTTTCGTTGGGAGGGACTTCAAGTGGTTGAAGATAGCCAAATTGGTGTTTGGTTTGAAGGATAGTGATGATATATTGTTGAGAGGAAATTGATTATAACCACATGACATTGCGCGATATCTCAGCATAGACTTTCTTCAAGTCAATGAATATCATATGCAAGTTCTTTTGCTCTCTGTATCTCTCTATAAGTAAGTTGTGTTTTAACATTGAATGGGAGGGAGGAGCTGGAAAACATTTGACTAAAATCACTAGTTAGAGAGTACATCTTATAAACGTGACTCCCACTTTTCGTCATGGTGATAAATATGATGCATTGGTTGCACGACACTTGTCGCAAGCTGGTTTTTTGTGTGCCTTTTCTTCATTTATTCCTTTTTTTGAAACATTTTATCTCTATGAACCATATGTCCAAATCATGGACGATTTTCATCATTGAGTACTTGCGTAGAGATCTTCAAAACTACATCTCATATTAATAGGTTTGAATGATTTTTTTCCTTCAAAAAAGCAAAAAAAAAAAAACCATAAACAGGAAAGCCGAAAACACATGAAAGTCGCGAACCAACCTGTGCTTGAGATGGTTAGGTGGACAGTGGTATCCCCAATCCATCAGGGTTCAAATCCTGGTGCTCGCATTATTCCTGGATTTATTTCAGGATTTCCGGCGACGCGTTTTCAGTGGAAGGTGACGTTCCAGTCGACGACGAGGCGCTTACGGTGACTTCGTAAATCTCATGATGATATGTCGGCTCAGTCTCTCGAAAGTGCTCATAGGGATAGGATGTGCGTGTGTGCGTTCATAGGAGTGAGTGTATGCGCGTGTATATGAGCGCTTGCGTCTGTACTGATGCTAAAAAAAATTAAGAAAACACATGAAAGCCCCCCCCCCCTCCCAAAAAACCCACAAAGTATCGGAAGCACGAATGCATTTGTCAATTTTTTGGAAGCACAACTTTGCTTTTTATGTTTTGAAAAGCACAACTATAGGTGCTCTTCCCGTTCAAGCATGCAGTTATGTTTTTCACAACCGTGCTTTATGGAGAAGCATATTTGTGCTTTTCTCACGGTGCGCCCCACAGGAGAAAAAATACACTCATTTTCTTTCAAAATCCTAGGAAAACTCAAGCAAAATTTGAAAAAACAGAAGAAAAAGAACCCAAAAGGTGTGAAAAAAAAACCCTGCAGATGCAGCCAACACGTGACACGTTGAACCGGTTGGATGGTTAGAGGGATTGTGGTATCCCCAGTCCATCAGGGTTCAAATCCTGATGCTCGTATTTATTCTTGGATTTATTTTAGGATTTCCGGCGATGCACATTCAGTGAGAGGAGACGTTCCCGTCAACGACGAGGTGCCTACGGTGATTTCGTAAATCTCAAGATGATATGTCGGCTCGGTCTTTCGAAGATGCTCGTACGGATAGGATGTGCGTGTGTGCGTTTATAGGATGAATGTATGCACGTGTATATGAGCGCTTGTGTCTGTACCGATCTTCCCCGCACTCTTGCAACTATCCGTCGGGAAGCTCGTGAGGGGCGACCCGTTAATTCGTTCATCCCATACTTACATCTTCTCTTCTGTCCAACACGGACTGAAGACCGGTCCGTTAAATTTTCCTCTTTCGTCCTTTCTGCAAACCAGCGCGGTTGTGCCTTTGTTTATTTTTATGTTTTCTTTAATTTATATTTTAGAAAATATTTAAATATATTTATTTTGAAACAGAAATAATAAACATTTTCAGAGGTGAATTTTTAAAAATGTAAAAAATGTTAGCTTAATTCAAAAAATTTATAGATAGCATATTAAAAATAATTTTTTTAAATTTTGTAAATTTTCACGTGTTTCAAATAATTTATGTGACATCATAAAAAATGTTAATAATATATATGTGAAAAGTAATTCAAGGTGTATAAAATAAATGTTTCAAATGTATATGAAAAATATCGACATGATACAATTTTTTGTGACATTTTCAAAGTGTTCATGCTTTTTATAAAATATGTACCATTATTAAAAAATATTAATCATGTATTTAGAAAATACTAAACATATATCAAATAAATATCCCAGATTTATATGAAAATATACAATGTTTATGAAAAACTAGACATCAAACATGTCTACAATGTTTAAAACCGAAGAAAAAAACAAAGGAAACAGAAAATATAAAAGAAAATGCTAATCATGTTTTGGAAAATGTTACAAATTATATAAATGTTTTTATGTAATTGAAATATATAATGTGTATGAAAAAGTAGACATCAAAATATATAGCTAAAAGAAGAATCTTAATCGTGTATTTTAAAAGTGTATGACGTGTCTATTTTTTCCCATGTGTACACTAAAATGTACTCCCTTCATTTTATAATATAAAATAATATTATATTATGAGACGAAGGGAGTACATGTGCACTGAAAAAGAACACGTGTTAAAAAATAAAACCAAAGAAAACCGATAAGAAAGATAGAAAACAGAAAAAACAAAAGCCGACTGATAACAGTGAAACACAGTGAAAATCAGAAAAAACGAAAAAACCATCTGAAAACCAAGGAAAAAAGGAAAACCCAAAAAGTAAAAGGAAAGAATGAAAAATACCCCTAATAAAACAGCTATGAAATGATAATTATCCCCCAAAAAATCAACAGAAACCCATACCAAAAACATACTCCCTTCGTAAACTACTAGAGTGTTTATATCACTATTTTAGTAATCTAAACGCTCTTATATTAATTTACAGAGTGATACATGCGAAATAACCGGGATCAAGTAATCTTGATATGAATAGCTACCCCAAAACCCTCGGACAAGGGAAGCTTTCTATAAGTGAGATATGGGTCTAGCCGGCCACCACAGACTCAGACCCGCCGAACTTAAATTAGGAGAAAACTCTATTTTTGCCATTTTAGTTGTGTCCATTTTATTTATGCCACTCTTGAATTTGACATTTTTGAGACGACCCCGCGTCGCCTGCGTCTAGCGACACAGGGAAAGACCTCGCCGCCACTCGAAGGCCCCATCCACTACCGTCCCCGCTACGCCGTCGCCGGAGGGCCGGCTGGCTAAGCCGCACACCGCCCGAGGATGGTGGCGGCGGGGCAGCCTCATCCTCCTCCCCACGCCAGATCCCCACCAACCCTCGATCTGGCCGGGGCTCCTCCACCTACGCCCCTTCCCGCGCCACTACGGTGTGCCGGCCGGCGAGGCGGCGCCGCGCCCGGGGCTGGGTCTCGCCCCGCCCCCGCCCCCCTCATGCCGGAGCGCCACCACCACCATCCCTCGAATCTGATCTGGCGCTCCGTGGTCGTGCACCTCTTCCAATTGTCGCGGTTTGTCTGCCCGTCTGATGCGGCGGCGCGGCCACGCCCGTGATGCTCCTCCCCGACACGTCTCTTTTCCCTGGCGGTGCGACTCCATGTGCAGTTTTGCTGGAGAAGGACATTGCTTTTGGGTGTAGGTGGCTGGGCTAGTTGGGGTTTGGTCCTGCCCCGACGCAGACCACCCGTCGTCTCTGACGACGCCTCCATCGAGTGGCGGTGGCGACCTCTGCGCGTGTTTGGTCATGGTGGTCTCTCTTGGCAGTCGGTCAAAGCTTTGCGGTGGATCCCCGTCGACATCACTCCGGTCCCAACGGCCACGAACCTGCGTTCTCCAATGTCCGTGGCCTATCGACATTATGCCGGTGTGGATTTTCGGCCTCGATGCTCCAATAGCTGCATCCCTTCCAGCTACTTTGGCTAGTCGGTGTTCCGGCGGCCACATCTTGCGCAGCCTGGATCTGTGTCCCCTTCCGATTCCTGGCTTGCTAGCGGTGCCAGCCACCACCATCCCTCCCCACCGGCTCTCTGCCCGTTGCCTTCCCGAGCCCTTCCGCCCACATGCCATGCCGGCTCCAAAGCTCGAGTTTTTCGGCGATGGCAGGTGCAACCCCACCTTGCCCCCTTCCGTGGTGGCGGTCGCTTGGCGTGCCGACTTCCTCATCTTCGGATCCTCATCTGGCAGCAATGGGATTGCTCGAACTAGAGCAAGGCGAAATCCTTGCTCGGCTTGCCGATGTTGCCAGCGCCGACACTTGAGGGTGTCGTTTCCCTTCCTAAAGGCGCTGGCATGGCCTTTATCCGTGCCCCTCTTTGAATATCGGGGAAAACCCCAAATCCGGTTCTCCGGATCGGATAGCGGCGGCGTGACGATATGTCGCTCCCCTTCTTGAAGGCACTATCTTGCTAACTCGTGGCGTCTCCGGTGTTGGATTTCAAGATGTTTGACGTCTTGCTAGTTTGGCTTGCCTCCCTAGTTCTAGGCTTGGTGGGTTTAGTTGTGTCTTTCTGCTCTGGTTTCCATGCCCATGCCTTCTTGCATTCATGTCATGTTTTGTAAGAGCAACTCTAGCAGACCCCGCATCCGCCCCCGACCCGCAAAATAATCGCCAAAATGTGGGTACGGGCCGAAAAGCCTGCCCTACCAGACCCCGCATCCCGCCCCGGCCCGCAAAAATTTTCAAGGGGCGCGGCAAATTCCGGACTCCAACCCGGGAAAACGCGGGTTTCACCCTCACGGCTGCGGTGCCCTGCATCACAGAGAAGCAGTTGGCAGGAGGGACATTTTATCCCTGCGCTCTTTTCCCCCTCCTTCCGCCGCCACCCGCCCTTGCTTCCGCCCGCCCACCGCCGGTGATTCCGGCCATATCTTCAGGCGGAATCGCTCCGTGGGGCCGCCCCACACCCTTCTGCGCCGAGCCGCTGCACCGCCCCTCCGGATCTGGCGAGAAAAGCCGCCTCTAGTCGCCGTCGCCGCTGGCATCGACCACCGCCGAGCGCACCACCCTCATCGCCGCCGGGGATCACTCGCCACCGGTTAGTCCCTTTTTTGTGAATTTTGCGAGCTGTGTAGTAGATTGACGTGCCGGTCTGTGTGTAGATGGACTTGACCCCGTGCGAGAAGTTCTTGCTATCCGATTCGTCCGATTCGGATGACTCGGATGTGGAGACCATGCTTGCGACCTTTCGGCAGCAAACATTGGTCATGGCGCTTGCCGTGAAGGAGCATGAAGACAAGTACCGGAAGAGGAGGCGAGGATCTACTGTCGGGTATCTGTGCATTCCGCGGAATCGCCATCTTGGGAACGATGTTGATGCAAGATTATTTTTCGGAGAATCCTACATATCATGCACACCTCTTCCGCAGAAGGTACCGAATGCGCTGATCCCTTTTTGTGAAAATTATTGAAGCTTGCGAGGCAAATTGTCGGTATTTCACTCAAAGAAGGAATGCCGCGGGCTTAAAGGGATTTAGTGCATATCAAAAAATCTTCGCAACTATGCAGGTGATTGCATATGGCGTTCCGGCTGACTATGCCGATGAGTATCTTCGCATTGGTGAAGATAGCACGATTGAGTATGTGCGTAGATTTGCGAAAGTGATCGTCCGTGTCTTTGGTCCCGAGTATCTTCGGGCACCAAATGAAGATGACACAAAGAAATTAATGGCAGCTAATGAGAGGAAAGGTTGGCCTGGCATGCTAGCTAGCATTGATTGTATGCATTGGAATTGGAAAATTTGCCCCAAGGCTTGGCAAGGAATGTATTGTGGCAAGTCTGGTGATGCAACAATTGTGCTAGAGGCCGTAGCATCCGAGGATTTATGGATTTGGCATTGCTTTTTTGGTATGCCTGGCACACTCAATGATATCAATGTGTTGCAACGCTCTCATTTGTTTGCTAGGCTTGCTAGTGGTGATGCTCCGGCTGCAACTATACTATCAATGAGCATGAATACACAAATGGGTACTATCTTGCAGATGGTATATATCCTACTTGGTGCATATTTGTCAAGAGCATCAAAGAACCCAAAACAAAAAAACAATGTGACTTTGCAAGGGTGCAAGAGGCAGCCCGAAAAGACATTGAAAGAGCATTCTGTGTTTTGCAATCTAGGTTTGCCATTGTCCGTGGTCGTGCTCGTTTTTGGGATAAGAAAACCCTGAAGAACATCATGACTTGCTGTGTTATCTTGCACAATATGATTCTTGACGATGAGAGAGGAATGGACTTAGAATTCTTTTACGACAATGTGGGTAGCCATGTCAAACCAGCTAGAGACCCAAACCGCATTAGAGCTTTTTTTTAGACATACAAGGAGATTAAAAATGCAGACACACACTTTCAACTTCAGTAAAATCTCATTGAGCACCATTGCCAAAGGGCTGGAAATTGACTAATTTTTGTATTCGTTTGTATTTGTATTCATGACAAGTTTTGTATTGCATTATTTTAAGTTTGCTACGGTGATTTGAATAATTATTTTTAATGCGGATGATTATTGTTTTATGTTTGATTTGAATAATTCAGTTTGTTTTCGATTGTTGAATTATGTTGGATTTGATATTTGCGGGCTGATGATATGCGGGGATGCAGCGGCACAAAGAGCAGAACCCGCATAGCCGACCCGTAAAAAACATATTCCGCGAATATTTTTTTTTACGGATCCGTTTGGGGGTCTGCATCTGTGCCAGCCCGCGCCGGCCCGCAAAAGCTGTTTTGCGTGAACTGCAAACGCGTTTTGCGGGCCGACGTTTTGCAGGGTCTACTAAAGTTGCTTTAACCCTCCTCTGTACTCAATTCTCTTTCTTCTATCAATAAAATGACGCACAAACTTTGCGTCTTCGTGAAAAGAAAAACTCTTGAATTTGTCTTTTGTTACTTTTAGCTTTTGACAATATATCACAAATGCCATTCCATGGCAAAAGCAATAATTATTGATTTCACTTTCGTTTAAATTTTTTTATTGATTTCATTTTTGTCACTGCCAACTGTGATATCTACTCTTATAAAAAACAGAGTTGGTGATGATGGTGTGCCTGCCATCCTGCAATATAGGCCGTCCGATCTATATCTGACGGATGGGAAGAAAACTATGAAAATTTTGCAAAAAGATACCCACACTCCTCTCCACATTTGCTAGATAAGCTCTTCCCTCGTTCATCCTTATCTCCCACAGGATAAACTACTCATATAAGCGCATCTTGACGTTCCGTGCAACGCACGGGCATCTTGCTAGTATTGTCAAAAATTAAGAGTGGCAAAAGTGAAATGTCAATTTTTTTTACAATGGTGAAATGTTAAATTCTAAAGTAGCATAAGCAAAAATTAGAGGGGCAAAAACAAAGTTTTCTCTAAAATTAAATTGAAATGACAAACTCTATTGAAAAGTAAAAAAATAATATAAAATGCAAACAGACGGGTGTCACAGTTTCGTTTTACTTTACTGTTTGCTTCGGAATACGCTCGACCCAGGCGTTCCGACGCTGCTAGGTTGCCCATGCGCTGTACTTCCCGTTACAGTTTTAATAACTCGCCACCGAATGGAGGGCTCACATGTGCATCTTCCCGTACCGCACGCGGCAGCAGCAGGCGCCGCCTCGTCGAGCTTGCAACACCTGCCCCTTCTACGTGTTGCATTCTTTACACCACCTCATATGAGTCATGACACACTTCACGAAGCTCTCGCTTACATACAGCAAGCCGTCGCAACGAGCCTCCGCCACAGACAGAACCACCCACGCAGAGCAACACACTACACGCACGTACTACGCCGGAGACAACCGAAAGGAGGACGCAGGCATGGCGAAGAGCGGCACGGAGGAGTGGCGCCGCAACGCCGACACGCACAAGATGAGCCCGGAGGAGGTCCGGGCCGCGGGGGTGGAGGCCTCCATGCGGCCGCCGGGCCGTGGCGGCGGCGCCGGGGAGGTACTGCACCAGCGAGGCGGCCGCCTGCCGTACGGGCCCGGGACGATGGCGCTGGTGGGGTTCGGCATCGTCGGCGCCATCGGCTACCTGGTGCTGTACCAGAAGGCGAGGCCAGGCACGCCGGCCACGGAGGTCGCCAAGGTGGCCGTCGGACACGGCGACCCTGCCGTCGGCCGCGAGGTGCAGAAGCGCCAAGACGAAGCGCAGTCACCGCTGCCGCCACGCGAAGGGAAGTAGACTAGTTAGTGGCACAAGAGCTAGAGGATTTGCGGCGTTTGTGCTTGGAGCTCGACTCGATTTGATCTGCTAGCCGCGCTTCTCAGTTTGGGTACCTTTTGTGACTTTCTATCAGAAATGACACAGCAGAAATAAATAATCCTGGATGTATTAGTTGCTTTTTGTTTTCGAGAAACCGGCCGTGACGAGTAAAGATGTGAAATCAGATGTAGGACACAGTTTTTCTTTCTTACAACCACAACACAACAAATTATAGCAAAGACATCAAAGAAAAAAATAGCAGAGGGCCACGTCGTGCCGAAGATGAGCTGTCATCCGAGCACGGTGTTTTTTTTTTCTGCGATAACATTTGTATTACTCAAATAGTAAGTCTTTACAATCATCACGGGCAAAACCTAAGACTTCATCTGGCCCAGAACCTAACCAGGTCATAGTCCCGCCTTCTACTTGAGCAAACCTAGTTAAACTATCACTAGCTTTATTCTGAGCACGTGACTCATTCTGAGCATGTGACTCGAGCAAACCTAGTTAAACTATCACTAGCTTTATTCTGAGCACGTGAGACATGAGTAATACAAGTTGCGAGACAGGAGTAATACAAACTAATGAGACAAGAGTAATACAAGTTGCGAGACAGGAGTAATACAAGTTGCGAGACAGGAGTAATACAAACTAGTTTGTCTTTTATTCATCAAAGAGGCATAAACCGAGCGATCAACTTCACCAGACAAGAGTAATACAAGTTGCGAGATAGGAGTAATACAAACTAGTTTGTCTTAGACGTAAAAGAAGTCTAATTTCATTCACCAAAGAGGCATAAACCGAGCGATCAACTTCACCAGACGAGATCAAAGACACTGCCAACCTCGAATCTGATTCAATGGCAATTGGAAGGTCCGATCTTTGAATGGCCAGGGATGGACCATCCATAATTCCACATAATTCAGCTTCAACCGCATCCCTACAAGAGTATAATGATCTGCACGCAGAAAAAATGATTGAGCCCCTCTAATCCCGAAGAATCATACCAGCGCCTGCTGCCTCGCTATCCACAAACGACCCATCAGTGCTCAATTTAACCCACCCATGGGCAGGGGGCTCCACTTCGGTTCAACAATTGCCTGATGAGTTGAAGCTCTTTTCACCAACAGATTATCATAAGACAAGTAGCCCTTCCCTTTAATGGGATCCATCTCTGAGTTGAGTTTAATACCAAGAAGTTCAACAAGATATCTTCCCAGGAAACCCACAGAAACATCCATGGGTGGGGCTGGCTTGTGGTGGGCGACCTCATTGCGGACATACTAGCTTCTCCAGAATATAAGAAGCAGTTTGCATCGATCAACATCAGCCATAGTGTCCAGCACATAAAGGAGCCATTCCTTGCCTGTTTGAACAATTGATTCAATAGGTGGAAGCCTCCACTGTTTTCCCATTGCCATGTAGAGGTCTCGTCCACGCTGGCATCTCAAAAAAGGATGATAGTTATCCTCTTCCTTCATACCATAAACAGGGCATGCACTCATCACTTCGAGCCCAATCTTGTGCTTGTTCTTCCACGTGGGCAAGGAGTCAGTCGCCAGCCGCCAAGCGAAGTTTCGAACGGTCGCGATATCTCACAACTCCAAATCAATTCCCGATAGCTTCTCCCACCCGAGCTGGAAGAAGTGGTGGAGGCCGAGTCTGCTGAATGAGCTTCCTGAAACGCGAACTGATACGCTGATTTAACAGAAAAAGCACCATGTTTCCCGGGCCCCCATGCAATCACGTCCTCATCCAATCTAGGTGAAGCTCGGATCTTCATAATCTCATACACATCCGCAGCCAGAAAATGTCTCTGTAGCAAATCAATTTTCCACGAACGATTAGCATTCAGGAGGTCTGAAACAAACCAAATGCGGCATCTCCCCTGCAGTGAGATCGGCCTAAATGAATATGGCCTAGGGATCCAGTTATCACGCCAAATACGGATGCTCCTACCATTACCCACACTCCAAATCAGTCCTCTCTTTAGAAGATCGAGACCGTGGCTGATCGCCTGCCAAGAAGACGATGCATTCCCAGAGAAAACTGTGTCCTCAAGCTTGCCATTGGGGTAATATCGAGCCTTTAACACCCGGGCACAAAGACTTTTAGGTTTTGAGATCAAACGCCAAGCTTGGCGAGCCAGCAAGGCTTGGTTAAATAACCGGAAGTCACGAAACCCAACTCCTCTTCTATCTTTTGGTTGCATGAGATGGTCCCAACCTTTCCAATGAACTTTGCGTTTGCCCTCAGCAGCCCCCCAATAAAAGTTCCTCACCATTTTCGTGAGATCATCGCACACCGAGTAGGGCAGCTTGAATACCCCCATTATATAGGTTGGAAGAGCTTGGGCAACAGATTTAATCAGCACCTCACGTCCCGGTTGTGCTAACATGCCATCACCCCACTGAATGAGCCGCTTTGTTAAGCTGGTTTGGAGGTTCTGAAACCGCCCTTTGGACATGCGTCCCTCTGGAGTCGGGAGACCTAGATATTTCTTTTCAAACATCGTACTCATGACTTTCAAGACGCCACGTACCTGCTCCTGGACAGCAACAAGACATGCAACTCCAAAGAACAATGAACATTTGATGTAGTTTAAATTTTGGCCCGTGGCCGAACTATACATCTCCAAAGCCTTGATCACATTTTCTGCCTGGGCACTCGAAGCCTAAAAAAACAATAAGGTATCATCTGCAAATAAGAGATGGCATATACCCGGAGCTCTTCTGCATACTTTGACCGGTGTGATCTCATTCGTTGCCACCTTATTTTTTAGAATAGTAGACAGCCCATCCACCACAAACAGGAACAAGAATGGTGAAAGAGGGTCGCCTTGCCGTAGCCCACGCGATGGTGCAAATGAATCTAAGAGGGTTCCGTTAAATTTGACAGAGTATCTCACCGACGTGACATACGTCATCACCCAATCAATCCATCGATGAGAGAAACCTAGCTTTTGCATCACCCGCCTCAAAAAGACCCAATCCACTCTATCATATGCCTTGGACAGATCTAGCTTATAAGCACAATAACTCTTTGTAGGATCCTTCTCTTGCTTGATGTAATGGAGACACTCAAATGCAACCAAAGCATTATCAGTGATCATCCTCCTCGGAATGAAAGCACTCTGTTCCGGGGAGATTAAGTTGTCCAAGAGAGGCCACAACCGATTAACTAAACACTTGGATATAACCTTATAAATTACATTGCACAAACTGATGGGCCTGTACTCAGATAGCTTAGCAGGGTTAGGTGTTTTAGGAATAAGAACAATAGAAGTAGAGTTTACCCCCTCTCGCATTATTTCGGTGCGAAAGAAATCCTTCACCGCTGCAAGAACCCCTTCCTTAAGTGTATCCCAATTTCGCTGAAAAAACCGGGCCGGCAGGCCATCAGGACCTGGGGCCTTCATTGGCCCTATCTGAAATAATGCATCTGAAATCTCCTTTTCAGAAAAGGGAGAGTTTAGCATTGTCCTCCTCCGTCACCTTTCCTTCCATAAGTTCCAAAACTGCAGCTGCATCCAGAGAGTGATCTGCTGTGAAAATTTCCTTGAAGTAGTCATTCGCCATCTTGCTCATTACTGAACTATCAGTATGCACCACTCCAATGGTATCTATGAGCTCACAAATCTTATTCTTCATGGCTCTCCAAACGGCCTTGCTCTGAAAATACTTTGTGTTCCTATCTCCTTCTTTCAACCAAGTAATTATCGAACGTTGGAGCCACAACATCTCTTCTTGGTACAATAGTTCGTTCATTTTATCTGTGATGCTTCTGATTTCCGCCCTATTAGCATTCATATGCATCAACTCTTCCAGTTGGCTTCGCGACTTGACCAACTCCCTCCTAATGTTTCCAATTTTTTTGCTCCAAACACTTAGTGACGCCATAGTTTTCGATAGTGCATCACGGAGCTGCGACAGAGTTTGTATTCCTCCCACGACCGCCCAAGCTTCTTTTATAATTTCCGGCAAGGCAGCATCCCGTTCCCAAAAAAACTCGTATCTCCTAGTGCTCCTGCCTACAGGCCCTGGGTCAGCCGACCCCTTCAGCAAAACAGCTACATGATCCGAACAGGGAGAAGGTATATGCGCAACAGAGGAAAAAGAAAACAAGTTTCTCCACGCATTCGTGGCCACCGCCCTGTCCAAACGAACCTTAACATTATTCCTTCCGCTTCACTTGTTATCATATGTGAACGGAACATCACTGAAACCCAAATCAACCAGTCCGCACATCTCCAGGGTGTCCCGAAACGCCAACATCTGAGCTTCTGATCTCGGTGTATTAGACATGTGCTCAAAATCCCACATAGCCTCATTGAAATCACCCACAACTAACCATGGCAGATCGTTGACATTTTTCAAATTCCATAGTGTTGACCACATTAGCGGTGTGTTTTCCACTCTGGGTTCTCCATACACAAACGTCACCCTCCATTGCACTGCATCCTGCTGGACTCGAACTAGGGCATCGATATACCTTTCGTTCTTCTCCAAAACCTGCACATCATAAGCTTCATGCCAGAAAAGAGCCAAGCCACCACTCATTCCATTGCTGTCCACCCCTGCAAACCCCTTCAGTCCCAGTCTGCCCCGAATTCTTCTCAACCTCTCCGCCTTTTGCCTTGTCTCACACAAAAAGACCATGTTGGGGGAATGCGACTGACAAAGAGTCGCTATCTCACGAACTGTCCGGGTATTCCCCCCTCCCCGACAGTTCCAACTTAGGAGATTCATTGGGCTCGGCGGTCCTCCCTCTTGGAGGCCGCCTCATCTGTCATAAGACTGTCATCACTATCATCAACCTCACCTTGCTTACTTCGCTTGACAATTGGTTCCCTACCCGGTGTCGCGTCGGGGCGAACTACAACCTGAGTATCATTTGCCGCACTACTCCCCTCAAGCATGAGAATTGCATTTGAGACCTTCCCAACTAGGTTAGCCACCACCTGACCTTTAACATTGATAGAACCATTAGCACTAACTAGTCTCTTCCGAACCCCTCTTCCATCCTCTTCCACCTGAGCTAAATTGTTCTGGAACAACTCCATGTTATCTACTCCATGATCCTCCTCTCCTCCACGACCCCCTGCGTTCCCAGACCTACCTCCTCTATTCCCCCAACCACCATCACCACTCCTTCCTCCCCCTCAGGGGGCACCAGTAAACGTAGTGCGCCCCCTTCCATCTCCAGCTCTACCTCCACCTCGACCGTCCCTCACACCTCCGCCCACCGGCTCGTTGATCCAGTGTAACCAGTCGCCCCATTCACATGTTGCCGGCTCATGTACACCATCTCCACACTCCTCAACCACATGCCCCATCTTCCCACAAAAGAAGCAAAAGTCAGGTAACTTCTCATAGCTAACATGGTACTTCTTCCTCCCCTTGAGCGTAATTGGCACAAAACGCACCAGCGACATATTGATGTTAACAAAAACTCTCACCCGTAGGTGACTTGACGGGTTGATTTTTCCTTCATTGACCACTACTGTAAATGGTGGGTTTCCAACCTTCTTCGCCACCTTCTCCGCAAGCTCCCTCTTCCTCGTCAAACCATCCAGAAGCCCTTTTATTCTGGCCCACAGAGGATACATATCAAGCGCATATTCACCTACATTTGTGAATCCATCATACTCCACCATTACTACGGAGTCCCTTCTGAACTGCCACGGCCCCCCTTCCATCACCCTCTTCCAGTCACCTAGACAATGAAATTGTGCCGGGAACAGATTCATCCCCTTGATATTGAAGGTTACCCCTTGTGCACAAACCCATGCATTCCTCATGGCGTTTAGTAAGGCAGCATGGCTAAAGGGCCTCATGGTATGAACCCTAAATAACGCCAGCCAACGAACCTCTTTGATTAACTCCTCAACCTCCCCGGATGGGTCCAAGTCCTCCTCCTCCTCACCGTGAAGATTCATGCCCTCGAACGCATCTGCTAGGGTTGGGTCGTGACCAAGGTGATCCCAATCCTCACCCCCATCGTCCTCCTGATCGGCCTCTGCCGCGGAACCCCTCTCTGTCGTACTCCCTCCAACTCCACCATTTGCCATCTGCCCTCCAGCCGACAACTCCCCCTCCTGCAGCTTCTCGCCCAGATCCATCTCCTCCTGAACTTCCTTCGAACCTCCCGACGCCATCTTAGCAGCAGAAGCCGCCATGCAGCAACAACCCCGGTCGACGCAGGCGTAGGGCACCCCACACGCGCGAGGATCCGGTAGACTAATGGTAGATTGAACGTGGACTCTGGCGGCGGTGCCGTCGGAGGAAGGTGGAGACCCTAGCGGAACCCTAGGGGACGAAGTACATTCGTCACATATCCGAGCACGGTGTTGCTCCCGTTTCTATCGCGCCAGGCCCTGGTATCCTTCCCGGGATTGTGTCGTCTGGAGATTGATCTTGCTTGGCTTGCTCTGGCTTCTAAGTCCGACTTGTGACGATGAAATGCTAGGGTTGGACGGCTAGGGTTGGACGCCGCCGGAGCGACTACTTTGTTGGCGCCGCCGCCTGGACGGGTTTCCAACCTAGCCGTCACTGTTTCCATGTGTGCCTCTCGCACACACTATGGACTGTTGGCAGCCCTGTCCGCCCCTCGACCGCCGACCTCCTGTGCTCATGGTGGTCATGTCCGCCCCTCGACTGCTGACCACCTGTGCTCGTGGTGGTCCTCCTGTGCTCGTGGGGGTCATGTCCGCCCCTCGACTGCCGACCTCCTGTGCTCGTGGTGGTCACGTTGAAGTTCAGATTGGGAAAGAGATGGAAGGAATGCTTGCCTTAGAAAGGAGCCCTCTGCCCGCATGATTCCTTATACGGAGCCCTCTAACATGGAGCCATGTGCCCGCACGATTTCTAACACCTTCTGCCCACCCGATTCCCAACACCTCTACCAATTGGGCTATATTTTTATTCGTCACATATCATGAGTTTTGCTTGGAGCTTATTGTCCGCACGATTTCTAACACCTTCTGCCCACCCGATTCCCAACACCTCTACCAATTGAGGCTACATTTTTATTCGTCACATATCATGAGTTTTGGTTGGAGCTTATTGTATTATATGAGTCTTTGTTTGTTTTTCTTTTTAGTTTGCCACAATAATCGTTGCTGTGTATACCTATTTGAGAGAGCCACACACGTATCATAATTTGTTAGAATACTCTATGTGCCTCACTTAAATCTTTTGAGCTGGGCAGTTGCTCTAGTGCTTCACTTATATCTTTTTGAGCACGACCGTGGTTATATTTTGAAAAAATAAACTCTCATTATTCACTTATATTATTTTGAGATTTAGTAAAATTTGAAAAAATGTTCTCTCATGCTTCACTTATATTATTTTGAGAGATGAAAATCTTAAAGAAATATATAAACTCTCATGCTTCACTTATATCTTTTTAAGACTCAAAAATAATAATAGTAATTTGCACGAGATATGAATGTAGTGTTGGGGGAACGTAGCAGAAATCAAAAAATTTCTACGCTTCACCAAGATCAATCTATGGAGTCATCTAGCAACGAGGGAGAGGGGAGTGCATCTACATACCCTTGTAGATCGCGAGCGGAAGCGTTCAAGAGAACGTGGATGATGGAGTCGTACTCGTCGTGATCCAAATCATCGATGATCCTAGCGCCGAACGGACGGCACCTCCGCGTTCAACACACGTACGGAGCAGCGACGTCTCCTCCTTCTTGATCCAGCAAGGGGGGAGGAAAGGTTGATGGAGATCCAACAGCACAACGGCGTGGTGATGGAGATCCAGCGCTGCGGGAGGAGGAACGGGTGTCACGGGAGGGAGAGGGAGGCGCCAGGGGCAAAGGTGCGGCTGCCCTCCCTCCCCCCACTTTATATAGGGGGCCTAGGGGGTGCGCCGGCCCTAGAGATGGGATATCTAGGGGGGGCCTAGGGGGGGGGGGGCTTGCCCCCCAAGTCACTTGGGGCGCCCCCACCCCTAGGGTTCCCAACCCTAGGCGCAGGTGGAAGGCCCAAGGGGGGCGCACCAGCCCACTATGGGCTGGCTCCCTTCCCCTTTCAGCCCATGGGGCCCTCCGGGATAGGTGGCCCCACCCGGTGGACCCCCGGGACCCTTCCGGTGGTCCTGGTACAATACCGGTGACCCCCGGAATTCTCCCGATGGCCAAAATTGGACTTCCTATATATATAATTCTTTACCTCCGGACCATTCCAGAACTCCTCATGACGTCCGGGATCTCATCCGAGACTCCGAACAACATTCGGGTTACCGCATGCATATATCTCTACAACCCTAGCATCACCGAACCTTAGGTGTGTAGACCCTACGGGTTCGGGAGACATGTAGACATGACCGAGACGACTCTCCGATCAATAACCAACAACGGGATCTGGATACCCATGTTGGTTCCTACATGCTCCTCGATGATCTCATCGGATGAACCACGATGTCAAGGATTCAATCAATCCCATATACAATTCCCTTTGTCTATCGGTATAGTACTTGCCCGAGATTCGATCGACGGTATATCGATACCTTGTTCAATCTCGTCATGGCAAGTCTCTTTACTCGTTCCGTAATACATCATCCCGTGACCAACACATTAGTCACATTGAGCTCATTATGATGATGTCTTACCGAGTGGGCCCAGAGATACCTCTCCGTCATACGGAGTGACAAATCCCAGTCTCGGTTCGTGTCAACCCAATAGATACTTTCGGAGATACCCGTTGTGTACCTTTATAGCCACCCAGTTGTGATGTTTGGCACACCCAAAGTATCCCTACGGTATCTGGGAGTTGCACAACCTCATGGTCTAAGGAAAATATACTTGACATTGGAAAAGCTTTAGCATTACGAACTACACGATCTTGTGCAAGGCTTAGGATTGGGTCTTGTCCATCACATCATTCTCCTAATGACGTGATCCCGTTATCAATGACATCCAATGTCCATGGTCAGGAAACCGTGACCATCTGTTGATCAACGAGCTAGTAACTAGAGGCTTACCAGGGACACGTTGTGGTCTATGTATTCACACATGTATCACTGTTTCCGGATAATACAATTCAAGCATGAATAACATACAATTATCATGAACAAGGAAATATAATAATAACCATTTTATTACGCCTCTAGGGCTTATTTCCAGCATGTAGTACCAACATGATAAATATCCAAGAAGAATATAATAAAAACTTTCATGAAGATCATTGGAAATTATGAACTTGATTCCTTGCAATAGTTTTGCGATATGGAGATAGTGATATGTGAGTCATGTTGATTAGTAATTATGCTTTAGTAAGAATATTGGTGTTAATGTTTGTGATTCTCTATGCATACATGTAAAGTCTATAGTTATGCAATGAAATTATATCCTATCTGTGGTGCATTATTCGGTGTTGATTATGTTCAATGTTTGTTTATGACTATCTTTGTTTCTTGGCTGATCGCTTCTCAATCTATTTGCTAGCGGGAACACTGCTTGTGCATCCATCTTCTTAAACCCAAAGTTGTGCCAAATGAGTCCACCATACCTACCTATATGCGGTATTTCCATGCCGTTCCAAGTAAATTTGTATGTGCAACTCTAATTTTAAGAATAAATTTCCCTTCTGTGTGCCCATACCACTCATGAAGCGGCAGGGGGTGGTCAATATTTTCCATGTTAGATATTTTATTTTCATGATGAGTGTTTATTCACTTGTCATTGCATGAGAGTGTGGCAGGTAATAGGGATGCCCAGCCCCGAAATGAAAAAAAATACTATAATAAATTCCTTAGAATGTGTTTGTATGGAAGGCACCCATGGATAAAGAATGATGGAAAGGAAATAAAATTTTACTTTCTGTTTGGGAACCGGCTATAATTTTTCTAGAATTGAATATATTGGGAATTCTTAGTCGTTCTCGTTGACAGGAAAAGCATGCCTGTCAAAATAATTTTATCTCTCAATTTAAGCTATAAGCTCCGGCACTTCTACAAATTGATGCTCACCTCTGCGAAGGGCCTATCTATTTACTTTTATGTATTTTTTATTTTTTGAGTCTCCATTTTCTCCTATAAAGCACCAACTAAGAAACACTATTGTCATTCTTGAGCATTGGATGTGTTTCATGAATGGATCAATGATTGAGCATAATGAGCTAGGGATAGCTTTCTTTAGCATCGATATTTTGAAAGACTTTGTTGCTTGTTGATATGCTTAAGTATTGATGTCTTCATGTCAAATTATAGACTATTGCTTTGAATCATTCAAAGTGCAAATATCCATGACATAAAATAAAAGTATAAGATGAACATGCACTACTAGGGATAAACCTAGTAGTAGCGCCGGTTTTATAGCTATCAGTAGCGCTTGTACAAGCGCTACCAATAAGGCGCTACAACTAACCAGTATCAGTAGCGCTAGTTTTCCAGCGCTACTGCTATACCTAGTTAGCAGTAGCGCTCGGTATGGAAAAGCGCTACTGATAATGGTAAGTAGCAGTAGCGTTTGTTTTGAAAAATACTACTAAATTTTCCTATATTTTTGAAAATGCAGCTTATTGTCACTGTATTTGTATAAGTTCTATATACAATACTTCCATCACATAATTTTATGATCATGATTAGTTATTATATATAACAGTGGGTGAAATGAACGTGGATTAGATTTAAATGGAGGCAACATGTGATGCATGTCGAAATTACTACTAACCCAAACTTGATCTAGTTTGGATTAGTAGTACTTTTGATGTGCACCGCATGAATCTAATCCATGTTCATTTCACCCACTGATATATATAATAACTCATCGAAAGTACATTTCTACACCCAGGAGCAAATGCTCATGGTATGAACAGTAAAATTTTAAAAATAGAAAAAATATTCAAAAATTTCGTATTTTTTGTGTGACTTACTTTCGCAAATGTTTGTTGCACATGCAAAATTTCATTGAGAAATCACATTTGTGGAAGGCGTGCCAAAAAAAAAACAAAAACAAAATCAGGGCTCCAAAATTCTTTTGTAAGTAATATTTTCAGAGCATCGATTTTGTTTTTTTACCACACCTTCCACCAATGTGATTTTGCGATAAAATTTTGCATGCACAACAAACATTTGTGAAAGTATGCCACAATTTTTTTTGAATTTATTTGATGTTACTATTCACCCCAGGAGCATTTTCTCCTAGGTGTAGAAACTCCACGTCCATAACTCATCATGCTCATATAACAACTTAGCATCATGCATCATCATAATAATAAATAACTCATCATTGGTATCATAATAACAAGTCCTACTCATTATCATCATACATTTATACTCATTATCATAATAACAAGCCATACTCATCATCATCATAGTCATCTAACCAACCCTACTTAATTGTTCTTAGCACATGATCATGAGTATTAGCTAGGACCTAACTACCCACTCTAAGGTAAAATAACATAAAACAAGATAGGTCCCGACTTTTCATTATGGAGAATGGAGATTATCATGTCTCCAATTCTTGCACTTCGCACAATGTTGCTTCCAAGTAGCTCCCTACGATTGTCCATACATTTTTTCCAATCTTTGATTGTCATGTCTTCATCGGTTTTAGAAATCCAGTATGAACAACAATGAAGCCTATGATGACCTGGCCGTTGATGTCTACTACACAACCTTCTTCTTGTAGACTCGTGTTGGGCCTCCAAGCGAAGAGTTTTGTAGGAATGTAGCAATTTTCCCTCAAGTGGATGTATAATGCCCAGGATGGGACTATACCTCCTACGTGTCAAGGCACGACTTAAAGGTATAAGCCCATCCTAGAATGATCTCAAATTTGGTATCTTTGCACGACTCATGTAAAAGAGGGATTAAATTGCAAAATGAAATAGTTGGCTTACACTCGCCACTTCACACAATAAATTACATAATCAAAGCATCATTCAAAACATCACAACCCGACTACGGGTGAAGATCCAAAAGAAAGATACCAAAACAACATAAAGCCACAGGTCAGGATCGAATCCTAGTAGAAGAACCATTACTGATTGTCGAAGCGTCACAAACAAACAGTCGTACTCTTCATCGAGCTCCCAGTGAAGAACTGATCCAACTCCTGCATCAAACTTGGCTGAACCTGCATCTAGTGTGGTGAAGTAACTGTGAGCCACAGAGGACTCAGCAATCCCGTTCCCGGGTAACACGACTATTTAAGACTTGGGTGTGGAACAAGGCTGAAGAAAGAATAAGAGGTGAAGGAACAACAAGAGTCTGCAGCAGCACTAGCACTAACTTACGTAAAAGAGAGCGAGAAGAGAAGTGCCTCGGTCGAGAGATGATCACGAAGTGATCCTGGCTACAACACGTCAAACATAACCCCACCGTGTTCATCTCCCGAAAGCCCTTTCGGAAAATGACAGTCACGGTACGCACGCTGGTAGTGTATTGGAACATGGTGTCAAGTTTTCTACAACCGGATATTAACAAGCTCCCATCTGCCACATAACCGCGGGCACGGCTTTCGAAAGTTCAAACCCTGCAGGGGTGTTCCAACTTGACCCATTACAAGCCCACGATCCGCGGAGTCGCAACTCCAAAGTGGGAAGACCCGAGTATTCTTGGAATCCCGTGCTTAAGATACTCCGAACTAAGGTAAGGCTAATCCAGCAAATCCTCCCGGCGTGTCGACACCCTGATAGTAGCCGCGCGTATCTAAGTCTCAGGACACGACCGGATGGGTGATGCTACGGGTTTTTACCAAACCTCGAGTTTCCTCGTGGTGGCCCCGCAGGACCCCCGTTTCGGACCAACACTCATGTGGAGCACTGGCCCGGGGTTGTTGAATTAAAATAAAAGAGGGTTTGCAAGACCCTATGCAAGTTTTATTAGTTATTAGGCGAATAGTACCAATGTTGGGATTTGCTGGAAAAGACTTAGCACTTAGCGGTTTATCGAGGGGGTCCCATACACCCCAACCGTGTTAGGAACGCATCATCAAGGAACATAACACCGGTTTATACAGTTCCTAACGGCATGAGTGGAACAAATCACCAAGCAAAAGGCTTAGCCTTCCACCCTTGCCAATATATAGATGATTTCATTTTAAGCATTTATATAGTGTGATATAACCCAGCAAACTTTAACATGAAGCAAGCATCTTCAATCTTCACCTGCAACTAACAATGCTATAGGAAGGGCTGAGCGAAGCCTACGTATAGCCAATCAATGGTTTGCATGGGTAGGGTGGTTAGACAGGATCATGGTTACAATAGGAGGCTGACAGGAAAACATGGGCATCGAGGCAAAACTATAGATCGAGACTTCTAGCAATAGGCAAAAATAGTAATGGTATCCGGGTTCGGTCATCTTGCCTGGAATTCCACAAGGGAGAAGAACGGATCCACGAAGTAGACGGAGCAACAGTCGAGCGAATCCTCACAACTCCGGAACGAAACCGAAGCTAACAAGAGAAGCAACCGGAAAGAAGCAAACAACACGGTAAACACACAAGCATAAACATGGCATACGATGCACATTCAAGTATGATGCATGTCCGGTTTAATTATGCATGGCACGGCAAGGTGCACAAACAACACTACAAGTTAAGTGGAGCTCAATATGCAACGAGTTGCATATTGACGAAACACCACATTTAATTATTTAATTGACTCTCGTTATCTACAAGACAAGATTAAATGTTTTTAACATGGTAAGAGGTGAAGCATAATAAGACTACACTATTTAGAAATTTAAATGAGGCCGGAAATAACAACAACATATCCGGAATTCCCCATGAGCATGTTTAGTAATTATAAGCAAACAACAATTTAACATTTTAGTGTTGTTAACATGATGCGGATGACATGATCAAGTTTATGCAATTTTATTAAAAGAGTTAACATAAGGGAAAAGAAGTATTGTCACCGTGGTGGAAGGAAAGGGTGCCACGGCAACGATCCGAAAATGATGCAACGCAACATATCGGTTCCGATAACTCGTTGAGAGACCGGTGCAAAAGGAAAAGGTGGCGTGAGCGAGTCAAGCAAGACGAAAGGTGGGGTGATCCCGTCACCGGGTTCCCGCGAGTCGGCGACGAGGCAACCGAGGAGCACGACAAAAGATGAAACGGCACGGTGCACACAAGGAAACATCTCATACAACACAACATTCATCCACGGGTCATCGTCTCGGGGTTATACCTTCGAAGCATGCGTTCTCGGAGGGGTTCGAGTCATCGAGGGACGTAGTGGAAGAAGTCGAAGTAGACGTTCTCGTTCATCGGTAGGGGTACTCGTTCCGTAGTGGGAAGTAGTTGTACTCGTTTCATCACCGAAGGTGGTCATACATGTTCGTTCCGTAGAGGTGCTTGGCGCATCGGTAGGGGTACACGGCGACGGTAGACTGTCACATCCCTAGCTAGCACTTGCATTAGGACCTGACTAGAGTGTGCATCATGTTTACTTTCAAAGAAACTTGAAATGGGATTAACAGAAACCCCAACACCCCTCCCCTAACAACTAGGGTTTGCTAAAATATTTTCCAATGTACCCAAAATGCCCTTCAAAATGTTCATCATTTCTGCCTTGGTCTTAAACCTCTGCCAAAAATGGTGCACAATTTTCTAGGACAATCTAGGGCTTTGGATTAAATCATATGGTATTTGAATTTGGGCATTTAAATGCTATAAAATATTTTAAATGCTCAAATAATCATAAACTATAATGTTTCCTACTGTTCATATTATATACAGCAGGTATGACAAGTGTTATGATTTATAAAAATGTTTAGGCATTTTTATTAAATGAACAAAGTTGCAAAATAAATGAAACAGAAAAGAAAATGGGAACAGAAAATAGGAAGAACACTTACCTGGCGCCCACCCGGCCCACCTGCCGGCCCAGCCCAGCTGCCGCTCCAGCGAGCTGCTTGGCTCGGCCAGGCAGGCAGGCAGGTGCTCGACGGCGATCGCCCGGCGCGCCACGCAGCTGCCCGCCGCCTTGCTTCACCCCCTCGCCGTCCTGGAGGGATGGATCGAACGTCCACGACCTCCTCGACCCCCCAGACACCTCTGCCTCCCCCTAGTTCCTCTCCTCCGCTCTCCCCGAGCCATGGCCGATGCCGCCGTGATCGCACCGTCGTAGAAGCCGCGTCCATCGTCGTCCCCGAGCTCCGCCGTGTTGTCCCTCGTCTCCGCCGTCCTCGACTGCTTCGAACAGGCCGAGCCCCGAGCGCTCGCCCGCCCTGGAGACGCCCCGACCTCTTCTTCCCCAACTCCGGCCGCGGAGATCCCCCTCGCCGTGCTGCTCAGCTCCGACCACCCCCGAGCTCGCTTCGGTGCTTGCTGCAACCGCTGTGAGCCTAGCTACCTCCCCCCCTCTCCGTTGGCTCCCTTTTGCCCTGTAACACACTGCACGTAGCTCGCCCGCACGCACCGCCGCCGTGCTCATCGCCGGTGATGCTCCGGTGACCATTTGGTCACCGGCACCCGTCCAACGCACTCACCACTGCACGTAGATGCGAACGGTGCTACACACGCATCGCCTAGGCCCATGCAGCCGCATCTCCACTCACGCCCGACGCCGGTCGCCGCCGTCGAGCTCGTTGCCGTCGTCTCCGGCCACCCTAGGTCCGGCGACCACCTCCATCCGATGCGGAAGAGCAAGAGCTCTCCAACGCACCCAGCCGCAGCTCGAGCCGTGCACCGTAGACGCTTTCCGAAGCACGCCGCCGCGTTTGGCCTCGCCGGCGGCTAAACGCCGGCGAGTTGGACCTGTTTTGACCACGGGTTTGACCCCCTGGGTCAATGACATGTGGGCCCTGCCCGCAAGTCAAACTTAGTTTAGGTGTTAATTTAATATTAATTAGTTAATTAGTTTAGTCACTGACACGTGGGCCCTGGCCCCACTGACAGCTAATTAGTTTTAGTTAAACTCTAATTAACTCAGTTAATTAGCTGTGACACTGACATGAAGGACCCACTGGTCAGGTTTGACCTGGACTGGCCCTGTTGACTGGCTGACGTCAGCATGATGTCATGCTGACGCAGTAAAGGTTTTTCTGGGATTTTTAGATTTAATAATAATTCAGGAAATTCCAGAAAATACCCAAAACTTCTAAAAATCATATAAAATCAACCATAGCTCAGATGGAAAAGATTTATATATGAAAAATGATCAGAAAAATCCAATCTTTCTAATGGCACTGGTTTCATGCATGTTTGAACAAGTTAACTTGCTGTATATATCAAAAACATGATAATGCACTTATTTAAATAATAGTTTGAACTTCAATTTGAATCCTTGATTCAAATAGGTTCAAACCCTTCTGGTTTTAGTTGCATTAGCCAACACACATGCATCTTGCCATGTCATAAGCATGCATCATATTGTTGCATTTGTTTGTTAATGATTGTATCGTCGGTATTTCCTGTGTTAGGTCCTGCTCCCGAGGATACTGCTGCGTATCCAGTTGAAGAGCAGTACCCGACAACTACCTTGTTAGGCAAGCAATCATTGATCATTCCGATACAAACCCAATCTTCTCGCTCCTGCTCTCTTTTACTGCATTAAGGCAACAGCGCGTGAATTGCTACTTGCTGCGGTAGTTGAACCCTATTCCCTTGCATGACCTGTCATTGCCACAGTGAATAGTTGAAACCCACTAGCATGTGTAGGAGTTGATTGAGCCATGTGATGTGTGATCCACCATGCTATTTACTTATGTTGCCTGCTATGCTTAGAGTTGTGTCTGGTCTGATTCATCTGGGTGATGGATCAGAGTGAAATGATCTTACCGATAAAGAGAGGGAAGTGTGGAATACGCTTGGTAAAGGTATCGATGAAAGGCCATGTAGGAGTACATGGTGGGTTGTTTCATTGGAATCGACCATAGGACCCGAGATCTGTGTGTGTGATTCAAGTTACAGTTACTACCACACATTGGGCCCTGAAATATGACCCCGCTCGACTTATTGACTGCCCTTGTACTCTGTCCAGGAGTTGCAACTAGTTTATGGTGTTTATAGTTTACTGGAGGTCGTGCGCAGCGCTGACCCTCGGGGTGGGTTGTGATGCGACAGGTACGTGGCACGGTGTACCGGTTGCCCGTTTGGTGACTCGGGAACCCTGTACACATCGTTTGGGGCCGTGAGCGACACCCCGGCCGGATCTCCCCACGGATGGAACCCAAATAGGCGATAAACCTGGACGAGAGACTTGAGTGGTTGGTTAGGTCGTGGTCTACACCCACGTCGGCTTTCGCTTGAAGTCTGCCGAGCACATGTCGTGTGCAGACGCTAAGTGGTGAAAACATGTGTGAAGAAGTACACCCCTGCAGGGTTATCAAACTATTCGAATAGCCGTTGTTCGCGGTACGAACTACTTGGTTACTCTTACAGTTCATTGACAAGTTGATGGATACTACTAAAAGCCTCAAGATAAGCGTGAGTGCCGTGGATGGCCCTTCCGAAGGATGACGGAAGAGGATCCTCGGTAGTTTATTGATGTGGAGAGTAGTGGACTCGTGTTCGTTAATAACATCTTGCAATCCGTTGAGAGTTGTAGTATAGGTTAGCCAAGGTCAAAGCTGGCATTCTGCTAAACTCCACTACCCCCTTTGATAATGTTGCATGTATGATAGGTTCTGTGGTAAGACTTGCTGAGTACCTTTGTACTCATGTTTGCTTAATAACTGTTACAGAGGAGAACCCTGCCCCTGCTGATGGGTTCTACATAGACGTTGACGTCGACGAGTAGCTTGACACCCAGACGGTGATCTGGAGCTTGTGAAGGGCCTTGTAGATAGTCAGGCTACACCAAGCTTGTTTTATTTTCTAAGTTGTCTGTACTCAGACATGTAGCTTCCGCTTGTGCTTGTATGACTGTATGACTTGAGTGTTGGGTCATGTGACCCCTACCTGTATGACTATGTTATGTATGGCTCTTGGAGACTTTTAAATAAAGTACTTTGAGTCATAGAGTTCTGTTGTGATGCAATGTTGTATTTGCACATATTGAGCATATTGCGTGTATGATTGAAATGCTTGGTATGTGTGGGATCCGACACCTAGTTGTTTTCCTTCGGTAGCCTATCTTACAGGGAAATGCCTCCTAGTGATTCCAATGAGCCTTGGTAGCTTGCTACTGCTCGGAACACGTAGGCTGGCCGGCATGTGTCCTTCTTCGTTCCTGTGTCTGTCCCTTAGGGGAAATGTCACGCGTTGTTCCTTTAAGTCCATGTAGCTTTCTACGACTTGGGTTCATACGTTGATGACCGACACGTTCGTTGCTGGGTCATGGATGCCTGTCTCTGTAATTTAGTGCCACTTTTGGTTTATAACTAGCCATGTCGGCCCGGGTTCTCTGTCATATGGATGCTAGCGACACTGTCATATACGTGTGCCAAAATGCGCAAACGGTCCCGGGCCAGGTAAGGTGGCACCCGTGGGGTTACCGTGTGTGAGGCCGCAAAGTGATATGACGTGTTACAGCTAGATCGGTGTGGCTTAGGATCGGGGTCCTGACATAGACGAACTCGTTCGTAGATGTACTTGGCGCATCCATCTTTTCCGGGCGACGGTAGTGGAACACGTTCCGTAGGGGTACTTGCCGAGTCGGTCGTCGTGGTACTTGGGGGTTCTCGTTCTCGCGACGGTAGTGGTATTTGGCGCATCACACATGTAGTCGTACACGTTTTGTAGCCGCTCGGGTCGTCGTGGTACTTGGTCGTGGTTCGTAGGCGTTCGGGGCCGTAGATGTACTTGACGTTCGGAGACCGTTTCTTGCCTGCGGTGCACTTGGCGAAAAACAACAGGAACAAACAACAAAAACAAGAACATGGCGGTCACGGCCACGTTCACAGCAGCATCCCGGAGCAGCGAAGGAGGAGAAGCCGGACGTCGAGCTGGAGATGGGGATGGACTCGGGGCGGTCCATAGCTGCATCCTGCTGGATCCAGGCCGAAGATGGTCGGGGCGACAGCGGCGTAGGCTGGCCGCGGGACTGGAGATCGAAGGGGCTCGGGGCGCTGCCGCTGCTCCTGGCCGGCCCTTGCTGGAGGACGGGCGCGGCGCTGGACGGGGCTCCTGGCCGAGGCGAGGACGGAGGGCGCTCGGCTAGCGCGACCTGGCTGGCGAGGCGCAGAGGCCGCAGGGGTGAGGACGGGGCGACGGAGGTTGCGCCGGTGGGAGGAGCTGCGGCCTTGACCGCGGCTGGAGACGGAGGGAGGAGGGAGCCTGGCGCGCGACGGGGCGCGCGGAGGGAGCCGTGCTGGGGCGGCCGACGC
Organism: Secale cereale; assembly: GCA_902687465.1. NCBI lineage: Eukaryota > Viridiplantae > Streptophyta > Magnoliopsida > Poales > Poaceae > Secale > Secale cereale. The sequence goes on from LR738713.1 coordinate 402,286,200, forward strand.
CCGGCGCTGGAGGGCGAGGAGGGGTGCGGCCTCGGCCTGAGGACGGAGGGAGGAGGCGCGGCTTCCTGGCCGACGGGACTGAGAGTGCGGGGCTCGGGCGATGCAGACGAGAAGTTGGCGGCGGAGGGAGTTAGCGAGGGGATGCGGTCGGGGCTCGGTGTAGGCTGCGGGCTAGGGTTAGCGGTGAGGAGAAAATGGGCCAGGGAGGAGATGAAGGCCCACTACGGCGGTGAGAGATGGGCAGATGCGGCTGAGGCCCAGATGGGCTGATTGGAGGATAGGAGGCGGTTGGGCTCTTCCTTTTTATTTCCCTTTTAGCATAAAACAAAAGAGAGAAGAAAAGAATGAGGAGGGGGTTTAGGGCAAAAACACAAGAGGTTATTTTTCCCGGGCATCATAAAATGAGCACGGTCCGAGAAAAATAGAAAAGGCAAGAACGAGAGAAATAATTCAAACATATTTGAATTTAATCAAATGGGTTTGAACTAAGACTTGATTATAGAAGTGTACAAAAATGTTCGAAATTCCGGAGGAACCTCGAAACAACGGAAAAGAATTATTGGCAAGGTTTTGAAGACAAGCTTGATATGGAAAGGCATGGGGATTTGCAAGTGTGTTACGATTAATTCCAAACAATGGAATATTTATTAATATAGCTCCATAAATATTTGGAGGATATGTTTTAAAGAGAAGACATTCTTCCCTCGATTTAAATGGACCGAAGGTCCACACAATTTATTTGGTTGAGATGCAAAAATTAATGACATGATGGCATGATGACATGATGCAATGCAAAAATAAATAACACAAGCACAAATAAAAACACACGGGAGACCCGGAACATCTGGAATCTTCTAGAATCTTCTGGGACGTCGGTCTTCGGGCGTCACAACTCTCCCACACTAACAGAGGATCTCGACCCGAGATCCTAGAGATAGCACCGGATAAAAACGGAAGAAGAAGAGGTAAAACAAAGTTGCTTCTTTGACAGATGAGTGAAACCAAAGAACCTTGAGAGGTTGAACAATCTTGAAAGAAAGAATACAACGGAGATGAACGAAGTTGAGAGCACTCCGTTAGAAACGGGGAACAAGGAACATACGGGAACCTTGTAGGTTGAAAGACATGAAACAAGAGCTTACGAACCAAAAGAATATGAAACTGCAATGGTATGGCCAAGGAATAAGAATGACATAATTTGGACAGCACTCCGTCTGAAAATGGAAGGAGTAACATGAGTTTGAGGAGATGGAGTGATACTTGATGAAATCAACAGCATATTGACTCCGAAACAATCGAAAGAATGGCACAAGGGTTAAGGAAGATTCAGAAAGCACTCCGGTTAAAAGAGAGGCAAACTTGGTAAGATGAGAGAACTTGAATGAAGAATACAACACTCCGGTTAAAAGATAAGCAAGGGAAAGAACATGATCTCGATAAAACGACATGATGGTTAAAGAGAGCAATATCACAAGGCCTCCGGAATGAAAGATATATGCTAGATCGTTGGGAAGAAAGAACGGAGAAGAAAATGACAACTTCTCTCAAAATTGAATTTGAAAGAGCATCCTTACGAAAAAGGGTTGAACGGAGTTGTTGGAAAAAATCAACAACGAAAAGAATGAGCTCGTTGTGGGCTTATAGAAAACATCTCGAAATTAAGAGGTGGCAACCAGCCACTAACGGAAAACAATTAATTGGATTGAGATCAACAAGGAGACGAAAAACTTATTTCACCGGAATGATAAATGAAGAACTTGGGTGATTTATAAGCACCATAATAACAACAATCCTTAGGGAAAGCTTTAGGTGAAATACAACCCAAGATAGCTCCAACGAATAAATTGAAGGGTTGAAAACATCTCCCGAACAAGGAAAATGATGGGTTTAAATATTTCATTCTTGATAACTCGTGAATCATGAAACATGAAGGAATTGTCAAGAATGACATAACACCACCTGATAAGATAAGGTAGAAAGGATTGCAATTGGAAGCATGATGAAGAATGCTTGAGCTCCAACAAGAATCTTGATGAAGACTTCGAGGATGAATTAAGTCTTGATGAACCACCATGAAGAACTCCGGTAATGAAAGCATGAGAAGTGAAAGATGATAAGAAAAAGATTCAAGGCCTGCAATGAATTAGATGGAGGTTTGAAATGATAATTGAAATAACTTGGAGCTCCGGAAAACAAGATGAACAACTTGAAATCGAGAATATGATAAGATGAACAAGCTCCAGACAAAAGAATAAAATCACCTTGAAGGAATAAGAATAAGAATTATGTCATGCATCTCCTTCACCAATTTAAATTGATGACAACCAAAGGATTTGGCATACTACTTATTCTCGTTGCAAGGAATTAAAGAGAAATCTAGCACAAGCTTGGGTAAATCTTCAACAAAGCACCGGTAGGATTATGAAAAGAACGAGTGAATTAAAACGATAACAACGGAAGAGAAAACTTGAATGAAGCACCGTAAGAATTTGGAGACGAACGAAGAGGCATCAATGAAGAATATTTGGAGGACGAAGTTGAAAACTGAGAACGAATAATCTTCTGAAATGATGGCCTTCGGAGGATCACAATGGAAAGAATTCATGAAATGCTTCGGATGGCATAAAAGAATTCCTCACAATCTGAACAATAATGAGGATTGCATGAAGCTAGAACCACGAATCTTCAAGAAGACGGGCCAAGATTTAAGAGAAATACTTCTCCGATCTTCACAATCTGAGAAGACGATGAGAATGCCATAAGAATTGTTGAGCACTCTGGAATGAAGAATTAAAAAGGTTGAACCAATGATGAACAAGAATTTGAACGCGATCTTGGAGAAGGCATGTGACTGATGGAAATCATTCTTATGTCATATTTTAAAAAGAATTTGAGAATAACTCCGAAATAATTAGAAGAGTCAGGTAAGATCCTAGGAAAAGACCTGTGGGTTAGGGCCCACTCAAAGAAATCACCGTTGGAAAAGATTGCTTAAGAGATATTGAACCGGTTGAATTAAATGGCTTGAATAAGTTAGCAATCCTCAAAATAGCTTGACAGGATTAAAAATGGAATTATGAATCTTCAGCACTCCGGATATGAATAGCAAGAGGAGAATGATTAATTGGTGCACCGAAATAAGAAAGCATTGTGAAATGAGGAAAAGGATAAGATCAACACCGAACTCTTGAATTACATCGACCGGCAGAATTTGAGAACAAAAGAATGATGAATTTGAAGCTCTTGAGCATCTTCACGATAAAGCACCGGATAAGAACATTGAAGGAAATGAATGAAGAAACATCACACGAATAAAATGGATACTTCATCTGAGAATTTCTAACTCCGAGAAGAAGAAGGGTGGGAGGGCGGGAAAACAAAGACAACTTGGGATGAATGAAACAGACAACCGTCAGATTTCTCAACGGCGTCCGTATGGAGTAACTTGAAGAGAAGGCACACCGGTTGGAAAAGAATTTAACATGAAAATCTCGATGGTCAAGAAGGACTAGCACTCCCATAGAAATATGAGAATACCGATTAGGAAAGGTATGGAATCAACATTTGACATCGAAGCAACTCGAATACCAGAATCAAAACAAGAACAAAGGATAAATATGTTTATGAAGAAGATTATGTTGCAACATCTATCCGAACATAGAATTGAACGAATGAATTCCGCAGGTACATCAGCTTGACGAGAAGCCACTGGGAGAAGAAAAGATAAATAAAAGCAACAAGGAACAGATAGAACAAATACAAGATAGAAGTTTCGTTCGACATCTTCGTGCTGAAAGCTCATGGAACGTGTTACAAAAGGGTTTTGCAATCCCCGGGTCAGCATAGCCAAGGACCCTTTAAGATGCAACTCCCGATCAGAACAAGTCCATAAAACCACTTCACTCAATGTAGAACCCCGAACTTCATATCATGCACTTGTTGGAAGAATGCCTAGAACTACTGGATGAACCCACCTATTAATTTCCGAAAGTTTCCAGTTATGCAATCAGGTGTTGGGGATACAGGGGAAGCACCGCGCAATCAACTCTAAACCTACATCCAGCTGTATCCATCCTTCAACACATAACCAGTCTTTCTCGGAAACCGTTTACCTCGGACCTTCGAAACGCATCCACTATACAAGCTATGGCAATACTCCCGAACTACCTCCCCAGTACTGGGTGATGTCGGGGTTATCTTGCCACTAACCGCATAAGAGAGTTTTCGATGTCGGCCGTCTTAAGTATTTAGTACTGCCGCGATATGCTTGTGTCGACAATACCCCGAAGCTCAACTCCCCGGGACACTGCCACAACCCCTAATGTCAGGAGGCATCGAGAACAATATTCTCGTCACAAGAACATCGAAACAATCCCAGAATACTTGCGAGATCCTAAAAAAAATTTGGTGCAATTTTTGAAAGTAGAAGAGTCAAGAGTAGACGTCAGGAGTCCTCACCAGAGAGAAATGGGATGAGAAGCAAAGAAATCCTACTCTCCGATATAATATAGGACTCAAAATATTTTCATGTGTGTGCCTAGACTCAACCGTCAACGATTCGATCAATCAGTGGGGGCTTCTAGGTCGGAGAAGGCTCTGAATACCAACTTATAATGCCCAGGATGGGACTATACCTCCTACGTGTCGAGGCACGACTTAAAGGTATAAGCCCATCCTAGAATGATCTCAAGTTTGGTATCTTTGCACGACTCATGTAAAAGAGGGATTAAATTGCAAAATGAAATAGTTGGCTTACAGTCTCCACTTCACACAATAAATTACATAAGAAAAGCATCATTTAAAACATCACAACCCGACTACGGGTGAAGATCCAAAAGAAAGATACCAAAACAACATAAAGCCACAGGTCAGGATGGAATCCTAGTAGAAGAACCACTACTGATTGTCGAAGCGTCACAAACAAACAGTCGTACTCTTCATCGAGCTCCCAGTGAAGAACTGATCCAACTCCTGCATCAAACTCGGCTGAACCCGCATCTGGTGTGGTGAAGTAACTGTGAGCCACAGAGGACTCAGCAATCCCGTTCCCATGTAACACGACTATGTAAGCCTTGGGTGTGGAACAAGGCTGAAGAAAGAATAAGAGGTGAAGGAACAACAAGAGTCTGCAGCAGCACTAGCACTAACTTACGTAAAAGAGAGCGAGAAGAGAAGTGCCTCGGTCGAGAGATGATCACGAAGTGATCCTGGCTACAACACGTCAAACATAACCCCACCGTGTTCATCTCCCGAAAGCCCTTTCGGAAAATGACAGTCACGGTACGCACGCTGGTAGTGTATTGGAACATGGTGTCAAGTTTTCTACAACCGGATATTAACAAGCTCCCATCTGCCACATAACCGCGGGCACGGCTTTCGAAAGTTCAAACCCTGCAGGGGTGTTCCAACTTGACCCATTACAAGCCCACGATCCGCGGAGTCGCAACTCCAAAGTGGGAAGACCCGAGTATTCTCGGAATCCCGTGCTCAAGATACTCCGAACTAAGGTAAGGCTAATCCAGCAAATCCTCCCGGCGTGTCGAATCCCTGATAGTAGCCGCGCGTATCTAAGTCTCAGGACACGACCGGATGGGTGATGCTACGGGTTTTTACCAAACCTCGAGTTTCCTCGTGGTGGCCCCGCAGGACCCCCGTTTCGGACCAACACTCATGTGGAGCACTGGCCCGGGGTTGTTGAATTAAAATAAAAGAGGGTTTGCAAGACCCTATGCAAGTTTTATTAGTTATTAGGCGAATAGTACCAATGTTGGGATTTGCTGGAAAAGACTTAGCACTTAGCGGTTTATCGAGGGGGTCCCATACACCCCAACCGTGTTAGGAACGCATCATCAAGGAACATAACACCGGTTTATACGGTTCCTAACGGCATGAGTGGAACAAATCACCAAGCAAAAGGCTTAGCCTTCCACCCTTGCCAATATATAGATGATTTCATTTTAAGCATTTATATAGTGTGATATAACCCAACAAACTTCAACATGAAGCAAGCATCTTCAATCTTCACCTGCAACTAACAATGCTATAAGAAGGGCTGAGCGAAGCCTACGTATAGCCAATCAATGGTTTGCATGGGTAGGGTGGTTAGACAGGATCATGGTTACAATAGGAGGCTGACAGGAAAACATGGGCATCGAGGCAAAACTATAGATCGAGACTTCTAGCAATAGGCAAAAATAGTAATGGTATCCGGGTTCGGTCATCTTGCCTGGAATTCCACAAGGGAGAAGAACGGATCCACGAAGTAGACGGGGCAACAGTCGAGCGAATCCTCACAACTCTGGAACGAAACCGAAGCTAACAAGAGAAGCAACCGGAAAGAAGCAAACAACACGGTAAACACACAAGCATAAACATGGCATACGATGCACATTCAAGTATGATGCATGTCCGGTTTAATTATGCATGGCACGGCAAGGTGCACAAACAACACTACAAGTTAAGTGGAGCTCAATATGCAACGAGTTGTATATTGACGAAACACCACATTTAATTATTTAATTGACTCTCGTTATCTACATGACAAGATTAAATGTTTTTAACATGGCAAGAGGTGAAGCATAATAAGACTACACTATTTAGACATTTTAAATGAGGCCGGAAATAACAACAACATATCCGGAATTCCCCATGAGCATGTTTAGTAATTATAAGCAAACAACAATTTAACATTTTAGTGTTGTTAACATGATGCGGATGACATGATCAAGTTTATGCAATTTTATTAAAAGAGTTAACATAAGGGAAAAGAAGTATTGTTACCGTGGTGGAAGGAAAGGGTGCCACGGCAACGATCCGAAAATGATGCAACGCAACATATCGGTTCCGATAACTCGTTGAGAGACCGGTGCAAAAGGAAAAGGTGGCGTGAGCGAGTCAAGCAAGACGAAAGGTGGGGTGATACAATCACCGGGTTCCCACGAGTCGGCGACGAGGCAACCGAGGAGCATGACAAAAGATGAAACGGCACGGTGCACACAAGGAAACATCTCATACAACACAACATTCATCCACGGGTCATCGTCTCGGGGTTATACCTTCGAAGCGTGCGTTCTCGGAGGGGTTCGAGTCGTCGAGGGACGTAGTGGAAGAAGTCGAAGTAGACGTTCTCGTTCATCGGTAGGGGTACTCGTTCTGTAGTGGGAAGTAGTTGTACTCGTTTCATCACCGAAGGTGGTCATACACGTTCGTTCCGTAGAGGTACTTGGCGCATCGGTAGGGGTACACGGCGACGGTAGACAAACTCGTTCGTAGATGTACTTGGCGCATCCATCTTTTCCGGGCGACGGTAGTGGAACACGTTCCGTAGGGGTACTTGCCGAGTCGGTCGTCGTGGTACTTGGGGGTTCTCGTTCTCGCGACGGTAGTGGTATTTGGCGCATCACACATGTAGTCGTACACGTTTCGTAGCCGCTCGGGTCGTGGTGGTACTTGGTCGTGGTTCGTAGGCGTTCGGGGCCGTAGATGTACTTGATGTTCGGAGACCGGTTCTTGCCTGCGGTGCACTTGGCGAAAAACAACAGGAACAAACAACAAAAACAAGAACATGGCGGTCACGGCCACGTTCACAGCAGCATCCCGGAGCAGCGAAGGAGGAGAAGCCGGACGTCGAGCTGGAGAAGCTGGAGATGGGGATGGACTCGGGGCGGTCCATAGCTGCATCCTGCTGGATCCAGGCCGAAGATGGTCGGGGCGACAGCGGCGTAGGCTGGCCGCGGGACTGGAGATCGAAGGGGCTCGGGGCGCTGCCGCTGCTCCTGGCCGGCCCTTGCTGGAGGACGGGCGCGGCGCTGGACGGGGCTCCTGGCCGAGGCGAGGACGGAGGGCGCTCGGCTAGCGCGACCTGGCTGGCGAGGCGCAGAGGCCGCAGGGGTGAGGACGGGGCAACGGAGGTTCCGCCGGAGGGAGGAGCTGCGGCCTTGACCGCGGCTGGAGACGGAGGGAGGAGGGAGCCTGGCGCGCGACGGGGCACGCGGAGGGAGCCGTGCTGGGGCGGCCGACGCCCGGCGCTGGAGGGCGAGGAGGGGTGCGGCCTCGGCCTGAGGACGGAGGGAGGAGGCGCGGCTTCCTGGCCGACGGGACTGAGAGTGCGGGGCTCGGGCGATGCAGACGAGAAGATGGCGGCGGAGGGAGTTAGCGAGGGGATGCGGTCGGGGCTCGATGTAGGCTGCGGGCTAGGGTTAGCGGTGAGGAGAAAATGGGCCAGGGAGGAGATGAAGGCCCACTACGGCGCTGAGAGATGGGCAGATGCGGCTGAGGCCCAGATGGGCTGGTTGGAGGATAGGAGGCGGTTGGGCTCTTCCTTTTTATTTCCCTGTTAGCATAAAACAAAAGAGAGAAGAAAAGAATGAGGAGGGGGTTTAGGGCAAAAACACAAGAGGTTATTTTTCCCGGGCATCATAAAATGAGCACAGTCCGAGAAAAATAGAAAAGGCAAGAACGAGAGAAATAATTCAAACATATTTGAATTTAAGCAAATGGGTTTGAACTGAGACTTGATTATAGAAGTGTACAAAAATGTTCGAAATTCCGGAGGAACCTCGAAACAACGGAAAAGAATTATTGGCAAGGTTTTGAAGACAAGCTTGATATGGAAAGGCATGGGGATTTGCAAGTGTGTTACGATTAATTCCAAACAATGGAATATTTATTAATATAGCTCCATAAATATTTGGAGGATATGTTTTAAAGAGAAGACATTCTTCCCTCGATTTAAATGGACCGAAGGTCCACACAATTTATTTGGTTGAGATGCAAAAATTAATGACATGATGGCATGATGACATGATGCAATGCAAAAATAAATAACACAAGCACAAATAAAAACACACGGGAGACCCGGAACATCTGGAATCTTCTGGAATCTTCTGGGACGTCGGTCTTCGGGCGTCACCGGATGACCTAAGGTTTATCAATCCATGGGAGGCGTAGGATGAAGACGGTCTCTCTCAAACAACCTTGCAACCAAATAACAAGGAGTCTCTTGTGTCCCCAACACACCCAATACAATGGTAAATTGTATAGGTGCACTAGTTCGGCGGAGAGACGCTGATACAAGTGCAATATGGATGGTAGATATAGGTTTTTGTAATCTGAAAATATAAAAACAGCAAGGTAACTAATGATAAAAGTGAGCATAAACGGTATTGTAATGCGTGGAAACAAGGCCTAGGTTCATACTTTCACTAGTACAGGTTTTCTCAACAATGATAACATAATTGAATCATATAACAATCCCTCAACATGTAACAAAGAGTCACTCCAAAGTCACTAATAGCGGAGAACAAACGAAGAGATTATTATAGGGTATGAAACCACCTCAAAGTTATTCTTTCTGATCGATCTATTAGGCTATTCCTATAAGTGTGACAAACAACCGTAGAGTTCGTACTAAAATAACACCTTAAGACACTCATCAACCAAAACCCTAATCTCTCCTAGATACTCCAATGTCACCACAAGTATCAGCGGGTTTAATTATACGATATGCATCACACAATCTCAGATTCATCTATTCAAACCAACATAAAGAACTTCAAAGAGTGTCCCAAAGTTTCTACCGGAGAGTCAAGACGAAAACATGTGCCAACCCCTATGCATACGTTCACAAGGTCACTAAACCCGCGAGTTGATCACCAAAACATACATCAAGTGGATCACGTGAATATCCCATCGTCACCACAGATAAGCACATGCAAGACATACAACAAGTGTTCTCAAATCCTAAAAGAAACAATCCGATAAGATAACTTCAAAGGGAAAACTCAATCCATTACAAGAAGGTAGAGGGGGAGAAACATCATAAGATCCAACTATAATAGCAAAGCTCGCGGTACATCAAGATCGTGCCAAATCAAGAACACAAGAGAGAGAGATTAAACACATAGCTACTGGTACATACCCTCAACCCCGTGGGTGAATTACTCCCTCCTCGTCATGGAGACCGCCGGGATGATGAAGATGGCCACCGATGATGGTTTCCCCCTCTGACCGGGTGCCGTAAAGGGCTCCTGATTGGTTTTTCGTGGCTACAGAGTCTTGCGACGGTGGAACTCCCGACCTAGTTTTATTTCTCAGGATTTCGGTATTATAAGAATTTTTGGTGTCGTGGACAAGTCAGGGGGACCCACGAGGCGATGACAAGGTAGGGGGGTGCGCCCTAGGTGGGCGCCCTCCACCCTTGTGGTGGCCTCATGGCTCTTCTGGTCCATCTCCGGCACTCTATGGGCTTCTTTTGATCCATAAAAAATCACCGTAAATTTTCGGGTCAATTGGACTCCGTTTGATATTTCTTTTCTGCAAAACTAAAAAATAAGGGGAAAATAGAAACTAGCACTGGCACTGGGCTCTAGGTTAATAGGCTAGTCGCAAAAATCATATAAAATAGCATATTAATGCATATAAAACATTCAAAACAGATAATATAATAGCATGGAACAATAAAAAATTATAGATACTTTGGAGACGTATCAAGCATCCCCAAGCTTAATTCCTGCTCGTCCTTGAGTGGGTAAATGATAAAAATAGAATTTTTGATGTGGAATGCTACCTAACATATTTATTAATGCAATCTTATTTATTGCGACATGAATATTCAGATATGTATGTTTCAAGCAAAAGTTTATGTTGACATGAGAACAATAATATTTCAAGCATAAAGCTTGAAAAATAACATGGCTAAAGAAAGTTATCCCTACAAAATCATATAGTCTTATTATGCTCCCTCTTTTCAACACAAGGTAATCATGCCCACCCCGGTGTCAGCCAAGCAATTGGTTCATACTTTTTAACGCACTTCAGCCTTTTCAACTTTTCACGCAATATATGAGCGCGAGCCATGGATATAGCACTATTGATGGAATAGAAGGTGGTAATATACAAAAGTGGGGAGAAAGTCTCACATCAACTAGGCAAATCAATGGACTATGGAGATGTCCATCAATTGATATCAATGTGAGTGAGTAGGGATTGCCATGTAACAGATGCACTAGAGCTATAAGTGTATGAAAGCTCAAAAGAAAACTAGTGGGTGTGCATCAACTTGCTTGCTCATGAATACCTAGGGCATTTGAGGAAGACCATCGTTGGAATATTCAAGCCAAGTTCTATAACGAAAATTCCCACTAGTATATGAAAGTGACAACATAGGAGACTCTCTATCATGAAGAACATGGTGCTACTTTGAAGCACAAGTGTGGAAAAAGATAGTAACATTGTCCCTTCTCTCTTTTTCTCTCATTTTATTATTATTATTGTGGCCTCGTTGGCCTCTTTTCTTTGGGGCTTCTTTGGCCTCTTTTATTTTTGATAACCTCACATGGGACAATGTTCTAATAATGATGATCATCACACTTTAATTTACTTACAACTCGATACTAGAATAAATATATGACTCTATATGAATGCCTCCGGCGGTGTACCGGGATGTGCAATGTTCAAGAGTGACATGTATAAAAAATATGAACGGTGGCTTTGCCACAAATACTATGTCAACTACATGATCATGCAAAGCAATATGGCAATGATGATGCGTGCCATAATAAACGGAGCGGTGGAGTTACATGGCAATATATCTTGGAATGGCTATGGAAATGCCATAATAGGTAGGTATGATGACTGTTTTGAGGAAGGGTATAAGGTGGTTTGATGCACCGGCGAAAGTTGTGCGACACTAGAGTGGCTAGCAAGGTGGAAGGGTGAGAGTGCGTATAATCCATGGACTCAACATTACTCATAAAGAACTCACATACTTGTTGCAAAAAGGTTTATTAGCCCCGAAGCAATGTACTACTACGCATGCCCCTAGGGGGGAGGTTGGTAGGAGTTAACCATCGGGCACCCCCGACCTTCGCGCAAAGGTAAACAATCAAGACACAAGCGCTTCAATTCGGTTACATAGTTAGGAGACCATACGTGCATGCTACGGGTATCACGAACCTTAAAACAATTATTTCCTCAATCCCACAATTTACTACTAGCATGATTCTAATATTACCTTCCTCATATCTCATAACAATCACAAGGAATCAATACTTCTCATACTATTAAATGCTCTATATGAAAGTTTTTATTATATCTCCCTTGGATTCCCATCATATTAGGACTAAATTCATAACCCAAGCAAATTACCATGCTGTTTAGACACACTCAAAATAATATAAGTGAAGCATGATAGTTCATCAATTTCTATAAAATAAAACCACCGCCGTGCTCTAAAAGATATAAGTGAAGCACTAGAGCAACTGACAAACTACTCTAAAAGGATATAAGTGAAGATCAATGAGTAGTCAAATAATTAACTAGCTATGAGAAGACCCTCTCTCAGTTAAGAATTTCAGATCGTAAGTACTTTATTCAAACAACAAGCAAAACAAAACAAAATGACATTGTAAGGATAGCACATATTATGTGAAGAAGCAAAAACTTAGGCTCAACCGATACTAACCGATAATTGTTGCTGAAAAAGGTGGGATGCCTACCGGGGCATCCCCAAGCTTAGATGCTTGAGACTTCTTGAAAAATTATCTTGGGATGCCTTGGGCATCCCCAAGCTCGAGCTTTTGTGTCTCCTTAATTCCTCTCATGTCGCAGTTTCCCTAAATCTAAAAAACTTCACAAAACTCAACAAGAACTCGTGAGATAAGTTAGTATAAATCAACTCAAAACCTTAACATTCTCCACTGTAGAAAATCACTAAAATTATAATTTGACATTGGATACTAATTGCCTCTGCATATTTAATACTCCTATCCTCAAATAGAATCATTAAACACACAAGCATATGCAAACAATGCAAACATAACAGCAATCTGTCTAAACATGACAGTCTGTAAAGAGTGGAATTGTTCTCATACTTCCCTGGCTCTAAAAATTCTGAAAAATTACCACGTTTCAGAGAACTTACTCATGCCAACTTTTTAAAAATTTCAAGATTTTACCATGTTCTGACTATCCATAAGAATTCAGACAATGATAGAAAACCTTCTGTTTTCAAACAGCAACATATATACTTGCAAAATAAGCATGGTAAAAGCCATACTCATCTTTTTTATTGAAACAAAATATACTAAAAATTATTCTAAATAATAGCAAGAAAATCTAAACAAAATAAAATGACGCTCCAAGCAAAACACATATCATGTGGTGAATAAAAATATAGCCTCAAGTAAATTTACCGATAGACGAAGACAAAAGAAGGGATGTCATCCGGGGCATACCCAAGCATAGTTGCTTGGATCTTCCTTGAATATTACCTTGGGGTGCCTTGGGCATCCACAAGTTTAGTGTCTTTCCACTCCTTATACTTCTCATATCGATATATCACCCAAAACTTGAAAACTTCAATCACACAAAACTTAACGGAACTTCGTGAGTTGCATTAGTATAATAAATCAAATCATTCACTTGGGTACTGTCAAAGACAAGATTCATAATTTTTCTCACACAATGCCTACCGTACCTTATCATTTCTACAATTTACATCAGTTAATATAAGCTATGGAAACACTAAAAGAAGCAAACTATGCATTGAAAATAGAATCTGTCAAAAAAACAGAACAGTCTGTAATGATCTGGACAACCACCGTACTTCTGGAACTCTAAAAATTCTGAAAAATTAGGAAAACGTAGACAATTTGTATATAAATCATGTATAAATATTTCATCTAATTATCACGTACCAGTAATTTATTGAATTTTCTGCACTGGACGTAAAACTTTCTGTTTTTGCACAAAATAAAATCAACTATCAACCACACTATCCCAAAGGCATTACTTGGCACTTTATTGAAACAAAAGCCATAAATCATGATTAATACAGTAGCTTAATCATGTGAACACACAAAAACAGTAGGTAAATGTATTGGGTTGTCTCTCAACAAGCGCTTTTCTTTAACATATTTTTAACTAGGCATGCTGATTTCAATGATGCTCACATAGAAGTAAAGAATTGAAACGCAAAAAGAGCATCATGAATCGCATGACAAGCACATTTAAGTCTAACCCACTTCCTATGCATGGGGATTTTGTGAGCAAACAATTTATGTGAACAAGAATCAATTAGCATAGGAAGGCAAAACAAACAATACTTCAAAACTTCCAACACATTGAGAGGAAACTTGATATTATTGCAATAGGTAGAAGCATATGTTCCTCTCTCATAATAATTTTCAGGGGCATCATGAATGAATTCAACAATATAGCTATCACATAGAACATTCTTTTTATGATCCACAAGCATATTTTTTTACTACTCCCAACATAAGCAAATATATTCTCATGAATAGTAGTGGGATCATCATATGAAACTTGAATACTATAAATTGTTTCCACATTAAAAGAGTAATGTTCAGTAAAAGGATATTCAAAATAATGACAACAATTATCACTACTTCTTATAACATAAGTATCATCGCAATAATTATCATAAGTAGCAACTTTGTTCTCATCATAGACAATTGAAACCTCTTCCGAAATAGTGGAATCATTACTAAATAAAGTCATGACCTCTCCAAATCCACTTTCATAAATATTGCAATCATCATAAATAGTAGGCATGCTATCATCATAATAAATTTGCACATCAAAACTTGGGAGGACTAAAAATATCATCTTCATTAAACATAGCATCCCCAAGCTTGTGGCTTTGCGTATCATAAGCATAATCACTCTCATCATTAATAGTATGAATAACACAAATAGTATAGCAATTATTATCATCACAATTTTCTAAGTTGGTGCAAAAAAGATTCTCAAGATTATAACAAGTATCATAGTCTTCAAAATCATAATCATCATAGCAAGTAGGAGGCATAACAAAATCATCATCAAGTGCCTCATCTTCCACTTTTATTTTTGATTCACTCTCATGAGGCAAAACGATAATAGGAGCAACATTATTTGGGAGAGATACCTCTTTACCTTTACTTTTCCTTCACTTATTCTTCTTCACCACATTAAGTGTGGGTTTATTTAATTCTTCCAAGCTTCTTATTGAAGAGGTTGGTTTAATAAAAAGCTCTCCCTCATTACCTGATTCATCATAAGAAAAAATAGGAGGATATAGGGAAACCTCTTCCCCTTCATTAGTATTCTCTTCATCTTCTAGTTTTTTCTTGTCTTTAAGTAATTGACAATATAAGGATTCTCAATGCAATTTACCGCACAATACATATAAATTTCCTCTAGATCAAAATCAAGAAATCTCTCTAGGTTATATGCCAGAATATCCTTAGTTATACATTTCATTTCTTCATATCCCACAAGCAAACTAAGTTCATTATGGTGCGCAGGGGAAATTAAGTCATCACAATTTCTGGACACGATTTGATCATGAAACAATTTGCATTGGAGATTTAAATGACCACATTCATTGCAAAGTTCACAAGGATGGCGAGAAAAATTAAATCCTTTAGCACAAACATCTAGCCTCTCTTGCAACCATTTATTTTCTATATACTTATGCCTCTTGCAAAATATATCTTCCCTTTTTGGTATGTATTTGAAACTCTATGCACTCCACAAAAAATGGCATGCTTATAAGAAACATTTTTATCATGACTAGTGCAATCATAATTAGTACTATGGATATTCAAATAATTCATACTAACAACATTGCAATCATGCTCATTATTCAAATATTTAGTGCCAAACATTTTATTGCAATTCTTTTTCTAGCACTTTGGCACAGTTTTCCTTTCCATCATTTTCACGAAAGACTTTAAAAAGACGAAGCATATGAGGCAACCTCAATTCCATTTTTTGGTATTTTTATTTTTATAAAATAAACTAGTGATAAAACAAGAAAAATAAAATATTCAATCGCAAGATATAAAGATATACCTTCAAGCACTCATCTCCCCGGCAACGGTGCCAGAAAAGAGCTTGATGTCTACTACACAACCTTCTTCTTGTAGACTCGTGTTGGGCCTCCAAGCGCAGAGTTTTGTAGGACAATAGCAATTTTCCCTCAAGTGGATGACTCAAGGTTTATCAATCCGTGGGAGGCGTAGTATGAAGATGGTCTCTCTCAAACAACCCTGCAACCAAATAACAAAGAGTCTGTTGTGTCCCCAACACACCCAATACAATGGTAAATTCTATAGGTGCACTAGTTCGGCGAAGAGATGGTGATACAAGTGTAATATGGATGGTAGATATAGGTTTTTGTAATCTGAAAATATAAAAACAACAAGGTAACTAATGATAAAAGTGAGCACAAACGGTATTGCAATGGGTGGAAACAAGGCCTAGGGTTCATAATTTCACTAGTGCAAGTTCTATCAACAATGATAACACATATAACAATCCCTCAACATGCAAAAAAGAGTCACTCCAAAGTCACTAATATAGGAGAACAAACGAAGAGATTATTGTACGGTACGAAACCACCTCAAAGTTATTCTTTCTGATCGATCTATTGGGCTATTCCTATAAGTGTCGCAAACAGCCCTAGGGTTCGTACTAAAATAACACCTTAAGACACACGTCAACCAAAACCCTAATGTCACCTAGATACTCCAATGTGACCATAAGTATCAGCGGGGTTTTATTATACGATATGCATCGCACAATCTCAGATTCATCTATTCAAATCAACACAAAGAACTTCAAAGAGTGCCCCAAAGTTTCTACCGGAGAGTCAAGACGAAAACGCGTGCCAACCCCTATGCATAAGTTCACAAGGTCACTGAACCCGCGAGTTGATCACCAAAACATACATCAAGTGGATCACGTGAATATCCCATTGTCACCATAGATAAGCACATGCAAGACATACATCAAGTGTTCTCAAATCCTTAAAGACTCAATCCGACAAGATAACTTCAAAGGGAAAACTCAATCCATTACAAGAAGGTAGAGGGGGAGAAAAATCATGAGATCCAACTATAATAGCAAAGCTCGCAGTATATCAAGATCGTGCCAAATCAAGAACACGAGAGAGAGAGAGAGAGAGAGAGAGAGAGAGAGAGAGAGAGAGAGAGAGAGAGAGAGAGAGAGAGATCAAACACATAGCTACTAGTACATACCCTCAAACCCGAGGGTGAACTACTCCCTCCTCATCATGGAGACCGCCAGGATGATGAGGATGGCCACCGGTGATGGTTTCCTCCTTCGGCAGGGTGCTGGAACGGGCTCCAGATTGTTTTTTCGTGGCTACAGAGGCTTGCGGTGGCGGAACTCCCGGTCTAGGTTTATTTTTGGGGGTTTCGGTGTTTATAGGAATTTTTGTCGTCGGTGACAAGTCAGGGGGATCCAGGAGGCGACAACAAGGTAGGGGCGCGCCATAGGGGGGGGGGGGCGCCCTCCACCCTTGTGGTGGCTTCGTGGCTCTTCTGGTCCATCTTCGGCACTCTGTGAGCTTCTTTTGGTCCAAAAAAATCACCTTAAATTTTCAGGTCAATTGGACTCTGTTTGATATTCCTTTTCTGTGAAACTCAAAAACAAGGAAAAGGCAGAAACTGGCACTGGGCTCTAGGTTAATAGGTTAGTCCCAAAAATCATATAAAATAGCATATTAATGCATATAAAACAACCAAAACAGATAATATAATAGCATGGAACAATCAAAAGTTATAGATACGTTAGAGACGTATCAGCCGTAAGCTCATAATATCAAGGTGACCTTGCGGAAACATCAGATCAGGCACACAATCCTTCGGGATTTTGTGTTGAAAAACATAGTAATAAGTTCATAGTTAGGAATGTAGTTTAGTTTTAGAAAAATGTATGCATGTTACCGTAGTAAAAAATCTTACCATGACATCTCCATGCATGTTACTGTAGTTCAACACGTGCACTAGTGGCATGTATTGATCATAATGTAGGAGTGTGATAATAGATATTGTAATTATCAAGAACATTAATAAATGAGATAAGACGATCTTTCTCTTGATAAGTTAATTATGCACCATCAATGTAGTAGGTTCTATCTACCATCTTCCGTTCATTTTTTGCAGAATGAAAATAAGCTGTTAATGGAAATAAGCTGTCAACTATTTTGAAATAAACAATATAAATTACTTAATATATATGTTTGAGAAACTCACATATAGGTAGAAGTGGAAGCGTACAACAAGGATCCAAATGCCATCATCATGATCACCAAGATCGAAGGTGACATACATACCCTCCTGAAAATCATATGTATGCCTTGCACAGTGCTTTCCAATTCGAGCAACCAAAATGGGTTATGCTCTCCGAATTGTATAGCTTTACAAAAAAATCATAACCATGATGGGTCCTGAGATGAGTTATCTTTGTCTCCATATTTTCATGATCATCGAAATCTAGATGCTCCAAGACATAGCGTCCTCCCTGGCATGGGATAAGCTAGTCGAATGTTAAAAGACAAAAATCACACGTTGAAGAAGCATACGTCAGGCTTAATTACGAAAAAGACTTGTCGTTGCATACCATTTCAACATCGAAGGTCTCATCGAGCTTAACACTGAAGCGCCGACCGTCTACCAGGTGAGGCCTGTCACACAGACCCCGGTCGTCGCGGCACTAGTCGCACTCCGGGATCCCATCGTCGTCGTCAGACATTTCCTATGTCCATAATTCAAAGATTAAACTTGTAAAATTCAATATATGTACAACAAAAACTAAATTATATCATTATTATTCATCACGGGTTGACTGTCGGTCCGTCGAGTCTTTTCTTGTAAACTGTCATCTCATCTCATGTGGTGTATATGGTGGACACTCCCTCACTGATTTTTCGACTGTCGGTGATGGTCGTTACTCCTCCTTCCCCTACTGCATAACAACGGTCTAGCACAAGGAGAAGAAGGAGAAACGACCCCCTCGACAACAGTCGGGATTCTTCTTCTCTCATATATGGTGCAGACTTTCTCCCTCACTCATTTGTTGACTGTCATGTATGGAGCCCCGACAGACTTAAAGTCAACACGTTCGTTTAATTATCTTTCTACAAAATCTGGGCCACTCGATATTTCCTACATATTCTAGCACAAGTCATGCCAAAAATCTAGGAAAAATTCGGCATGACCTTTGCTAAAAAGGACGTATATCGAGCACCTGGAATTTGCCGGGCGACGGTAGTGGAACACGTTCCGTAGGGGTACTTGCCGAGTCGGTCGTCGTGGTACTTGGGGGTTCTCGTTCTCGCGACGGTAGTGGTATTTGGCGCATCACACATGTAGTCGTACACGTTTCGTAGCCGCTCGGGTCGTCGTGGTACTTGGTCGTGGTTCGTAGGCGTTCGGGGCCGTAGATGTACTTGACGTTCGGAGACCGTTTCTTGCCTGCGGTGCACTTGGCGAAAAACAACAGGAACAAACAACAAAAACAAGAACATGGCGGTCACGGCCACGTTCACAGCAGCATCCCGGAGCAGCGAAGGAGGAGAAGCCGGACGTCGAGCTGGAGATGGGGATGGACTCGGGGCGGTCCATAGCTGCATCCTGCTGGATCCAGGCCGAAGATGGTCGGGGCGACAGCGGCGTAGGCTGGCCGCGGGACTGGAGATCGAAGGGGCTCGGGGCGCTGCCGCTGCTCCTGGCCGGCCCTTGCTGGAGGACGGGCGCGGCGCTGGACGGGGCTCCTGGCCGAGGCGAGGACGGAGGGCGCTCGGCTAGCGCGACCTGGCTGGCGAGGCGCAGAGGCCGCAGGGGTGAGGACGGGGCGACGGAGGTTGCGCCGGTGGGAGGAGCTGCGGCCTTGACCGCGGCTGGAGACGGAGGGAGGAGGGAGCCTGGCGCGCGACGGGGCGCGCGGAGGGAGCCGTGCTGGGGCGGCCGACGCCCGGCGCTGGAGGGCGAGGAGGGGTGCGGCCTCGGCCTGAGGACGGAGGGAGGAGGCGCGGCTTCCTGGCCGACGGGACTGAGAGTGCGGGGCTCGGGCGATGCAGACGAGAAGTTGGCGGCGGAGGGAGTTAGCGAGGGGATGCGGTCGGGGCTCGGTGTAGGCTGCGGGCTAGGGTTAGCGGTGAGGAGAAAATGGGCCAGGGAGGAGATGAAGGCCCACTACGGTGGTGAGAGATGGGCAGATGCGGCTGAGGCCCAGATGGGCTGATTGGAGGATAGGAGGCGGTTGGGCTCTTCCTTTTTATTTCCCTTTTAGCATAAAACAAAAGAGGGAAGAAAAGAATGAGGAGGGGGTTTAGGGCAAAAACACAAGAGGTTATTTTTCCCGGGCATCATAAAATGAGCACGGTTCGAGAAAAATAGAAAAGGCAAGAACGAGAGAAATAATTCAAACATATTTGAATTTAATCAACTGGGTTTGAACTAAGACTTGATTATAGAAGTGTACAAAAATGTTCGAAATTCCGGAGGAACCTCGAAACAACGGAAAAGAATTATTGGCAAGGTTTTGAAGACAAGCTTGATATGGAAAGGCATGGGGATTTGCAAGTGTGTTACGATTAATTCCAAACAATGGAATATTTATTAATATAGCTCCATAAATATTTGGAGGATATGTTTTAAAGAGAAGACATTCTTCCCTCGATTTAAATGGACCGAAGGTCCACACAATTTATTTGGTTGAGATGCAAAAATTAATGACATGATGGCATGATGACATGATGCAATGCAAAAATAAATAACACAAGCACAAATAAAAACACACGGGAGACCCGGAACATCTGGAATCTTCTAGAATCTTCTGGGACGTCGGTCTTCGGGCGTCACAACTCTCCCACACTAACAGAGGATCTCGACCCGAGATCCTAGAGATAGCACCGGATAAAAACGGAAGAAGAAGAGGTAAAACAAAGTTGCTTCTTTGACAGATGAGTGAAACCAAAGAACCTTGAGAGGTTGAACAATCTTGAAAGAAAGAATACAACGGAGATGAACGAAGTTGAGAGCACTCCGTTAGAAACGGGGAACAAGGAACATACGGGAACCTTGTAGGTTGAAAGACATGAAACAAGAGCTTACGGACCAAAAGAATATGAAACTGCAATGGTATGGCCAAGGAATAAGAATGACATAATTTGGACAGCACTCCGTCTGAAAATGGAAGGAGTAACATGAGTTTGAGGAGATGGAGTGATACTTGATGAAATCAACAGCATATTGACTCCGAAACAATCGAAAGAATGGCACAAGGGTTAAGGAAGATTCAGAAAGCACTCCGGTTAAAAGAGAGGCAAACTTGGTAAGATGAGAGAACTTGAATGAAGAATACAACACTCCGGTTAAAAGATAAGCAAGGGAAAGAACATGATCTCGATAAAACGACATGATGGTTAAAGAGAGCAATATCACAAGGCCTCCGGAATGAAAGATATATGCTAGATCGTTGGGAAGAAAGAACGGAGAAGAAAATGACAACTTCTCTCAAAATTGAATTTGAAAGAGCATCCTTACGAAGAAGGGTTGAACGGAGTTGTTGGAAAAAATCAACAACGACAAGAATGAGCTCGTTGTGGGCTTATAGAAAACATCTCGAAATTAAGAGGTGGCAACCAGCCACTAACGGAAAACAATTAATTGGATTGAGATCAACAAGGAGACGAAAAACTTATTTCACCGGAATGATAAATGAAGAACTTGGGTGATTTATAAGCACCATAATAACAACAATCCTTAGGGAAAGCTTTAGGTGAAATACAACCCAAGATAGCTCCAACGAATAAATTGAAGGGTTGAAAACATCTCCTGAACAAGGAAAATGATGGGTTTAAATATTTCATTCTTGATAACTCGTGAATCATGAAACATGAAGGAATTGTCAAGAATGACATAACACCACCTGATAAGATAAGGTAGAAAGGATTGCAATTGGAAGCATGATGAAGAATGCTTGAGCTCCAACAAGAATCTTGATGAAGACTTCGAGGATGAATTAAGTCTTGATGAACCACCATGAAGAACTCCGGTAATGAAAGCATGAGAAGTGAAAGATGATAAGAAAAAGATTCAAGGCCTGCAATTAATTAGATGGAGGTTTGAAATGATAATTGAAATAACTTGGAGCTCCGGAAAACAAGATGAACAACTTGAAATCGACAATATGATAAGATGAACAAGCTCCAGACAAAAGAATAAAATCACCTTGAAGGAATAAGAATAAGAATTATGTCATGCATCTCCTTCACCAATTTAAATTGATGACAACCAAAGGATTTGGCATACTACTTATTCTCGTTGCAAGGAATTAAAGAGAAATCTAGCACAAGCTTGGGTAAATCTTCAACAAAGCACCGGTAGGATTATGAAAAGAACGAGTGAATTAAAACGATAACAACGGAAGAGAAAACTTGAATGAAGCACCGTAAGAATTTGGAGACGAACAAAGAGGCATCAATGAAGAATATTTGGAGGACGAAGTTGAAAACTGAGAACGAATAATCTTCTGAAATGATGGCCTTCGGAGGATCACAATGGAAAGAATTCATGAAATGCTTCGGATGGCATAAAAGAATTACTCACAATCTGAACAATAATGAGGATTGCATGAAGCTAGAACCACGAATCTTCAAGAAGACGGGCCAAGATTTAAGAGAAATACTTCTCCGATCTTCACAATCTGAGAAGACGATGAGAATGCCATAAGAATTGTTGAGCACTCTGGAATGAAGAATTAAAAAGGTTGAACCAATGATGAAAAAGAATTTGAACGCGATCTTGGAGAAGGCATGTGACTGATGGAAATCATTCTTACGTCATATTTTAAATTTTTTTTTGAGAATAACTCCGAAATAATTAGAAGAGTCAGGTAAGATCCTAGGAAAAGACCTGTGGGTTAGGGCCCAGTCAAAGAAATCACCGTTGGAAAAGATTGCTTAAGAGATATTGAACCGGTTGAATTAAATGGCTTGAATAAGTTAGCAATCCTCAAAATAGCTTGACAGGATTAAAAATGGAATTATGAATCTTCAGCACTCCGGATATGAATAGCAAGAGGAGAATGATTAATTGGTGCACCGAAATAAGAAAGCATTGTGAAATGAGGAAAAGGATAAGATCAACACCGAACTCTTGAATTACATCGACCGGCAGAATTTGAGAACAAAAGAATGATGAATTTGAAGCTCTTGAGCATCTTCACGATAAAGCACCGGATAAGAACATTGAAGGAAATGAATGAAGAAACATCACACGAATAAAATGGATACTTCATCTGAGAATTTCTAACTCCGAGAAGAAGAAGGGTGGGAGGGCGGGAAAACAAAGACAACTTGGGATGAATGAAACAGACAACCGTCAGATTTCTCAACGGCGTCCGTATGGAGTAACTTGAAGAGAAGGCACACCGGTTGGAATAGAATTTAACATGAAAATCTCGATGGTCAAGAAGGACTAGCACTCCCATAGAAATATGAGAATACCGATTAGGAAAGGTATGGAATCAACATTTGACATCGAAGCAACTCGAATACCAGAATCAAAACAAGAACAAAGGATAAATATGTTTATGAAGAAGATTATGTTGCAACATCTATCCGAACAGAGAATTGAACGAATGAATTCCGCAGGTACATCAGCTTGACGAGAAGCCACTGGGAGAAGAAAAGATAAATAAAAGCAACAAGGAACAGATAGAACAAATACAAGATAGAAGTTTCGTTCGACATCTTCGTGCTGAAAGCTCATGGAACGTGTTACAAAAGGGTTTTGCAATCCCCGGGTCAGCATAGCCAAGGACCCTTTAAGATGCAACTCCCGATCAGAACAAGTCCTTAAAACCACTTCACTCAATGTAGAACCCCGAACTTCATATCATGCACTTGTTGGAAGAATGCCTAGAACTACTGGATGAACCCACCTATTAATTTCCGAAAGTTTCCAGTTATGCAATCAGGTGTTGGGGATACAGGGGAAGCACCGCGCAATCAACTCTAAACCTACATCCAGCTGTATCCATCCTTCAACACATAACCAGTCTTTCTCGGAAACCGTTTACCTCGGACCTTCGAAACGCATCCACTATACAAGCTATGGCAATACTCCCGAACTACCTCCCCAGTACTGGGTGATGTCGGGGTTATCTTGCCACTAACCGCATAAGAGAGTTTTCGATGTCGGCCGTCTTAAGTATTTAGTACTGCCGCGATATGCTTGTGTCGACAATACCCCGAAGCTCAACTCCCCGGGACACTGCCACAACCCCTAATGTCAGGAGGCATCGAGAACAATATTCTCGTCACAAGAACATCGAAACAATCCCAGAATACTTGCGAGATCCTAAAAAAAATTTGGTGCAATTTTTGAAAGTAGAAGAGTCAAGAGTAGACGTGAGGAGTCCTCACCAGAGAGAAAGGGGATGAGAAGCAAAGAAATCCTACTCTCCGATATAATATAGGACTCAAAATATTTTCATGTGTGTGCCTAGACTCAACCGTCAACGATTCGATCAATCAGTGGGGGCTTCTAGGTCGGAGAAGGCTCTGAATACCAACTTATAATGCCCAGGATGGGACTATACCTCCTACGTGTCGAGGCACGACTTAAAGGTATAAGCCCATCCTAGAATGATCTCAAGTTTGGTATCTTTGCACGACTCATGTAAAAGAGGGATTAAATTGCAAAATGAAATAGTTGGCTTACAGTCGCCACTTCACACAATAAATTACATAAGAAAAGCATCATTCAAAACATCACAACCCGACTACGGGTGAAGATCCAAAAGAAAGATACCAAAACAACATAAAGCCACAGGTCAGGATGGAATCCTAGTAGAAGAACCACTACTGATTGTCGAAGCGTCACAAACAAACAGTCGTACTCTTCATCGAGCTCCCAGTGAAGAACTGATCCAACTCCTGCATCAAACTCGGCTGAACCTGCATCTGGTGTGGTGAAGTAACTGTGAGCCACAGAGGACTCAACAATCCCGTTCCCATGTAACACGACTATGTAAGCCTTGGGTGTGGAACAAGGCTGAAGAAAGAATAAGAGGTGAAGGAACAACAAGAGTCTGCAGCAGCACTAGCACTAACTTACGTAAAAGAGAGCGAGAAGAGAAGTGCCTCGGTCGAGAGATGATCACGAAGTGATCCTGGCTACAACACGTCAAACATAACCCCACCGTGTTCATCTCCCGAAAGCCCTTTCGGAAAATGACAGTCACGGTACGCACGCTGGTAGTGTATTGGAACATGGTGTCAAGTTTTCTACAACCGGATATTAACAAGCTCCCATCTGCCACATAACCGCGGGCACGGCTTTCGAAAGTTCAAACCCTGCAGGGGTGTTCCAACTTGACCCATTACAAGCCCACGATCCGCGGAGTCGCAACTCCAAAGTGGGAAGACCCGAGTATTCTCGGAATCCCGTGCTTAAGATACTCCGAACTAAGGTAAGGCTAATCCAGCAAATCCTCCCGGCGTGTCGACACCCTGATAGTAGCCGCGCGTATCTAAGTCTCAGGACACGACCGGATGGGTGATGCTACGGGTTTTTACCAAACCTCGAGTTTCCTCGTGGTGGCCCCGCAGGACCCCCGTTTCGGACCAACACTCATGTGGAGCACTGGCCCGGGGTTGTTGAATTAAAATAAAAGAGGGTTTGCAAGACCCTATGCAAGTTTTATTAGTTATTAGGCGAATAGTACCAATGTTGGGATTTGCTGGAAAAGACTTAGCACTTAGCGGTTTATCGAGGGGGTCCCATACACCCCAACCGTGTTAGGAACGCATCATCAAGGAACATAACACCGGTTTATACGGTTCCTAACGGCATGAGTGGAACAAATCACCAAGCAAAAGGCTTAGCCTTCCACCCTTGCCAATATATAGATGATTTCATTTTAAGCATTTATATAGTGTGATATAACCCAACAAACTTCAACATGAAGCAAACATCTTCAATCTTCACCTGCAACTAACAATGCTATAAGAAGGGCTGAGCGAAGCCTACGTATAGCCAATCAATGGTTTGCATGGGTAGGGTGGTTAGACAGGATCATGGTTACAATAGGAGGCTGACAGGAAAACATGGGCATCGAGGCAAAACTATAGATCGAGACTTCTAGCAATAGGCAAAAATAGTAATGGTATCCAGGTTCGGTCATCTTGCCTGGAATTCCACAAGGGAGAAGAACGGATCCACGAGGTAGACGGGGCAACAGTCGAGCGAATCCTCACAACTCCGGAACGAAACCGAAGCTAACAAGAGAAGCAACCGGAAAGAAGCAAACAACACGGTAAACACACAAGCATAAACATGGCATACGATGCACATTCAAGTATGATGCATGTCCGGTTTAATTATGCATGGCACGGCAAGGTGCACAAACAACACTACAAGTTAAGTGGAGCTCAATATGCAACGAGTTGTATATTGACGAAACACCACATTTAATTATTTAATTGACTCTCATTATCTACAAGACAAGATTAAATGTTTTTAACATGGCAAGAGGTGAAGCATAATAAGACTACACTATTTAGACATTTTAAATGAGGCCGGAAATAACAACAACATATCCGGAATTCCCCATGAGCATGTTTAGTAATTATAAGCAAACAACAATTTAACATTTTAGTGTTGTTAACATGATGCGGATGACATGATCAAGTTTATGCAATTTTATTAAAAGAGTTAACATAAGGGAAAAGAAGTATTGTCACCGTGGTGGAAGGAAAGGGTGCCACGGCAACGATCCGAAAATGATGCAACGCAACATATCGGTTCCGATAACTCGTTGAGAGACCGGTGCAAAAGGAAAAGGTGGCGTGAGCGACTCAAGCAAGACGAAAGGTGGTGTGATCCCGTCACCGGGTTCCCACGAGTCGGCGACGAGGCAACCGAGGAGCATGACAAAAGATGAAACGGCACGGTGCACACAAGGAAACATCTCATACAACACAACATTCATCCATGGGTCATCGTCTCGGGGTTATACCTTCGAAGCGTGCGTTCTCGGAGGGGTTCGAGTCGTCGAGGGACGTAGTGGAAGAAGTCGAAGTAGACGTTCTCGTTCATCGGTAGGGGTACTCGTTCTGTAGTGGGAAGTAGTTGTACTCGTTTCATCACCGAAGGTGGTCATACACGTTCGTTCCGTAGAGGTACTTGGCGCATCGGTAGGGGTACACGGCGACGGTAGACGAACTCGTTCGTAGATGTACTTGGCGCATCCATCTTTTCCGGGCGACGGTAGTGGAACACGTTCCGTAGGGGTACTTGCCGAGTCGGTCGTCGTGGTACTTGGGGGTTCTCGTTCTCTAGCGACGGTAGTGGTATTTGGCGCATCACACATGTAGTCGTACACGTTTCGTAGCCGCTCGGGTCGTGGTGGTACTTGGTCGTGGTTCGTAGGCGTTCGGGGCCGTAGATGTACTTGATGTTCGGAGACCGGTTCTTGCCTGCGGTGCACTTGGCGAAAAACAACAGGAACAAACAACAAAAACAAGAACATGGCGGTCACGGCCACGTTCACAGCAGCATCCCGGAGCAGCGAAGGAGGAGAAGCCGGACGTCGAGCTGGAGAAGCTGGAGATGGGGATGGACTCGGGGCGGTCCATAGCTGCATCCTGCTGGATCCATGCCGAAGATGGTCGGGGCGACAGCGGCGTAGGCTGGCCGCGGGACTGGAGATCGAAGGGGCTCGGGGCGCTGCCGCTGCTCCTGGCCGGCCCTTGCTGGAGGACGGGCGCGGCGCTGGACGGGGCTCCTGGCCGAGGAGAGGACGGAGGGCGCTCGGCTAGCGCGACCTGGCTGGCGAGGCGCAGAGGCCGCAGGGGTGAGGACGGGGCAACGGAGGTTCCGCCGGAGGGAGGAGCTGCGGCCTTGACCGCGGCTGGAGACGGAGGGAGGAGGGAGCCTGGCGTGCGACGGGGCACGCGGAGGGAGCCGTGCTGGGGCGGCCGACGCCCGGCGCTGGAGGGCGAGGAGGGGTGCGGCCTCGGCCTGAGGACGGAGGGAGGAGGCGCGGCTTCCTGGCCGACGGGACTGAGAGTGCGGGGCTCGGGCGATGCAGACGAGAAGATGGCGGCGGAGGGAGTTAGCGAGGGGATGCGGTCGGGGCTCGATGTAGGCTGCGGGCTAGGGTTAGCGGTGAGGAGAAAATGGGCCAGGGAGGAGATGAAGGCCCACTACGGCGCTGAGAGAAGGGCAGATGCGGCTGAGGCCCAGATGGGCTGGTTGGAGGATAGGAGGCGGTTGGGCTCTTCCTTTTTATTTCCCTTTTAGCATAAAACAAAAGAGAGAAGAAAAGAATGAGGAGGGGGTTTAGGGCAAAAACACAAGAGGTTATTTTTCCCGGGCATCATAAAATGAGCACAGTCCGAGAAAAATAGAAAAGGCAAGAACGAGAGAAATAATTCAAACATATTTGAATTTAATCAAATGGGTTTGAACTAAGACTTGATTATAGAAGTGTACAAAAATGTTCGAAATTCCGGAGGAACCTCGAAACAACGGAAAAGGATTATTGGAAAGGTTTTGAAGACAAGCTTGATATGGAAAGGCATGGGGATTTGCAAGTGTGTTACGATTAATTCCAAACAATGGAATATTTATTAATATAGCTCCATAAATATTTGGAGGATATGTTTTAAAGAGAAGACATTCTTCCCTCGATTTAAATGGACCGAAGGTCCACACAATTTATTTGGTTGAGATGCAAAAATTAATGACATGATGGCATGATGACATGATGCAATGCAAAAATAAATAACACAAGCACAAATAAAAACACACGGGAGACCCGGAACATCTGGAATCTTCTGGAATCTTCTGGGACGTCGGTCTTCGGGCGTCACAGGATGACCTAAGGTTTATCAATCCATGGGAGGCGTAGGATGAAGACGGTCTCTCTCAAACAACCTTGCAACCAAATAACAAGGAGTCTCTTGTGTCCCCAACACACCCAATACAATGGTAAATTGTATAGGTGCACTAGTTCGGCGGAGAGACGCTGATACAAGTGCAATATGGATGGTAGATATAGGTTTTTGTAATCTGAAAATATAAAAACAGCAAGGTAACTAATGATAAAAGTGAGCATAAACGGTATTGTAATGCGTGTAAACAAGGCCTAGGTTCATACTTTCACTAGTACAGGTTTTCTCAACAATGATAACATAATTGAATCATATAACAATTCCTCAACATGTAACAAAGAGTCACTCCAAAGTCACTAATAGCGGAGAACAAACGAAGAGATTATTATAGGGTATGAAACCACCTCAAAGTTATTCTTTCTGATCAATCTATTAGGCTATTCCTATAAGTGTGACAAACAGCCGTAGAGTTCGTACTAAAATAACACCTTAAGACACTCATCAACCAAAACCCTAATCTCTCCTAGATACTCCAATGTCACCACAAGTATCAGCGGGTTTAATTATACGATATGCATCACACAATCTCAGATTCATCTATTCAAACCAACATAAAGAACTTCAAAGAGTGTCCCAAAGTTTCTACCGGAGAGTCAAGACGAAAACGTGTGCCAACCCCTATGCATACGTTCACAAGGTCACTAAACCCGCGAGTTGATCACCAAAACATACATCAAGTGGATCACGTGAATATCCCATCGTCACCACAGATAAGCACATGCAAGACATACAACAAGTGTTCTCAAATCCTAAAAGAAACAATCCGATAAGATAACTTCAAAGGGAAAACTCAATCCATTACAAGAAGGTAGAGGGGGAGAAACATCATAAGATCCAACTATAATAGCAAAGCTCGCGGTACATCAAGATCGTGCCAAATCAAGAACACAAGAGAGAGAGATTAAACACATAGCTACTGGTACATACCCTCAACCCCGTGGGTGAATTACTCCCTCCTCGTCATGGAGACCGCCGGGATGATGAAGATGGCCACCGATGATGGTTTCCCCCTCTGACCGGGTGCCGTAAAGGGCTCCTGATTGGTTTTTCGTGGCTACAGAGTCTTGCGACGGTGGAACTCCCGACCTAGTTTTATTTCTCAGGATTTCGGTATTATAAGAATTTTTGGTGTCGTGGACAAGTCAGGGGGACCCACGAGGCGATGACAAGGTAGGGGTGCGCGCCCTAGGTGGGCGCCCTCCACCCTTGTGGTGGCCTCATGGCTCTTCTGGTCCATCTCCGGCACTCTATGGGCTTCTTTTGATCCATAAAAAATCACCGTAAATTTTCGGGTCAATTGGACTCCGTTTGATATTTCTTTTCTGCAAAACTAAAAAATAAGGGGAAAATAGAAACTAGCACTGGCACTGGGCTCTAGGTTAATAGGCTAGTCGCAAAAATCATATAAAATAGCATATTAATGCATATAAAACATTCAAAACAGATAATATAATAGCATGGAACAATAAAAAATTATAGATACTTTGGAGACGTATCAAGCATCCCCAAGCTTAATTCCTGCTCGTCCTTGAGTGGGTAAATGATAAAAATAGAATTTTTGATGTGGAATGCTACCTAACATATTTATTAATGCAATCTTATTTATTGCGACATGAATATTCAGATATGTATGTTTCAAGCAAAAGTTTATGTTGACATGAGAACAATAATATTTCAAGCATAAAGCTTGAAAAATAACATGGCTAAAGAAAGTTATCCCTACAAAATCATATAGTCTTATTATGCTCCCTCTTTTCAACACAAGGTAATCATGCCCACCCCGGTGTCAGCCAAGCAATTGGTTCATACTTTTTAACGCACTTCAGCCTTTTCAACTTTTCACGCAATATATGAGCGCGAGCCATGGATATAGCACTATTGATGGAATAGAAGGTGGTAATATACAAAAGTGGGGAGAAAGTCTCACATCAACTAGGCAAATCAATGGACTATGGAGATGTCCATCAATTGATATCAATGTGAGTGAGTAGGGATTGCCATGTAACAGATGCACTAGAGCTATAAGTGTATGAAAGCTCAAAAGAAAACTAGTGGGTGTGCATCAACTTGCTTGCTCATGAATACCTAGGGCATTTGAGGAAGACCATCGTTGGAATATTCAAGCCAAGTTCTATAACGAAAATTCCCACTAGTATATGAAAGTGACAACATAGGAGACTCTCTATCATGAAGAACATGGTGCTACTTTGAAGCACAAGTGTGGAAAAAGATAGTAACATTGTCCCTTCTCTCTTTTTCTCTCATTTTATTATTATTATTGTGGCCTCGTTGGCCTCTTTTGTTTGGGGCTTCTTTGGCCTCTTTTATTTTTGATAACCTCACATGGGACAATGTTCTAATAATGATGATCATCACACTTTAATTTACTTACAACTCGATACTAGAATAAATATATGACTCTATATGAATGCCTCCGGCGGTGTACCGGGATGTGCAATGTTCAAGAGTGACATGTATAAAAAATATGAACGGTGGCTTTGCCACAAATACTATGTCAACTACATGATCATGCAAAGCAATATGGCAATGATGATGCGTGCCATAATAAACGGAGCGGTGGAGTTACATGGCAATATATCTTGGAATGGCTATGGAAATGTCATAATAGGTAGGTATGATGACTGTTTTGAGGAAGGGTATAAGGTGGTTTGATGCACCGGCGAAAGTTGTGCGGCACTAGAGTGGCTAGCAAGGTGGAAGGGTGAGAGTGCGTATAATCCATGGACTCAACATTACTCATAAAGAACTCACATACTTGTTGCAAAAAGGTTTATTAGCCCCGAAGCAATGTACTACTACGCATGCCCTTAGGGGGGAGGTTGGTAGGAGTTAACCATCGGGCACCCCCGACCTTCGCGCAAAGGTAAACAATCAAGACACAAGCGCTTCAATTCAGTTACATAGTTAGGAGACCATACGTGCATGCTACGGGTATCACGAACCTTAAAACAATTATTTCCTCAATCCCACAATTTACTACTAGCATGATTCTAATATTACCTTCCTCATATCTCATAACAATCACAAGGAATCAATACTTCTCATACTATTAAATGCTCTATATGAAAGTTTTTATTATATCTCCCTTGGATTCCCATCATATTAGGACTAAATTCATAACCCAAGCAAATTACCATGCTGTTTAGACACACTCAAAATAATATAAGTGAAGCATGATAGTTCATCAATTTCTATAAAATAAAACCACCGCCGTGCTCTAAAAGATATAAGTGAAGCACTAGAGCAACTGACAAACTACTCTAAAAGGATATAAGTGAAGATCAATGAGTAGTCAAATAATTAACTAGCTATGAGAAGACCCTCTCTCAGTTAAGAATTTCAGATCGTAAGTACTTTATTCAAACAACAAGCAAAACAAAACAAAATGACATTGTAAGGATAGCACATATTATGTGAAGAAGCAAAAACTTAGGCTCAACCGATACTAACCGATAATTGTTGCTGAAAAAGGTGGGATGCCTACCGGGGCATCCCCAAGCTTAGATGCTTGAGACTTCTTGAAAAATTATCTTGGGATGCCTTGGGCATCCCCAAGCTCGAGCTTTTGTGTCTCCTTAATTCCTCTCATGTCGCAGTTTCCCTAAATCTAAAAAACTTCACAAAACTCAACAAGAACTCGTGAGATAAGTTAGTATAAATCAACTCAAAACCTTAACATTCTCCACTGTAGAAAATCACTAAAATTATAATTTGACATTGGATACTAATTGCCTCTGCATATTTAATACTCCTATCCTCAAATAGAATCATTAAACACACAAGCATATGCAAACAATGCAAACATAACAGCAATCTGTCTAAACATGACAGTCTGTAAAGAGTGGAATTGTTCTCATACTTCCCTGGCTCTAAAAATTCTGAAAAATTACCACGTTTCAGAGAACTTACTCATGCCAACTTTTTAAAAATTTCAAGATTTTACCATGTTCTGACTATCCATAAGAATTCAGACAATGATAGAAAACCTTCTGTTTTCAAACAGCAACATATATACTTGCAAAATAAGCATGGTAAAAGCCATACTCATCTTTTTTATTGAAACAAAATATACTAAAAATTATTCTAAATAATAGCAAGAAAATCTAAACAAAATAAAATGACGCTCCAAGCAAAACACATATCATGTGGTGAATAAAAATATAGCCTCAAGTAAATTTACCGATAGACGAAGACAAAAGAAGGGATGCCATCCGGGGCATACCCAAGCATAGTTGCTTGGATCTTCCTTGAATATTACCTTGGGGTGCCTTGGGCATCCACAAGTTTAGTGTCTTTCCACTCCTTATACTTCTCATATCGATATATCACCCAAAACTTGAAAACTTCAATCACACAAAACTTAACGGAACTTCGTGAGTTGCATTAGTATAATAAATCAAATCATTCACTTGGGTACTGTCAAAGACAAGATTCATAATTTTTCTCACACAATGCCTACCGTACCTTATCATTTCTACAATTTACATCAGTTAATATAAGCTATGGAAACACTAAAAGAAGCAAACTATGCATTGAAAATAGAATCTGTCAAAAAAACAGAACAATCTGTAATGATCTGGACAACCACCGTACTTCTGGAACTCTAAAAATTCTGAAAAATTAGGAAAACGTAGACAATTTGTATATAAATCATGTATAAATATTTCATCTAATTATCACGTACCAGTAATTTATTGAATTTTCTGCACTGGACGTAAAACTTTCTGTTTTTGCACAAAATAAAATCAACTATCAACCACACTATCCCAAAGGCATTACTTGGCACTTTATTGAAACAAAAGCCATAAATCATGATTAATACAGTAGCTTAATCATGTGAACACACAAAAACAGTAGGTAAATGTATTGGGTTGTCTCTCAACAAGCGCTTTTCTTTAACATATTTTTAACTAGGCATGCTGATTTCAATGATGCTCACATAGAAGTAAAGAATTGAAACGCAAAAAGAGCATCATGAATCGCATGACAAGCACATTTAAGTCTAACCCACTTCCTATGCATGGGGATTTTGTGAGCAAACAATTTATGTGAACAAGAATCAATTAGCATAGGAAGGCAAAACAAACAATACTTCAAAACTTCCAACACATTGAGAGGAAACTTGATATTATTGCAATAGGTAGAAGCATATGTTCCTCTCTCATAATAATTTTCAGGGGCATCATGAATGAATTCAACAATATAGCTATCACATAGAACATTCTTTTTATGATCCACAAGCATATTTTTTTACTACTCCCAACATAAGCAAATATATTCTCATGAATAGTAGTGGGATCATCATATGAAACTTGAATACTATAAATTGTTTCCACATTAAAAGAGTAATGTTCAGTAAAAGGATATTCAAAATAATGACAACAATTATCACTACTTCTTATAACATAAGTATCATCGCAATAATTATCATAAGTAGCAACTTTGTTCTCATCATAGACAATTGAAACCTCTTCCGAAATAGTGGAATCATTACTAAATAAAGTCATGACCTCTCCAAATCCACTTTCATAAATATTGCAATCATCATAAATAGTAGGCATGCTATCATCATAATAAATTTGCACATCAAAACTTGGGAGGACTAAAAATATCATCTTCATTAAACATAGCATCCCCAAGCTTGTGGCTTTGCGTATCATAAGCATAATCACTCTCATCATTAATAGTATGAATAACACAAATAGTATAGCAATTATTATCATCACAATTTTCTAAGTTGGTGCAAAAAAGATTCTCAAGATTATAACAAGTATCATAGTCTTCAAAATCATAATCATCATAGCAAGTAGGAGGCATAACAAAATCATCATCAAGTGCCTCATCTTCCACTTTTATTTTTGATTCACTCTCATGAGGCAAAACGATAATAGGAGCAACATTATTTGGGAGAGATACCTCTTTACCTTTACTTTTCCTTCACTTATTCTTCTTCACCACATTAAGTGTGGGTTTATTTAATTCTTCCAAGCTTCTTATTGAAGAGGTTGGTTTAATAAAAAGCTCTCCCTCATTACCTGATTCATCATAAGAAAAAATAGGAGGATATAGGGAAACCTCTTCCCCTTCATTAGTATTCTCTTCATCTTCTAGTTTTTTCTTGTCTTTAAGTAATTGACAATATAAGGATTCTCAATGCAATTTACCGCACAATACATATAAATTTCCTCTAGATCAAAATCAAGAAATCTCTCTAGGTTATATGCCGGAATATCCTTAGTTATACATTTCATTTCTTCATATCCCACAAGCAAACTAAGTTCATTATGGTGCGCAGGGGAAGTTAAGTCATCACAATTTCTGGACACGATTTGATCATGAAACAATTTGCATTGGAGATTTAAATGACCACGTTCATTGCAAAGTTCACAAGGATGGCGAGAAAAATTAAATCCTTCAGCACAAACATCTAGCCTCTCTTGCAACCATTTATTTTCTATATACTTATGCCTCTTGCAAAATATATCTTCCCTTTTTGGTATGTATTTGAAACTCTATGCACTCCATAAAAAATGGCATGCTTATAAGAAACATTTTTATCATGACTAGTGCAATCATAATTAGTACTATGGATATTCAAATAATTCATACTAACAACATTGCAATCATGCTCATTATTCAAATATTTAGTGCCAAACATTTTATTGCAATTCTTTTTCTAGCACTTTGGCACAGTTTTCCTTTCCATCATTTTCACGAAAGACTTTAAAAAGACGAAGCATATGAGGCAACCTCAATTCCATTTTTTGGTATTTTTATTTTTATAAAATAAACTAGTGATAAAACAAGAAAAATAAAATATTCAATCGCAAGATATAAAGATATACCTTCAAGCACTCATCTCCCCGGCAACGGTGCCAGAAAAGAGCTTGATGTCTACTACACAACCTTCTTCTTGTAGACTCGTGTTGGGCCTCCAAGCGCAGAGTTTTGTAGGACAATAGCAATTTTCCCTCAAGTGGATGACTCAAGGTTTATCAATCCGTGGGAGGCGTAGTATGAAGATGGTCTCTCTCAAACAACCCTGCAACCAAATAACAAAGAGTCTGTTGTGTCCCCAACACACCCAATACAATGGTAAATTCTATAGGTGCACTAGTTCGGCGAAGAGATGGTGATACAAGTGTAATATGGATGGTAGATATAGGTTTTTGTAATCTGAAAATATAAAAACAACAAGGTAACTAATGATAAAAGTGAGCACAAACGGTATTGCAATGGGTGGAAACAAGGCCTAGGGTTCATAATTTCACTAGTGCAAGTTCTATCAACAATGATAACACATATAACAATCCCTCAACATGCAAAAAAGAGTCACTCCAAAGTCACTAATATAGGAGAACAAACGAAGAGATTATTGTACGGTACGAAACCACCTCAAAGTTATTCTTTCTGATCGATCTATTGGGCTATTCCTATAAGTGTCGCAAACAGCCCTAGGGTTCGTACTAAAATAACACCTTAAGACACACGTCAACCAAAACCCTAATGTCACCTAGATACTCCAATGTGACCATAAGTATCAGCGGGTTTTATTATACGATATGCATCGCACAATCTCAGATTCATCTATTCAAATCAACACAAAGAACTTCAAAGAGTGCCCCAAAGTTTCTACCGGAGAGTCAAGACGAAAACGCGGGCCAACCCCTATGCATAAGTTCACAAGGTCACTGAACCCGCGAGTTGATCACCAAAACATACATCAAGTGGATCACGTGAATATCCCATTGTCACCATAGATAAGCACATGCAAGACATACATCAAGTGTTCTCAAATCCTTAAAGACTCAATCCGACAAGATAACTTCAAAGGGAAAACTCAATCCATTACAAGAAGGTAGAGGGGGAGAAAAATCATGAGATCCAACTATAATAGCAAAGCTCGCAGTATATCAAGATCGTGCCAAATCAAGAACACGAGAGAGAGAGAGAGAGAGAGAGAGAGAGAGAGAGAGAGAGAGAGAGAGAGAGAGAGAGAGAGAGATCAAACACATAGCTACTAGTACATACCCTCAAACCCGAGGGTGAACTACTCCCTCCTCATCATGGAGACCGCCAGGATGATGAGGATGGCCACCGGTGATGGTTTCCTCCTTCGGCAGGGTGCTGGAACGGGCTCCAGATTGTTTTTTCGTGGCTACAGAGGCTTGCGGTGGCGGAACTCCCGGTCTAGGTTTATTTTTGGGGGTTTCGGTGTTTATAGGAATTTTTGTCGTCGGTGACAAGTCAGGGGGATCCAGGAGGCGACA